>JAOPHQ010000850.1:472500-780000 GCA_030340625.1 Merluccius polli
CCGAGGAAGAGGAAGCAGAACCACTGGGGAAGGAGCCGAAGGCCAGGGGACGCTACCGCCACAGCCTGCAGCTGTTGAAGCCTTTCAGGATCACACACAAGTAAACGTTCCCATTAGCAAAACAGTTATACAGTTACGTCTATAACCACTAGTCACTCGTTGGCATGGCGTCGACATGAGCTCCCAGACGAACTGAGAACGCATGCACATACTGCACACATACTGCACTCACGCACACACACAAATTCTGTACATAAACACACACACACACACACATACTCTACATACCCATTATTGGTAATTGACATGTTAATGTGTGCTCACACCAGAAGCTTCAAGAGCTACAAAAAAAAACCAGCCGGCAGTCATTAGTTTTCAATGGGAGCTGGCGACGAGAGGCGTCCGATGCTGTGACAGCAGTGAGCGGCGCGATGTCCGCGTCCAGAGCGACGAGGAGAGTTCAAAGAATTGTAACTGTATGCAAATTAGCTGCGGCGGCACTGAAGCAGCAAATAATAGCAGAGCTTGTATTTTCTCCAGTGCTAGTTTCTAGCGAACAGTGAGGCGAAACTATTTGTTGATGTCTCCGGTTTCCCGGAGCTATAATCAGTCTCTACCAGGAGGACACAAACATAGACGCACACACAAACGTGATCTTCATTTCTGTTTGTTGCATTGTGTACTGAGAGTGAATAACCAGGTCAAATTCCTTGTGTGTGGAAACATACTAGGCCAACGATATGATTCTGATTCAATTATTACTTGCGATTCAACTTTGATTCCAATTATGTTGCCATGCATACAAGAGCCGAAAGTCAAATAGTTATTTGATCTTGCTTTCTGGGCTGACGAGAATTTCTATTACAAACTTGGTATTGGGCACAAACACGCAGTTAGAGACGGAGGCCTGCTCCTGGGTTGTAGGCTGTTGGCGTGATATGGGAGTTTATCCCCCACCATCAGGCTCCTCTTTCGGAACACATGGCGGTGTCTGATAGCTTGGCCCTCCATTTTTTACATCACTACCTCAGATTTTGTGAAGAGCTCTTAAATGACTAGGCAAACATATGTGACCATGATTCATCTTTCATGAGGGCAAGAGACATTATTCATCCGTCTCTCTCGCTCTCTCTCTCAAGGGGCCCTCATGTCCCATGTTGTTGTGATCCATCATCCCATAGCACCTAACTGCCCCCACCCCCTTATTTTTTTTTTTACCTGCAGACACCAGCACCCAGTCGACAATGCGGGCCTCTTCTCCTTCATGACCCTCAACTGGCTCACCCCGCTGGCGCTCAAGGCCTACCGGGTGTCCAGCCTGAGCATAGACGATGTGTGGGGGCTGTCGTGCCACGAAGCTTCTGAAAACAACTGCCAAAGGTGAGCTCACGTCTCCCAAAGAGTGGGTGCTAAAGAGACGTGTGATAAACTCATCTGAATTTGTCTTCATGGTTGTTGTTGTGTTTTTTTTCCGTCTTTATTTAAAGGGTAATATTCAAGTTGCAAACGTACACGTTTTAAAAAATGTACTTTGGCCGGTTTTTCAACAGTTACTTATCAACAGAATAAAAAATGACTTTGTTTATATGAGTCCAGTAATGGTATCTGCTTTACTAGCTAGCTAGAATAACAAACTAATAACTAACAAATTTAACATTTATAGTATTAATTACTGTATTACTGTATATTATTGGGGTTTAGACCTCTATCCAGTTGAAATGTGTAGTTGTTCTTGGTCTTGCAAGTTATTGATAATAATAATTATTACTTTCAATATGATTTGTCATAGCCTACATTCCCAGGATACAAGGCTGTTGATCTTTCATTCTCTGTAGAGGCATGGTTATATTTTAAACATAAAAAAATGTAAATCTGTTCCACTGTCGCTCCCAACCCTGAATGTATTTATTCTGGATCAAAGGCCCACACACCGTTTGATTTGTTTTGCTGCAAACCTGGACGAGTTAGAGACGTGGCAGCGACTCTGAGCAAACACAAGCAGAAATGCGTGTGCGTGTGTGTGCGTGTGCGCATGGTTGTCAGTATTGCTGACCAGAGGAGAAGAAAGTACTGACAACTTCCAGTTAATCGTACTATAGCAATACTTGAAATTCTGGGCAGTATGTTGTATGTGTATGTCTGTAAATAACAAGAGGGGCTTATATATCACATCACACACAAACTATGGACCTGTGTGTGTGTGTGTGTGTGTGTGTGTGTGTGTGTGTGTGTGTGTGTGTGTGTGTGTGTGTGTGTGTGTGTGTGTGTGTGTGTGTGTGTGTGTGTGTGTGTGTGTGTGTGTGTGTGTGCGCGTGCGCGCATGCTTACACACACGTGCCTAAACCTTAGGTGTGTGTGAACTCGTCTGTTTGTCCACGTGTGCCTAAACATGCGGGAGCCTTTAGTCGTCTGTGGCTGGGGAGTCCACAGTTTCATCTTCTGCTCCCAGACCAGGAGAGTTTGCGATGGGCACACGCACGTGTCCAAGAATAGCGGGGATTAAAGCTTAGGGTGAGAGTTAACCCCGCACCTGTGTGTTGTTACTTGTTAACGCCGTGGCTACCTGTCGCGCCCTGTGCCCTCGCTCCCTCACACTCATTAGAGGACTTTGAACATGCCTTGAGACCCTAGGTTCAGGTCATAGACTTAAAGGGAAATCTTTGCACATCTGCCAACTGACGTACCTGCCAACTGACGTACCTGGCTTGCTCATTAGCAAAACATGACCGCAACAAGATTTAGAGAGGTTAGACAGGTTTAAGTCAAGTCCAGTCAATGTTATTTGTATAGCCCATAATCAGTTACAGTCTCAAAGGGCTTCACAGGCCACACATTTTATGACACCCCCTAACCCCAGCCCCCCAAAGGGCAAGAAAAAACTGGGAAGAAATCTTGAGAAGGAACGCAGAGTGGGGACCCCTACTTCTAGGAATGGTTAGGAGTGCATTGAGTGCCATAAGTGACACACATAGTATTACAGCAGGCATTTAAAGTATGTATGTAATGAATTTTGTCCATGGTGACGAGGTGCTGTTTTTATTCATTATACAATAAAAGATGTATCTTCATGGCACTGACTGGTCTCCTGTGCCTGTGCTTGTACCGTAACATTTGCTCTCATAGGATTTATATATTCATGTGTTTACTGACAACTTGAAATATAGATATCGTGTGCACTTGTTCTTTATCCCAGACTCTAAACTAACTTGAGATGACACATAAGTTGTGATATTCATGGTGAAATCACTGCAGGGTGAGTGAACAGTGTGACCCATAAACACTCTACTCTTAGGGTGCAGTGAGGATGTAAGAAAGGCAGGGGCCGATGTGTAAATGTCTGGATTTGTATTACAGGTGAGGTGTTTGTGGGTGGCATGTACTGTTGCATATCCTTTGATATGACATGTGGTGCGCCAACGTGTGCGAGAGACAGAGAAAGGGTCTTCTCTTCTTGGCACGGGTGGCTGGATCAGTGACGAGGGCTTGGCTTTGTGTTTACATAGCTGGGACGGTTATGCAACCCCACTGCCTAGGAGAGGATGAGAGAGAGGGAGAGGGAGAGGGAGGTGGGTGGGTGGGTGGGTGGGGGGAGAGAGGGAGTGAGTGAGACGGGGGAAGAGAAAATAGTCCTGGGAGAGTTGACACTTGAGAGTGTGCAATGAGGTGCAAACCATCAAACGCGATGTCTTGGTTTACACACTGGAAACGTCGTCCTCGGTCTCTATTTGTTTGCTCGTTCAGCACTAAGACCTGCTCAAAGGTAAATGGGTTCTCTCTTCAGATTGCCCTGGTTTTGTTCAGAGCTGTAAGAAAGTCCCCCGACATTCTGGCCTTCCTTTTGTATTATTTTATTTCAACCTGACTTTACTTGGGTTGGAGCTACACCATATGTTAGTAAGGGACATTCTAGTTTCACTACTTTGTTTTGTATTTTAATCAATGAAAGTTTTATTGATTGCTCACATTTTAAATTTCTTTTAAAAAAAAAAGAAGTTTTAAATGGATCCGGCTGTGCAGTACCGAGTCGTAGACTGATTGCAATTCACACTTCTTGGCACTATTTCACTCACTATTTCACTCAAGAATAATTAGAAAAACCAAGCTGGTGTGCGATGTGAGTGGATCGGCCGGTTTAGCATTCTCTCCATCTCTGAAAACCATTTTAATAAAACCATTAGCGCCTAAATTAGCCTCCACAGCTGTTCTCGACGCTGCCTTTATAGAGTCATTAGCAGCGATGCATTTGGCCGACAAGACACGTTGCCCCCTTTATGGGACATTATGCAGCGTTGCAGCTACATTAGCCGGATCTTTTAACAGTTATGGCGGTGATTCCAATAGCCTCGTTACGGACGGTATCATTCCACCGTGAATAAAAAAACCACACCTGCATACAGGCGAACGTGTGATGTAGGTGCCCTTGACTTATGGCGTGTTTGTGAATGTTGAGGTGCAAGCAGCACACGGTTCTTGTATTTCAGGTTCATGTATCTGCACCTCAGCCCTGCGCCTCACCTTTGTTTATTTAGCAATATTGTGCCGGTGTGCTATTGAGATTGTTGTTCCCCACAGTTTGGCCTTTGTTTTACCTTCGTACTCCCCTTTGGAGGGCTGTACTGTACATGGGCTGATTATTCAGCGCTTTCTTCTCTCTTTCTTTCCTTGTCTTTTCTTTTGTGTGTGAACAATATCATGTTTAATTAATCTCATGGATAGCTTATATATAATATATATACAGTATATATATATATATATATATATATATATATATATATATATATATATATATATACACGTTTTTTTTCCATTATTCAGTTGAAATACTTATTGATGTGTACGTTGCAATGTTTCTCTTCTCATCTTTCGCCAGACTGGAGTCTATGTGGCACGAGGAGCTGAAAAGAGGAGGCAAAGACGGGGCATCCTTGGCCCGGGTCTTCTGGAGGTTCTGTCAAACCCGCATGCTGGTGGCCATCTTCGCCCTGCTCCTCACAATGGTGGCTGGCTTCGTGGGGCCTGTGAGTACCCGTCCCCTCAATCTCTCCCTCTCTTCTTTTTAACAATCTGCTGATTGGGCTAATGCGCCTTTCAGCAGCGCGGTCGCCAGTTCGAGTCCCAAGTCCGAGTGTATTTTTCACCAAATCTCTTTAGCCTGTTTCACGCTGGTCTGGAAATTGAAATGAAAACATAGGCCTAGAGAGATTACTAAGCCGCAGATAGTGAGACCCATAGTATTAACACAGATTAGCTGGTTTGTGCCCAGTCACGCTTTTGTCACAAATATGCCAGGAGGTTTTTTTTCCACAATTGCCACAGTTCTGGCTTTGTATACTAATCTTAAAATATCCTAATAAACTGAAAGAAAGAAAGAAGTAATTAATATTGCAACATAGTGCTAGCATTTTTTTCCCCTACAAATTGATGTGAAGATAATGGGTAATTATATTTGGAGTTTCCTTATTCTCAATATTTTTGAATGGAGTCCATTGTCCTTGGCATGCTTGTTTGTTCTGGTGTTATGCTGATTGTACACTACATGCATGCAGCAACAGCTAATAAGTGGATTTATTTTGATGTTACACCCTGATGTATTGGTCCCACATTCCAATGTAGAGTCGTTGGCATTTCTGCTGTGCAGTCAGTACATTATTCTGCAAATATATGCATAGTCTATCTCTATATTAATCCTATCCTACGACAAAACCAAAACGGCTTCTGCAGATCAACACTCATACAGATTCTTGCCCTCAGAAGAATCATAGAGATTGTAGAGAGCATTCTACTCTATGGAGCCGAAACCTGGGCCATGAGGAATGAGCTTTAAGATCATGAGGGACATCGCAGAACATCTCATGACGCGAGCACGAGACCGGGGAACAGATTGACGTGACGTTCCACCTATCTCTGCTATTGTTGCTCAACGTAGACGTATGCTTGCTGACCACTGCTATCTTCCGTAATCATAATCTCTGTTCACGTGTCAACGTTTTTTTTAAAAAGCCTTTTTTTTTTTTACGTCCGTTTTGTTCTTCTTTGCTCTTTTTTTTGTAAAGTGTCATTTCACAATGTTCCACCTTCTTTGTTTTTCAATTTCAATGTTGACCAACTCTCCGCCTACACCTGAAAAATGTTTTCCGTCATTAAATACATGCTTCTCTTTTCTCGTCTTTCTTCTTCTCCCTTCTTCCCTCCTCCTCCTCCTCCTCCTCCTCCTCCTCCTCCTCCTCCTCCTCCTCCTCCTCATGTCTTTCATGGGCCTTCCCTTGCTCCCAGGCCCTCTTGGTGCGGGCCCTGCTGGAATACTCCCACAGTGCAGAGAGCTGGCTGCCCTATGGCCTGTCCCTGGTTGCCGGCATCTTCCTCATGGAGCTCATGCGCTCCTGGTCACTAGCCCTCGTGTGGGCCGTCAACTACCGGACTGCAGCACGCCTCCGGGGCGCCGCACTCACCTTCGCCTTCCACAAGACCCTGCGCCTTCGCAACACCAAGGACATCAGCCCCGGAGAGGTAAAATGTAGGGCTGTACGTTTAGTCCATTTTATTTGTTGGTTAATCGGAAGAAATTAATGTTGGATGAATCGACTATGAAAATGCCTTTTAGCGACCCCCGGGTTTGAATCTGACTTGCTGCAGTCGTGTGCTACATCATGACATTCCCCATCTTATTTCCCCTGTCTTTCCTCACTGTCCTGTCCATTAAGGGACAAAAAGCATGCATTTTTAGAAAAGTCACCCCATCTGAGATGCGTGTTCCTGTGTGTCTTGTCCCCATCTAGCTGATCAACATCTGTACCAGTGACGGCCAGCGGCTGTATGAAGCGGTGTCGATGGGTTGCCTGCTGGCCGGGGGGCCTCTGGTGGGGATATTGGGTCTGGCCTACACCACCTTCTTCCTGGGACCCACTGCTCTGGTGGGCTCGGCCATCTTAATCTTCTTCTACCCGACCATGGTGAGACGACGTGTCAATGTGGCATTTTAGTCTGTGATATCTCGTGCACTTTGATATGGCTTTGGAGCTGCGTTTTATTTCAGGAAACAAAACTGCTCAAAAGTCCCCAGCAGGTTTTTTATGATGCAATGTTTTACTTGTTTTGTCATCATCTTGTGAACGTTGTCTTGCCAATCACAAATGTTGTAAGTGGAAAGTTGTATTTTCCCTCCATATCTGCCAATAGATAGAAGATGTGACGTGTAAAATTGTAATCGTTTTGCCAAATTTTACAAACACAGAATTTGCTTAAAGTCATTGGTCAAAGTCAGTCTGTTTTAGGCCTCATTGTGGATTCCAGGCTAATGCAGCCCATGCAAGGGCTGTTTATTTTCAGTCACTCTCATTCTGGTGCTAGACAGTTTAGGTCACCAGTGCCAGCAATACTGATTTGACCGCCTACAGAGTTAATAGAAATACATTTGTATTGCTGTCAACCCTTGGCCAGCCTTGAAGAATAGCTGACGTATACTTCTGCTTTTGGTTCTCCTCCTGGTACTTAATTCTGCTGTCATCATTTCCACTCTCCCCTGGTGGCCCCCCCAACAAACAGATGCTGGCGTCGCGTCTGACGGCGTATTTTCGCAAGAGGTGCGTGACTGTGACGGACCGGCGCGTAAGACTCATGAACGAGATATTGGGCTCCATAAAGTTCATCAAGATGTATTGCTGGGAGCATGTGTTTGCTCAGAACATTCAAAGTAAGTACCTGCCACAGTGACTCAGCAGGATTTCCACACCAACCACACTTCTTTTTTGTCTGTTTTTGGTCACGACTTTAGTCGAGCAAAGTGTCAAGCTAAGCCAAGTCATCTCATGCATGCAATACCACACAGCTTTATTTCTGCTTTTTCTGCTGCCGTGCTTCTAATGGCCATCTCCTCACTGAAGAGTCGCTTTAATTTAAATGCAGCAAATTATAACATAAATTGCCAATTTAATTCTGGAAATTAGACTTACCCCCCTAGAGTAACTAGCAATCTACCCCTGACCAGTCCCCAAGGTAGTTTGATTCCTTCATCATCCTAAAGGTTAATTTGGGTGGCGGTGAGTTTGAAGCGGGTCTGTAGAGGCTGTCATGCTTAGCAGTGAATTAGCTGCTCAGCTTTTTCCTCATGTGTTTGCTGTACATCGCTTTCCTTTGTTCAACGTGTGCCAAATTAGCCAGGTAATCACAGGCGTGCTTTCACACCACTGTAGACTGTGATTTCTGTGATCACCAATTAAAAGTTAATTTGGTAACACTTTAACCATTAACCATTAACTAGTTGCTAAGATCGTAATTTATGTACAACAACTTCCTTACTTACTATCAATAAGCAGTAATTAGGAGGTTTGTGAGGGAAAACTCTAATATTAAAGTTAATGGCCTAGTAGTTGTAGAATATGGTCATGCAGAATAATGCATTAATTAAGTGCTTTATAATGACTAATAAAGAGCCAATATGCGTGCTTATAAACAACTAGTTAATGGTGAATATGTGGTCCCTAATCTAAAGTGTTACCATTAATTTTCATCTAACTGTGAGTTTTTAATGTATGTTTGACTTTCTGCAGTTATTTTCCTTTCTTGTTGTTCTAGAGGACTGACTAGCAATACTTGTGGCTCTTGTTCTTAATTATTATGCAGGAATGAACTCCGATAATGCTAGCATGAAGGCGCTCAATAGCACTAGGTTCAGTTAGTCTTGTTCTAACTGTGTTTTAGCTACACAGGTTACACAAGGCCAGGGGGCCAAATCAGGCCCTCAGCCAAATTCTATTCGGCCTGTGCAATCATTTGAGTTTTCAATTAATTTTGGCCCACCTCTTTAACTCCCGTCATGTGCGGCACTACAAGCATTGCAAACATGTTCCTATATGCAGGTGCTGCGTGCGGAATTGCCGCACCACCTTCCCCCTTACGGCCACATGAACGTGTACACTATATCCAAGGATGCATACTAACCCTAACCCTACGCTATATCCAAGGATGCATACTAACTCTAACCCTACGCTATATCCAAGGATGCATACTAACTAGGGATGTCCGATATTATCGGCCCACCGATATTATCGGCCGATATTGGCATAAAAAATCAATATCGGAAAATATCGGTATCGGTTTTTAAAAAAGCTCAAAATGACTAAAGTGGCCTATGGCATGTTATACCTTGTTGGAAGCTCTAATTGTCCTGAGTCGAATGCAAGCGACCATTTTCTGTTAGTACAAAGACAGTGTGAAATAAAAAAACACTTTGTTTGAAATAATTTCAGACATCTGTTATGTTTCAAGTGAGGACGTGGTTTAATGACATCATCAAATGCGCCGCGCTGTCTCAATAACAAGCCTGGGCATGTGCGGCCGTGTAGTGGGATGCTAGTTGTAGCTGTAGTTATGTCGGTGGTTTGGAATTATTTCAAAGTTTCCGCATATATCGGTATCGGTATCGGTTGATATCGGTATCGGAAATTAAGAGTTGAACAATATTGGTTATCGGTAAAAAAGTCAATATCGGACATCCCTAATACTAACTCTAACCCTATGTTATATCCAAGGATGCATACTTAGTATCAGGACCACTAACTGGTTCAGCAGTATTTACTTTAGCGCGACAGTTGGACTGGTTTTCCATCTGCAACGTTGTAACCTCAAGCAGCAACTAGAGAGGCAGCCACACGATTCATTGCAAATTGCCATGCAAACAACTAACAAAAAATGACTGAGGAAATGCACCGTGGTTTGCTAAATGGCACATTTAGTTTCCGCTTCAGACAGATCTCAAGAGAAAAGAAAATTGTATGCACATAGCACCTGGTCAAAAGAAAAGTAGATTTGATTAAGTGTTTGGGGTCTTAAACAGGGGCGGATGGTGTATAGGGGCGATTTGGGCGACGCACTACCAATTGGGAGAAAGAGGATTTTTTTTTCCTAACAAATTCTATCACAGCAAAAGTAGTTTTCAGTGTTCTAGACATATTATCTGTCATTGTCCAATCAGAATCGTCAGATTCAAGTCGCGTTTCAAATGGTCCCGCCTCTCTGGGCGAAATTATTGACGTGGAAAATCGCCCAAGCATTCTCCCATTGACTCTCATGTTAAAACTTTTTTTTTCGGAAAATGAGCCTTCAATGCATTTTCAATGAGGATTTGGGACTCGCCCTAACGCGCTTGCGTCATACGTAACTGACGTAACTAATATACGTAACATACGGAAAACTCGATTCTAGGTCGCAGCTCTGTGCGCCCAGACTAATGGCGTTAGCCTTGTCTTAGTGTGATTAAACAATTCATCGAATCAATCACGTCCATCAGCAAGCATTCGCGCCACAGCTGTAACTAGTTCCAGAGAAGAGACAAGATGGCTAGCGGAGACTCAATGAGGGACGACTGTATTATTTCACTTAGGGAAACTCAATTTTTTCGTCGGTCGGCCATCATGCCTTCAGTGTGTCTTGAACAACCACACATAAAAGGTTGTACATATTATATTGAAATTTTATCGTATTTGTCTAAATGCATACTTGACTGTAGATAGATTTATGAGTGAAGTTACCAACACAATAGATTGGCCGTAACACACTCACCCATTTTAGAATCACATTCTCTCTCTCTATGCCAGTAGCTTTTACAGTAACAGTCCAATTACGGATATACATCCTCTCTCCTGCTTGAGTCCATTTGCTTTTGCTCCAACTTCACCCTATTCTCTCTCTCTCTCTCTCTCTCTCTCTCTCTCTCTCTCTCTCTCAAACGCACAGAGAGAGAATGTTAACTTGTCTATAATTCCCAATTTTTATTGATGTATTTGCACTTTTAATCTTGCTGAATTCTACAAGGAAAATAAATTAAGTTAAAACTTAGTTCCCCGGCCCCATTCGTCTTTGTAAGGAAATGTTCTATTTTGTCTTTATTATTTAGTCAGAATGCACCAGAATGCTTCGTTTGTATGTGAAAATCACAAAATAATCTTCTGGGGGAGGATGCCCCCAGACCCCCCTACAGGGGTTTTGTTTACAAACTTTCAGCCCCCCCTAAAATAAAATTCACCAGCCGCCACTGGTCTTAAATATTGATAAAATAAATCAATAGCTGATAAAGGGAAGAATTCCCCTTTGTCCCTTCAAAGTTAGTCATTTATTTCTTGTTAAATAGCCATTGTGTTTGATTAAATAGGTTTATATATATATGGCCCTCAAAGCTGTTATCATTTTTCGATGTGGCCCCTGCATAGATTAATTTTGACAACCCTGTGTTATACATTCAACACACATTTCCCATCTCAGCGAAATACAATAAATGGCACCCTTCAGCGTGGTGGTGGTGGTGACAGTTGTCCGCAAATAACTGGTTGTAGGTGCCTTGTGGAATACATACACAGACAGACAAGCATGGAGAGAGAGGGGCAGCCAGTTTAGAAGTCTCTTTCATACCATGTATGGACACGGCTCCTTCTGTTCCCTCTGCCGTCTATTTCTGTCCCCCGTGTGTGCATGCTGTCGATGGCTCTTGTATTGTTGTTGGTCCAGTGCTCGAAGGGGAGCGTCCATGGAGTCTCTTGAAAGGGCCCGTGTGTGCGTGTATGTTTTAGTCCTCTAAATTGCAAACCACCACCTGACAGGGCATTATGCCCTCAGGTAGTAGTGCCACCGGTATGGCGTTTGGTAAACTAACATGCCGACATGCAATTAAAGTGATCAAGAGGAGGTAGGCCTACAGGTTGAGAAAGAAAGTAGCCAGCCCCAGCAGCAGGCAGAGGAACATATTGATGAAGAAAATACTAAGAATGGAGAAAATAAGCAGGTGGAGTTAGAGTTGGAGTTACAGGTGAAGGAGAAAATGATGGAAGGTTGCCATCATTAGACAGCGCATTAGTTTTAGTTAGTTGTGCAAAGCACATGTCATTGACGGATGCGTATTGCTACACTGCTATTTTATCCTTTTGCCCCTCAACTCAACGGGGACATTTTGGTTACATGTGGCCTCTGTTTTGTTCATCTGTGATAAAATAGTAGCCATACAACCGGGCTTGGTAAGGTTGATGTATTAACCATAAATGACGAGCATTGTGGAAACCCCAGTACCAGCGTGACTGTGTGTTTTCTACCCTCTCTGTCTCAAACCTTTCAAGTGTTAAATACTGCTACAACCTGAACAATAGATACTCCTTCTTAGGGGTGCAAATCAAGCAAATTATCAATGAAAATCGTTTTGTAGTCATTTTTCCAACGTCTTGCAAATGCATTATATATTATGTTTATGTATTTTGGCAAAGTTTTGGGCAGGATATCATCATTAAATAGTCAAAAGCCTTGTTGTTAAGAGGCTGTATAGAATAGGTTCGTTCGCCAACATTCAGCAGCTGGCCGCCCGCCAGGGACGCCCAGCATCAAAACTGAAAGTGAAATGTATAGAAGCATAGCACTGCTGTGGTGGTGTATTAAAAATAATTACACATCTCAATAGCAGCTTATGCAGTTCGAAAATACTTTTTGGAAAGTTGGAAAGATATTCGATATTCAACAGCTATTCACCCTCTGAATTTGTGATGCGACGCGGTGAACCAAAGACGCGATCTAGCGGTGCATACCTGCCCAGGTGTCTACCTGCTGAGAAGACGGGGCTTCCAAGCATAACCGTCAGGCAGCAGCACAACTCTCTATAAAGCCATCGTTTGGTCAATACTTCGACACAATCGGCGAATTACAAAGTACCCTGCCCTGCCCTATACAATAGACTAACTAAAACGCAATTCAACAGGATACGTCATGTTTCAGCATTTCATCAATGGATATAACATTAAAATCGCTGTTTAGAAGTGTATCCTAGCTCTACAATAGGAAAAAGCAGGTCAAAACTGTGACCAGTCGAGCTCTGATATGAATGTAATGCAGATTAAAACAGACTTTTGATATGTCTAAATTAGTGGAAACTTAAAAAGAAAAGATAAGCACAACGAGTATTCGATTTTCATTTTTTGGTAGTTCTTGCATCCCTACACCTTCTAGCAGTGTTATTGGACTTGTGCAGCTGTACATGTTTGACACACCAGAGCCAGAATCCGATTCATCAGAGGACACTGACCTTCCCGAGAACCTTGTTCCTCTCAGTCTAAGTAATAACTTTCGATTGAACGTGGTTGTTAGGGGCGGGACCCCTTAAGCCCCGCCCAGAAAATCCTGAACACAAAAATTGTGAAAAACTGAAAAACAGTCTAACTCAACACAATTCAGTACTACATGGTTCCGCAGTCTTTTCACATGTTTTCAGCAATTACTTTCTAATGTGTGTAATGTGTTTAGAAACAAATCTCTGAATTCACTTTACACGGTCTTTAAGCATAATTTTAGTACTTTTAACAGTTGTTGTATAGTGCCCATTTTCTAGTGCAGTGTTTTTTATAAAAATTCTTCCCACAGTCATGAAAATCTTGGAATTTGAAAATATCTTTTCCATGCCTGGAAATGTTTTGGGAAATAATGACATAACCATAAGCTTTTGGAAAAGTAATGGAAATGCAAAACCATGGTCAGAATTGTATTGTTTTTTGTACATTTTGAAAATGTAAATTACAGGACCTGTAAGGTGAAAATAGGTCAGAGACACTGTTTGGCGGTTACTAGTTTTTGTGCGATTCCAACTTCCAGCCACAGTAAAACTTTCAGAACAAGTTTACAGTATCATAGCAGACAAAGTAAAGTAAAGCTTATTTATTCATTACACCACTGAAAGGCCATGAGGAGATCAAAGACCATATTAAGGCTTTTGTGGAAAAAAATCTGCTTTGGCCAACCCGCTAGGTACTGCAGCACAGGGGGCGCTAGTGAGGTCAAGTTTTCAGAACATCACACAGATGGATGCGCCATCTCAGTATTTTTTCTGGAGGAAAAAAATGGCCAAAGAAAGCTTATCCATTTGCTTGTCTTCAACTCTGGAACAACGCTGTCAGAACCTGCAGAATTAAGAAAATATACAGCTGACTTTTATGGACACTTGTACAAATGTGAACAGAAAGATGGCCCTTTATTGGCCCAGTCATTTTATAGTGGTCTCCAAAAAGTCCAGCCTGACACGACTCTGGATGCAGTACTTTCTGCAGAGGAGCTATATGCTGCAGTACAGGGCTTGCAGAGTGGTAAATCTCCAGGAATAGATGGTCTGCCTGCTGATTTTTATAAAGACTTCTGGTCAGTGATGGGGGAGGATGTTCGAGCTGTACTAAGCGACAGTCTGTCTGGAGGTTACCAATGAGTTTCAGGAGAGCAGTGATAATGCTGGACAGAAGAAACGGAGAGTGGACTCTTCATCGTCTCGACACTGGTTGCTGAGTGAGTCCGTGGTGCTCGGAGGTTGGCTAGCTGGCAACTATGTGACAGGACCCACACTCTTGGAATGACTGTGTGTTTCAAAAGTCACAACTTTGGGGCGTGTGGTGGAGCTGGCTGGTCCAGACTTGGATGATGCTGTAGCTTTGGGTGCATATCTGGAAGTAGCATCATCACTGTTCACTCAGCAGCCGCTGGACAACTAGCAGGTCCTACTGTAATGGCTTTAGTTGGCCAAATTGTAATGATCCTTTCCCTTCTGTGAAGCTTCTTCCTGATTTCAGAGACCGCTCAGGGGTGTTTTTAAACACCCCTGAGCGGTCTCTGACACACAAGTGTTGTCTTACAACATGTGTATAAAGGTTTTAAACAAATGCAGGCTGAATGGTTGGTCTGTCCCTGGAGGGCTCACTTGGGCCTGCAGGAGGATGTCCTACCAGTGTGGAGGGTGCTCTACAAACCACCGTTAACAAGGAGGATTGGTGAAGAGCAAATGAAAAGCCAGTGAAGTGCTCTGCATGGGATTGTTGTGGTTAACTCTTTTATTTCTGTTTTAAGTCGAGTGTCACAGACATATGTCCTCTTTTCCTGCTGCTAGCTATGTTTTTTTTAATGTTGTTTGGGGAAGTTTTTTCCAAGCTCAACTTCATTTTTGGTTTCAAGTACAGACACAAAAGTCAACTATTGAACTTTATGATTGGTCAAGCAAAGATGCCCATCTATCTAAGCCGAAAAAGAAAAGTAGAGTTCCCTGAGTATTGAGGCACCGTTGAGGCTTACCTGGTGAATTCCCCGATCACTTGGCTTAAAGAAATGTAATGTTTGTTATTTTCTCTCTCTCTCTCTCTCTCTCTCTCTCTCTCTCTCTCTCTCTCTCTCTCTCTCTCTCTCTCTCAAGAGGTGCGTCTGGAGGAGCACAGGATACTAGAGAGGGCCGGTGTTGTCCAAAGCCTCACAGTTGGCGTAGCTCCCGTCGTTGTGGTGATAGCCAGTGTGTGCACATTCACCTTGCACATGGCCTTGGGCTATGACCTTACTGCTGCTGAGGTACAATTCTACTCCAAATAAATAAAAAAAGCAATACAGTAAAAAAAAACGTGTTTGTATTTGACAAAGGTTTGGTTTGCTTTTCTTATCCAACCAGTGCTAATCTCTTTCTCTGTCTCTATCTCTATTATTATCTCTCCCAATCTCCCAGGCCTTCACAGTGGTAGCTGTTTTCAACTCCATGACCTTTGCCCTCAAGGTCACACCTCTGGCCGTGAGGTCACTGTCAGAGGGAGGCGTAGCGGTCAAGAGATTCCAGGTGGGGTGAATATGAAGAAAAGGACTTTCATGTCACCTCTTGCTCTGTATTGAACTGATGTTATGGAAATGGAGGTGACACAGCACTGACACGGTCAATAGCACTGAAGCATCCCAGCGCCAGAGACTTGGAGTGTGTGTGTGTGTGTGTGTGTGTGTGTATGTGTGTGTGTGCGTGTGCGTGCGTGCACCTGAGTGCCCCCCTCAATACACTGGTGTTCCATTCAGACCATATGGTCATATGTTCATTGTGATAACTGATCCTAAAAAGGCCACATCCTTTTTATCTCTCCGTTTCCTCGCCCCACGGCCAACCGCTCGTTTCCTGTCCCCATACAGAGGCTGTTCATGATGGAGAACCGCGAGGTGATCACGGTGAAGATGGAGGACCCCGGCAACGCTGTGGAGTTCCGCAGTGTCACGCTGGCCTGGGAGAAGGCGCGACCCCCGGCCGCCCAGCCCACCCACCCGCCGCCGCCACAGCCCAAGAAGAAGCCCTTCCGGAGGGGAGGCATGAAGCGTGTGCTGCGGCGCGAGAAGCTCAGCCTGTACATCACGGCGGTGGAGGAGGACAAGGGACAGGCGGAGGCGCCCACCGGTGAGAGCCTCCTCCCCAACATGGAGCAGGAGAGCCCGCAGAGCACCATCTCCTCCACACAGAGCATGCGCCCGCCGCTGCACAAGACGCTGCACTGCATCGACCTGTGCGTCAAGCGTGTACGTGGAGCCCAGAGAGACGACAGTAGCGCTCATGGCTAGCATCTGTTTTTTTGTTTATTTGATTTAGCGTTGTTCGTAGTAATTATCCTTCTTTTTGTTTCCGCTAACAGGGGTCCCTGGTGGGTATTTGTGGGAGTGTTGGGAGTGGAAAGAGCTCCCTTCTGTCTGCTTTATTGGGCCAAGTAAGTTTCCGCTGAAGTCGACTTTTCTCTGTTGAGATTTTTATATTGTATTATATCAGACATCATAAAAATAATCCCAGGCCCGCTTCTAACTTTTTTCTCATGCTTCTCAAATAACAGGTTTTGTGTTTTTTCTCCCCTCCTCATCTCTCTACTCCAGATGACTCTGCTGGAAGGGAATGTTGCAGCCAGCGGCACTTTTGCCTACGTTTCCCAGCAGGCCTGGATCCTTAACAACTCTCTGAAGGAGAATATCCTGTTTGGGAAGGAGTACGACCAAGACAAGTGAGATCGTTTTTTAATAATAATGAATTGCATTTATGTAGTGCTTTTCAAGACACCCGAAGTGCATGTATGTGTATGCGGGGGGGATATGACCTCCACCGCCTTAGATTTTGTCAGTTATGAATGGCATCAACAGTGGATGGTGATTGGATGCCTTCAATCACATGCTGGTTTCTTCCTCCAATCAGGTACAATGCTGTGCTGGAAGCCTGCTGCCTCATCCCTGACCTGGCAGATCTTCCTTATGGAGACATGACGGAGGTAGCGCTTTTGTTACACGAAAACCAATTAAAAGGACACTTTGAGCTCCTCGTAAATGTACTCTCACGTCACGAACATGGCAGGGCGGAATGGTATAGTATAGTTTACTGTCTACTTAGTGGATATGGTTCTGGGTTTGAATTGCATTGTCCACATTCTTCCTTGGGCATCATGCCTAATCCGTACCTACTCCTTCATGGCATGTATTTAGAATACTCATTAAAGTAAAAGAACTGTAAGTTTCTTTGGATAAAGTGTCTGCTAAAATTACTAGAATGGCAAAATAGAAATAAGCAGAAGTCTTATGGTAGTAGTTTACAAGTTGACCCTACCCTTTGCTTGTGTCATGGTGTGTCACACTCTCTGGAAATGATTGGGGATTGCACACAGTCACAACAAAGCAGGATCCTTCATAAGGGTTCATATTTTTTTCTCATCTCTATCCAGACTTGAGAGAACAAGATGAGAGTCCTACAATGTAATATTTTTCTTCTTTTTCTTTCTTTTCCTCCTCCTCCTCCACCACCTCCAGATTGGCGAGAGGGGGGCGAACCTCAGCGGGGGCCAGAGACAGAGGGTCAGCCTGGCGCGAGCGCTCTACAGCGAGAGGCCTATCCTGCTGCTGGACGACCCCCTGAGTGCCGTGGACACCCGCGTGGGCGCACATCTCTTCCGTCACGCCATCAAGGGCTCGGCACGCCGTAAGACGGTGTTGTTTGTTACGCACCAGCAGCAGGTAAACATTATGAGACACTGCTTCATTTTTTAATCAAACACAGTACAATAGTGGACATGACTCGAGTAGTAATAATAATCATAATCATAATTAACATTGGCGTTATACTGTAAATATTGCTTGTTAAACAATACAAATACAACACATGTCTGCCTACAGATTTTGTATTGTATTGTTTATTCTATTTCGTCTTGGGTGTGATCTCACTTTCATTGAACGTTATTGATTTTGATCTTAAAGGATAACTTCAGGATTTTTAAAACTTTTAACCCTATTTTCCCATCATTTTGGGTCTCGGGGACTAATGTGGACAACAATTTTTGCAATTGGTCCAGTATTGAGCGAGAGGGCTTCAGCTGTCAACCGCGCAACGGGCAGCAATGTAAAACTATAGGGCATTAGCGCCCTGTCAATGTAGGTCCTCTAAAAGTGCTTGTTTTGCCACTGACGGGCTCAGATCTGACATCACTACAGAGAAATAAACATTTGTCTTTACCTTTCGCTCGAGCCGGTCTGTTTGTTATTGTGTCTAACCAAGTCTCACCAAGGAGAGTTCAGAGCGACTTCTCCTTGCTGAGACTTGGTTAGACACAATAACAAATGAATGTAGCGAAAGGTAAAGACTAATGTTGTCCACATTAGTCCCCGAGTCCCAAAATGATGGGAAAATAGGTTCCAGGTTGAAAAATCCAGAAGTTATCCTTTAAATGTGTTGTATGCGGACCCCAGCTAATTGGGATCCTTTAATAAACAAACAATTACATTGATATACATGTATTCGGCAGATAAAAAAATGCTTCTTAAAAAAAACCCAAATCCTTTCTTGGAAAATACAATAAGGATTTGGCATAATGCCATTGCTTATTTGGGTATGACAAAACAGCTATCCCAGTTCTCGCCCATTTTTGGTAATGATGACTTTCACCCAGGCAGGGCAGACCCGGGTTTTCAAATTTGGTCCTCCAAAGGTCTAGCTAAAATATCTGATTTGTACAACGGAAAGGAATTTATGTCATTTGAAGATCTTAAATCAAAATATGGTATTCCTACAAACCATTTTTTTAAATATCTCCAAATCAGAAATTATGTTCTATCTAAGCAGTGTAATAGCCTGGTACTCCCCCCCCTTGTCCATTTTAGAAGACATCACTTTAAAATATTTAAGAGCTAGGGGACAGGTGTCTGTGCTTTACAATCTGTTTGTTAGCGACTCTAAGGTGTCTTCAAATAATATTTTACGGGCATGGAATATGGATTTAGTGGAAAATGTATCGGAGGAAGAATGGTCAAAAGCCTGCTCTTTGGTAAAAACCCAATCTGTAAACTAGGGGTGACCCCGAATAGTCGACTATTTAATGATTTGATCGAAGGAGCCCGATTCGACTGCCAATCTCATAGTCGAATCGTCGGCAAAACACAGGATCATTCCATTTGGCCTATAGGCGGTGCTGAATGTCTGATTTTACATATAGTTTCTTTCTCCCAATAAATCATGATATATAGCCTATTTTTGTATAAATATCAAGTGCAAAACACACTGCCGCCGTAGCGCCGCTAGCACACATAGGAAGCGTCGCGCTGCAGCGCGTCAACAGGAATATAGTCGTCTCCTGAGCAGAAGAAAAAGAAAAGAAAAAAGCGCCTTTTCGGCGGCACTTGACGCGCGGCGACGCTGTGAAATAGGACAGTGGCGTGAAGTGTAGCGGGGCGGCGTGGCGTGTTGCTGCCGCCGTCGGTGTGGGGGTGTACATAGAAAATAATAGGGGTGGCTGTTTTAACGCACGCCATTCGGCTGCGGTGTGTTTTGGACTGAAGTCCAAAACTGAAGTCCAAAACACACCGCCAATGTCACAAATGAGAATATGGATCAATATGGAGCGTTTCTGAATGGTTAAACAGAGTGACTTCCTATCTGGCACTGGAAAAGATAAGTTATTTCACAAAAAACAGGATCGATATGTTTTGGAGTATCTGGAAAGTTTTTTATAATTTCCTGGAAAAGGAGAATATGCGAGGTGATGGAGCTGATGATCAGATTTGAGTGTTGTTGTGGCTGTGCCCCCTTTTTATTTTATTATTACTGTTTATTTTTTTGTTTTCATCATTTGTCTGTTCATGTTTGTTGTCTTTAATTTAACATAACTGTTGTGATTCTTTTGTTGTGGGGAGGGGGGGTGGTTGCACTTTGTCCGGTTGTTCTGTCTGTGTTGTGCTTGACTGTGCTGTAGAGAAAACCAAAAACCTAATAAATATATGTTTGAAAAAAACATTACATTGATGAACACGCTGGCCTTTTTCTGATAATCATTCAAACAGGTTATATGGTAATTTTTGTTTTGTTTAGCCAAACAAAATCTCTGAAAGAAAGTGTTTTTTGTTACTGCAGTGTCTGTTAGGGGTTACAACATGTAATCTGTTGTTAACATTCCCCCTCCGTAAACCGCATTAATTCATTGCCCTCTCTGCTCCTATTTTTTATCCACAGTATCTGCCCGAGTGTGATGATGTGGTTTTAATGAAAGACGGGCAGATCTCCGAGCACGGCTCCCATGCGCAGCTGATGGCCAAGGAGCGAGACTATGCCACCCTATTCACCAGCATGCAACAGGAGGTAAGGCTAGGGGTGCCGCCTAGCCCCAGGACAGCTATTTGCTCTTGCCCACCTTTACAATAACCTATTATGAAGCTGAATAATACATGAGGCCAGCGAGCCGAGGCCCTGGTGGCTGGAAAATGTTAATGCAAACAGGGGCTTTCATTTTTTATGCGTGCATTGATCTAGTAACACCCTGTCGCAGATGTCTTTCTTTAAATGACTCGCCACTGGTTACCGTTACCCCCTGCAATGATTTGTAGGGTTCAGGGTACTTCTGTTGGTGTGGTGGTGACCCCCCCCCCCCCGATATATTTTTTTTTACCCGTCAGAATGTGGTGAGAAAGAACCTGAAAAACAAGCAGCAAAAGGCAGCAGAGGAAAAAGCTGAGACGGATGTGACTGCTGTCAAGGGCACTGTACCACAGATCAGGAGGAAGGACAGAGGTGAGTGGAGCGTCTTTTCCACTCCACACACACACACACACACACACACACACACACACACACACACACACACACACACACAGCGCCTTGTTTAATGCTAGAGTCGCTCTGTCGCAAGGAACTGACTTTCTTGTTTTTCTTGTGTTTCTTTTTCTTTTAGTCTAGCAGGAGAAATAGGTTCCCGAATATGTACCGATATGTACCTGGCATTTTTTTGTCGACCCTAAAGGTGTCTAGTTAAGAATTTTTACAAATGAACCCACTTTTACGTATAATTTTGACACCAGGAATCAAATGGAAAGGTCATAGACCTGCTACAACCACTCTTTATTGGTGAAAAACAGGCAAATAACACATTTTAGGCTCATAACAATATAACTTTTGCCATTTTGTTTCGCAGTATACTTTCCTGCAATAGCCAAATGAAACTAGTGTATTTTCTTATCAATTGCAAGGTTATTAAATGGATGGCAACCACTATTTGTCTTTTGTCTTTCTCTCTTGACTGCATTCCTTTCTTTCTTTCTTTCTTTCTTTCTTTCTTTCTTTCTTTCTTTCTTTCTTTCTTTCTTTCTCTCTTTCTCTCTTTCTCTCTTTCTTTCATTATTTTCTTTGTTCTTCCAGAGCCACTGATGAAGGCGGAGGAGAAGGGTTCTGGCGCGGTGGACTGGTCCGTGTATGGGACCTACATCAAAGCAGCCGGCGGCCCTATTGTCTTCCTCATCAACATCTTCCTCTTCCTGTCCACCACGGGCAGCATAGCCTTCAGTAACTGGTGGCTCAGCTACTGGATCCGACAGGGCAACGGGGTGAGGTTCTGAGCTGAGCTTCCTTCCGCTCACTTTAAAAAATTTGCATCTGGCTGCTCAGTAATTGGGCCCTGTAAGGAAGGGGGGGGGGGGGAAATAAAATAAGTAGCTGGGATGCCTGAGCGAGTTTGAGCAGACGACGTTAATCTGAATGTGCATAATAACTTTAATTAAACAACAAACAGTGGCCGGGCTAGAAAAACAGCTATGCAGCAATCCAAAGGCTATGCCGCTGTCTGAGGAAGTAGAAAGCATCGCTTCTCCCCCCCCCCCCCCCCCCCCCCCGACTTCAGTGACTTAAAAAAAATACAAAAACAGACTCTCTTTGATTTATTAGAAACCCAAATTCTATTTGTGTAGCTTGTGATTCTTTTTTTTTTCATCTGCGCACACACCCGCATCCCCGCCTCTCCTCTCCCTGCGGTCATGATAATGTGTTGCTTCATCTGCCCCCCCCCCCCCCCCCCCCCCCTGCCGCCGCCACCCCCCCCCCCCCCCCCCACCAGAACACGTCATTAATCTCTGCGAATGAAACAACGACGGAGAACAGCAGCATGAGGCTCAACCCTTACATCAGCTATTACTCCACGGTGTACATTCTGTCCATGGCCGCCGCGCTGCTCCTCAAGACCACGAGAGGACTGGTGTTCGTCAAGGTAAGTACACCCCCCACACACACACACACGACACGGGGGGCCCCCAATGTGTCACGTCTTTCAGTTTCTTGTCTGTTAATCTCACATTGGCCATCGGTTGGCCGTAAATAAATCTAACAGGTTTCCTGACGGCCTATCTTCTGTGTCTATGCTCTCATGGCTTCAGCACTATAATGGAATTTGCCTCTGAGCTTAATTTATTCCCGTGGCTACTACTGCTATAATTAAATGCGTTGGAGGGGCCTTGTATGTGTGTGTGTGGGAGTGTACCTCTGTGTTTTTTGTCATTTTCTAAGCATCCATGCGTGTTTGATTTCATGAGACTATCTGTTTGTCTGTGTGTGTGTGCGTTGGGGCTCTGCGATGTGTGTCGCCAGCCCTTCGGGTTCATTCACTATGTTTTGAGCTAACCCTTCCTGACAGCGCATTACAGGGGTGAGCCCCCGACGTTATTGTATGCCACTTGAAATTGCTAATTCTTTCCTCGAGTCTTTTTCTACCCCTTAGCCGTGATGAGATCTTTGCCGGTGTTGAATATTCTATTAATCGAATTAATGTGTCCCTTCCTGCCAAGAGTAATTTCTATCCCGTCGAGTGAGATGTCCCCCAAGAATTAGGGTCGTGACCTTTTCGCATGTCTGCCCCGCAGTCACCGGTTACTTGCAAAGATTTAACGTCTTTCTCCGATATCCTCACGAGGCCCACAACAGGCTCCCCCCTCTCCGACGTCGTTTCTTCTATCCGTCTCTCTGGCGGTGAACCGCTCCGATTTGGTTCCCTTGTGCAATTTGTGTTTGTTTGTGTGGTTGTTGACGTTTACAGCCAACTGCCGCACATGTTATTAAGCTGCCACCATTTGCCTTGCGTTTGACAGTGTACAGTGAAGGCGGCCTCCACGCTCCATGACAGACTGTTCCAGAAGCTCCTGCGCAGCCCGATGCACTTTTTCGACACGACGCCGCTGGGGCGAATCCTCACCCGCTTCTCCAGGGACATGGATGAGTGTGAGTAGGAGGAGGGAGGAGGGAGGTGAGGGGGGGGGGGGGGGGTAGAGAGAGAGAGAGAGAGAGAGAGAGAGCGAGAGATCGATCTCTAATAGCCAGACATGTGATCTAACTCTGACAATAGCTGAACTTGAACCTTCATTCCCTAATTGATGGGGAGTTTAAAAAGAGTAATTGAACGACAAATCAATCACCTTCAATATCTTAATC
The DNA here is from genome assembly GCA_030340625.1 of Merluccius polli. Classification (NCBI taxonomy): domain Eukaryota; kingdom Metazoa; phylum Chordata; class Actinopteri; order Gadiformes; family Merlucciidae; genus Merluccius; species Merluccius polli. The sequence goes on from JAOPHQ010000850.1 coordinate 496,004, forward strand.
TATACACATTCACTCAAATAGAGCCAATACACACAGAACAAGCAACTATAATCAACTTAAAAACCTAATACACTTCTTCCCCACCTTCGGCTCTGAAGTGGACGTGCGTCTCACCATGCAAGTGGAGATGCTGCTCCAGAACATGACCCTGGTGCTTGTCTGTCTGGTCATGGTGAGCATGGTCTTCCCTTGGTTTCTGCTCTCCATCGTGCCCCTAGGAGCCTTCCTGTGCATCGTTAACCGCGTCTCCAGGTAAAAAACACACACTCACACGCACGCACACACGCACGTGCACAACCACTCACTATGCTGTTGTAGAAGATGTACGTAATGGAGAACAGCAGTCATCAATATCTTTTTTCAGTTGCAGAAAAACTGGATTTGAATTGCTCTTGTATGTTGCATTTAATTGGAACTCACCCAATCACCCAATTTCTAAGGCAGCTGTTATTCAATTATGAAATAATATACAGCCCAGAGCGTAAACATGTTGTCTGAAACGCAGCCACGCAGAGGGGAAGTGCCGTGTTGTTTTGCTGCCTCTCTCGCTATCTCTCGCTATCTGCTCTTTTATGAGAAAATTAGGTGATTCATGGGAAACTGTATTCACATGTACCAACCACCCTATCTATGTGTCTAAAAGTAGAACCCCCCCCCCCCCCCACGCTCTCTCTCTCTCACACACACACGCACACACACCTTTGTCAATAAACCCCTCTGTCTCTCTGTCTCACACTTACCTGTCAACTGGGCTGTCTCTGGCTACCCTGTGCATTGGTGTGTGTGTCTGTGTGTGCGTAATATCGCACATAAATCACAGGGTGGAAAATGACCAAGGCTCTGCTGGGAAACTGGTTGGTTCTACTGCTGGACAAAATCACTCTATTCCCATCTCCCCTCCGTGTCCTTTGGCGGTTTACACAATTGCGGTATCATTGAAGTAAATCACATTTGTGCTCAATCACTACACCGTGTTGCCAAGCTACTCTTGCTATACAACGGTCGCTTCTTCCACTGATTCTCATACTTGTGGACATGCAGGGATGGGGGGAGAGAGAGCGCCTAGGGCCGCATCGAAACAAAAGACGAATAAGAACCTGAATGAGAAATGTGCAAAGTGCATTAAATATGGAGTTAAATCCTTATCAGTTATAGCGATAAAGGCTTCAACAGGACAAAATAACATGTGGACCCCCATTTGCTTCGCTAATCGCTCAAATATAACCAAAAACTCCCTCAATACAATTCAAAAAATAACATGGCAGAAGAATAAGGAAGCCAAACCAATAAGCAAACGGTGAAATAATATGCATGATGAAACAGTATTAATGAGTGTTTGCTTGCGTGTAATCCACAAATGTCTCAATCACTCCATTCACAGGGTTCTCATTCGAGAGCTGAAGCGCCTGGAGAACATCAGCCAATCACCATTCACCTCTCATCTCACCAGCAGTCTGCAGGGCCTCTCCACCATCCATGCCTATGGAAGAGGGCATGACTTCCTACACAGGTAGACATGGAACTGCACGCTCCTGTGGTAGGATTCATCCGAGGACCTTCCTCCTCCTGTTTAGTTCTGTGCTAATGAATATTGCTTAGAAATACATCAGATTACTGAAAATGCCTGCTGGAAGCCATTTTGTGGTGTTGTTTTTTTTTTAAAGGGAGATGTGTTTTCTCATGCGTTTCTTTGTTTTTAATGTAAACCTCTACAAGATTCCCAACTGTTGGGATTTTTGGTTGACACTTGCCTCTCGGCATAATGGTCACTTTCATCACCCACAATGTCAGAAAGAATTGTGGCTGCTGTCACTTAGCCCTTTAAATGACACAGAGGCTGTCACGCTGACATAGTTTGGATCGTCACTTTAGATATGAGCAAACTGTTGCCGTATTACGCTGTGTGCGTGTGTGTGTATTCTTAGTTGAGAGACGACAGGCGTTGATGCAAGAAAATGAGCCGTCAAAAGTGTCCCCAACCAAAAAAAGCCTAAGCAAGCCTAACTTGGACTTTGAACAAATCTCTGCTCTGGGGTTCACAAATAGCAGCTATCTGCAGTCGTTTCTCGGTGGCTGCCAATTGCATTCTGTTGTTTTGTCGATTAGTTGAAATGAAATGTGTTCCTGGAACCCTGTGACACATGACCACCCAGTGTGTCTCTATTTTAATACGTTAGCTTCTATATATATAACCCAATAGTCTAGTCGTTTAGGGTGGTCCACTCCCACAAGAAAGGTGCTGGGTTTTGATCCCCTAATGTCTGCCGCCTATCTGTATGCGTCCTTGAGCAAGATGCCCTAACCTCTACCAGGGCCTTAATGAAATTAATTCACTGTGAAATTAAAGCGACTGTATCGCTTTGGATAAAAATCCAATCTTGCTATACAAGTCTGCTAACTTAATAGCAGTAACCCTATATATATTGCTTGACGTGTCCGACTATAATCCAGCATCTAGTATCTAGCCTGTGAGGATTTAAAGTCGGCTTCTGAGCTAAAGCTTGACAGACGTCCTCCCCCTCTCTCTCTCTCTGCTCCTCCAGATACCAGGAGTTGTTGGATACCAACCAGGCGTCCCACTACCTGTTGAGCTGCGCCATTCGCTGGCTGGCCGTGCGCCTGGACTTCATCAGCATCACACTGATCACCGCCGTGTCGCTCCTCATTGTCCTCATGCACAGGCAGATCCCCCCAGCCTACGCCGGCCTGGCCCTGTCTTATGCCGTGCAGGTATGTATACATGTAAACTAGGGCTGAACGATTCATCGTTGAGGTCATTGATCAAGTACAAAATGAATACCTTTTCTTGGCTGCTTGTCAGATAAAACAAGCAACTTTAAGACATCACTTTGGTCTCTGGTAACTAATGGCATTTGCTATTATGCACAGACATTTTCTACAGTAAATGATTAATCAATTAATAGTAATAATTATTGTGAAATTAATCGACTATGAAAATAATTAGTACATAATGTATACTATATAGTGCATAATATGGTGGTGGTGGTGGTGGTGGTGGTGGTGGTGGTGGTACGGGGAGGATAGTCTATTCACTGACTGGGGGGGAATAACCACCACCAGGAGGGGTTCGATGGTTCGCTGAAATACTAGTGGTGAGGGTGACCGACCCCCCCCCCCCCCCCGGATTCGAGCCATCGATGTCCTTGAGGGGCGACATGGCTAAGCTCTATCTGATCTATCTACCTGTATCTTCAACTGTAAATCACGTTGGATAAAAGTGTCCGCTAAACGACTACACAGTCTGCCATGCCTGATAGTAAACAGGGGGGTGTACAGTACACACTCACTTGCCAAATTCCAACCTCCAAAGAATTTGCACTCATTTTGCTGACATGGCGATGAGAGAACTATTTTTTTCATGGGGAATGATAGTACGCCGAACGGTGACATGGATGGCAAAAAGATTGGCTTTAGCTTATCGTTAATATTGAGGGTTACAGTCATGTATTGGGTATATGTCTACGCCAGGACCGTTACAAAATATTGTCCCTATACAATTTGAGCAATTGTATTATTTGTGTGTTATCGAAGGAGACGAAGAAAGGGTGTGGATTAAAAACAAAACACACACACCAAGAGTGTGCATCATATTTCAGTGCCCGTGCCACAGGCCATGGGCCATATTCAGACATTATGCTGTGGGAAAGTGGTTGTGCTGAGCTATTTGTTTAGCTCTTTCAGGTCTGACTTTTATCATTCACTTTTACCATTCACTTTTACCATTCACTTTTTACCATACACTTTTACCATTTGGTTTTAACATTTTGTAGCTTACGATTAAACTGCTCCAGGTGGGACCTTGACAAAAAATATCAGCTGAAATTGATTGGCACAAGATAGCACAGACTGGTGAAATCTATTAACCAGGTTGTAAATGTTACTGCTGGTGGGTCATATAGTGGTGCAATTGGTTGTGAATGAGAGTCTGGTTGTCAATCATTAACCTCTCTTTTCTCTCTCCCTTACCATCTGTCTCTAACACCTTTATCAACTCTCTATATCTAATGCTCCCTCTCCCTCTCCCTCTCCCTCTCCCTCTCCCTCTCCCTGCAGCTGACTGGCTTATTTCAGTTCACCGTGAGGCTGCTGTCAGAGACAGAAGCCCGCTTTACATCCGTTGAGAGGATCAATCATTACATAAAGGTAAGAGCAGCAGGTTAGAAGGCATCTCTGTCAGCCCAACACACGGTGGGGAGGGCGGATTGGGAGGCCAATTCAACAGGCCTGGGTGTAAAGAGTGTAAATCACAAAATAAGCTTACAGAAAATGATTACTTTTAATTAATTAACAAAAAAACATATATATATATATATTACAAAAAAATCCATTGACATACAGTAGGCTATACTGTATACATCAAAAAAACATCCTTATACAATGTGCTGCCTGACGGATGGCCAATCACAACATGCAGGCGTCTCATCGAGTTGCGTTCTGATTGGATTAGTAACTAATCAAACCGCAGATTAAGAAAATGATTTTCCTAATTCGGGAGAACTGCGGGAGAATGTTGTCTCCATGTGACTCCCAGAAGAGGACAGTGATAACCAGGACTCTCCCGGGAAAATCGGCAAAGGTTGCCTGGAGTACACTCACAGACGTCATGTAGATACACAAACAACATCAGATATAGACCAGCCCAGCGTGTGTGTGTGTGTGCGTGTGCGTGTGCGTGCGTGCGTGTTTTATAAGCCCAGCAGGAAGCAAATGGAGATAAGTGAGTAGGGAAGTCTATTCACCATTTGGGATTGCTGTGAAATGACAAAATCAACTCTGAGAACCTAGCGTTACATCCTATCACGTTTCCCCGTAGCTAACCAGTACTTCAGACACTTCAGTTACACATACAGTTGTCGCGAATACATGTAAACATTATAGACCGTTGAGGTAGACATTATTGACAGTAGAATATGCTACATTATTGAAACTATACATACACATTACTCACCATTATACATGTGTAGTAGGTAGCAGTACAAAGAATATTCCATTAAGGTAAGGTAAGTACCAATAAGCAAATTGTTGCCGTATTATAGTAGAGTTTAACAGCTACAGTGCCTTACCACACCCAAATTTACGCAAGTGAAACAGAGCATGACCGTGTTGTACACAAACAGGTAAAATTGTGAAAACAGTAATCACAGTCACATCAGCTCAAGAGTATGTTTTTTCCCATTGCAATGAAGTCTACTAGAGATGCGCAGATTGAGAATTGGCTCGCGTGACCCGACTATAACTGCGGGAGCAGGCGGTTGCGGATCAGCCTCATGCATGCTGAGAAGGTTGGCAACAAATTAGGCAAATTCTCTGATTAAATAAGGCCTTCAAATTATGGTTGTCTGCAAATCTCCTTCTGCAGCACACACAATGCAGCAACCCGCAAGCTACGGCCTGAACCTACTCTGCCATCTCAACTAATAATATAATAGCCTAATATTACATTTGACTATTTTCATGACTTTCCCTTTATCTTTTGAAGAAAAGCCTTAATTTAGACTATGGTGAATAACTTTGTTTTAGCCTTAGAAAAATCGTAAATGGTCGGTGCGTAGGGGCGGTGAACACCATTTTAAGATAGCAGATTGGGAAGCGGACGCGGGTGTAATTTTCTTCAGTTTACAAACGGCAGTTGGAGTAGCGGTCGGGGGGAGTCACAGCAATATGCAGATTCGGGTGAGAAAATACCTTAACCACGCATCACTGTAGAATCCACCGTATAGTTTACACGAGAGTGGGGCAAGGCAGCGGGCATGCGGGAGGGGTGAGGATGAGGCGGGTGAGCAGGGGGGGGAAACACACCACAGAGACACGGAGATCAACACCAGATACCACCGTCTCTCTCTCTCTCTATTTCCCTTATCTCCAGAACCTGGAGAGTGAGGCACCCAGACAGAGTGTCGGTGGGTCGTCCGCCCCCACCGCCCCTGGCTGGCCACAGCAGGGACGCCTCTCCTTCCAGCATGTGGAGATGCGTTACCGCGACGACCTGCCCCTGGTGCTCAAGAAGGTGTGCTTCGACATGGCGCCCGAGGAAACTGTGGGGATCGTCGGCCGCACAGGATCAGGTACATATCCGCGGCACCCATCGCAACCTGGCTCGTGATGGCTTCCGGCTCCCTGTCTCTCCTGTCTGTCGTTTTTCTTGCAGCAATTGATTAATTACCTGTACCAATATAAAACCCCATATAGCACCTTTACATGTATCCACAAAAGATTGTCCAATATTTACCAAGAGGAAAGCACCCCTAATTTTTTCACATGTGCTGACAGGGAAGTCCTCTCTGGGCGTAGCTCTCTTCAGACTGGTGGAGCTAACAGGGGGCTCCATCACCGTGGACGGTGTCAACATCGCAGATGTCGGTCTGGACGAGCTACGCAGCAAACTGGCCATCATCCCTCAGGAGCCGGTCCTGTTCATCGGCACCGTCAGGTAGTCCTCAGGGCTTTAATCCCACGGTCACCAGTGTCTGCAGTCTGCCTGTACACAGTCTAGAGCAAGATGCCTGTATCTGAATTTGCGTTGGATAAAAGCGGCGATGTTCCTAAATGACTCAATAGTAAATTAGTCGTAGCAGTGCACTCTCAACAGACCTCCTTCATGGCTTATGCATTATTCTCCCGACTCAATAGAAAAATAAGTACTTGAATATAAAGTTAGAGTTGAGAATGGCGTGCCAAACTCGGACCATCTGGTCAGAGCTAAATCAATGAGAAAACCGTCCTCCAACCCCGGACAATTAGCGCCTAAGTTCCCCTGAGAGATTGCTCCGATTGAGATGCTAAGGACTCAAATGAGAACCGAGGCTCTCGGGGCCCCCTCTGATATATGCATCATTGCAGCACAAACATCCTCCACACCCCCGCTTGTTAAAACGCGCTTGTTAAAACGCGCTTGTTAAACGCGCTTTTTCTCCCCATAGGACTAACCTGGACCCTTGGGGTCAATACACTGACGCCCAAATATGGGAAGCGCTGGAAAAGACACACATCAAAGACATGGTAGGTTGAAGTGGAGGCAAAATGGTCGCCAAAAACTCTTAAAGGCTACGACGCATGATATAAACAGGAGAAGAAAGCACTAATAATTCATCATCATCATCCACCTATTATTTTACCAAGCAAGTTAATTAAGAACAAATTCTTATTTACAATAATGGCCTGGGAAGAGGCAACAGACTTCCTGTGGGAATGGGATTTGGGATTAATTGAGTCACTGTGCAGAAAAGGGAGTTGGTTATAAATGAGTGTGAACGCCGGCCCCTCTGACTCTCCGCAGGTCAGCCAAATGCCTCACTCCCTTCACTCGGAGGTGACGGAAAACGGAGAGAACTTCTCGGTGGGAGAGAGACAACTGCTGTGTGTTGCCAGGGCGCTGTTGAGACATAGCAAGGTAATGATTTCTTGCTGTTTCATGTCCCTGGTCAAAAAAAAAAAAAAGTGTATTTGTTTTGATTGGGGGGGGGGGTGGCTGATAACGGCTCTTTTTGAAAAACAGTTTATTTTAGAATGATCAACTGGGAAAACCAACCCCACCACCACCACTACCAAATAATGTTACAACCATCAGTATGAAACTGTGCAGCGTCACATTGCCCCCTGTTGGTTGATGTTGTCATTTCATCATGCGCTTCATTTAGCATGTCTTAAAGGGTCAGTTTACTCCAAAACAATGAAAAAAAGTAACCGTGTCCCACTAAGAGGAACATTCAACATTGACACGACCCCTCAGGTTAATCCAGTGGTTCCCAAACTTTTTTTGCCTGCCCCCCCCCTCTGGGAAACATAAGTAATCAGAGCAAACCGCAAACAAACATGCACCATATGAACCCTTGCGCAAAGGCCGTGATTACATAATTACTGCTTCACGCCGGCTTGTGCAGTTCACGCACGGCGACTATAAAGTTTGACATTGACAACGTGTTTGTTTACAGCTCTTGCATGCAACACGTTTCTAATAGTTCCTTTTTTTTTACAGTCTGCAATTGAGCCTTTCCCCTCACTAAAAGTACATTAAATTCTCCCTTCCATCCCATCTCCCTGCCCACCCCCTGCAGTACCCCTGCGCCTCACACTTTGGGAAACACTGGGTTCATCTATCAATTTTATTGTTCACAACCTGTTTGGTTTTTTGGTTGTTTTTTTTTTATTAGACACAGGGGAGTCATGTCGGAAGATTGTGTGGTGTCTTCTCTATAGAAGTAGATAGTCAGACACAATTCAGCCCACGTTCAGCTAATCATGCAGAATACAATTTATATCATTATTTTTCTCGAACATCAAGCATAACAAAATCCAACAAACAAAACCAAAGTGAATCAAGGCAGGATAATGTATTTTCTAGGGTGTTTGACTTCCAGCTGAAAAGTACTGGGTGTGTTCCCCAATGTCTCCAGTCTGTGTAGGCCATCCATGACCCTGATGCCTAACCCCGACCTGCTCATTAATGCTGTGTATTTGAATTCACTATTAAGTTGTTTTCCTAAATTACTGAATAGAATAGTAGTAGTAACAGCTTTCTGAATCAGCTGTACATATCAAAGCCCAGCCGTATTTCATATTTTCTTCATGTGCAGGTGAACGTTACATCTAAACATCTATACATGATATTACGTGGGCTTATTATAAACCGCTGCTGTTCCATAGATCCTGCTGTTGGACGAGGCAACGGCGGCTATAGATGGCGAGACGGACCGGCTGATCCAGAAGACGATACACAGCTCGTTCGACGGCTGCACCACGCTAGTCATCGCCCACCGGCTCAACACCGTGATGAACTGCAACCGGGTCATGGTGCTGGACAACGGCCAGGTGAGGAGGGGGGGGGGGGGGGGGGGGGGGGGGGGGGGTTACTCTAGCCAGACATCACTCTGTGTAATCTGTAATCTAAAAAGTACAAATCACACCGAAAACTGTAAAACGCGAGGCGCACTGCACTACCTTTTTGTTGTAGCCTAGAACAAAGCAAATAAGTTTACTCTTTAAATATTATTAGGAAAGACATTTGCTAATAATAAAACATTTCAGCTCAGTGGGGTGTCCCTCGTGGCAGGTCTGGATATACCTACATACACACCAGCCTCGCTGTAATCTATGTCAGGAATATGTATATTACATATTACACAATTTCACGGCACAACTAGTTTTGTCTCAAGGCACACTGTTTGGGAACTACTGACGGGAACACCTCTGGTTAAAGAAATACTTTAGAGACTTTATTTAGCGGTTTCTTTTTTAAAGGCTAAATGATGTTCAGTTACAACTGTATCTCATTGACCTGGTCTAAACCATTGGAGTCACTGTGATTAGGGTGATCGTTGTGTGCGAGATCATTCCCTTCCTAAACACTCTAGGTTGCAAATTGACAACTGATAAGGAAATACGTAAAACTGTTTCTTGAAATAAATGTGATTGGGCGATCATTGACCAATCACCATTGATTAGGTCAACCCGGTTTTATTTGTTGCTCTCCTTGCATTCAAATCCAGTCAGTTGGAGCTGCTTTTGCCATTTCCTTATTTTTATTCATACAATTTAACTGGAGTGTGTATGTGCTTCGTCCTTCGGACAGATCCTGGAGTTTGACAGCCCAGCTGCCTTGCTTGCCAATGAAAGTTCAAGGTTCAGAGCCATGATAGAAGCATCAGAAGCCAAAATGGATGTGGCAGACCAGAGCTGAAATCCTGAATACAAGCTTAACAAATACAGCTCTCCATGTGTCAGTTGCACATCAGTTCAGCTCCAGAGCGAGCAAGCAAGAGGAGAGTGTGTGTGTGTGTGTGGGTGGGTGTGTGGGTGTGTGTGTGGCTAATATAACACTTTTACTTGAAACCATATCTGTGAATTTCAAAGAAACCAAAGATGGTGACCACATTTATGGTGGCCACATTTTCAAGGGACACAAATAATTGCAGTTACAGTTTTACAAAGAAACGAAACAGTTCTGACAACAGCACTTTATAGTCTACGCATATACCTGGAAGTGTGTGCGTGCACATTACTTCCTCATTACGGTAGTTGCTAAGATTCTTAGTTGTTTTTTTATTTTAACAGTAATGGTAAATAAAGTCTTCACAGTGAAGATACACATAGTCATGGAATAATGACTATGGTACTGTTTTAGGTTTAATGAATGAATCAGTGCAGGTGCAATACAGGTGGTTTGAAGCCGCTAACTATAGGTGTTTTAAGTTTGGTATTTATGAATCAATGGTCTTTCTCAAAAACTTGCTTGGAAAATTCACACTTTTGTATACTGACTATTTCTGTAGTTATAATAATGAATTATTTAATTACAGTAAAGTATTTTGAACTGGTTCATTTTTGTTTTGAAAATTTATAAACATCTGCCTTATAATGAAAGTTTTCCTGATAACAGAAAGAGTTGTAGGCCAGGCCTATAATGGATTGTACGTTTTTCTTTGTATACTATGGAGATTGTAATTTTGCTATATCTTATATTTGTACATTTTATTTTTAATGTTAAAAAAAATCTTTTTCAATAAAGATATTTTTATACAAGCTTAATTGTCTGACATTTTTTGTTTGTCCGGCGCCCTGTCGTGTAGACTTATGTTTATGAGAATAAAATAATTCACTTTCACTGATCACTTTATTTACTATAAGTCTGTTAAAGCAGTGGCTGACCTTTTTATTCAAAACGAAGATCAGAAGGATTGTGTATCATGAGGTTGCCTTATAAATCTATTGGTACATCCATTGACTAATACACAATGGACTAGCTTTCGGTGCTAAAAACAATGCAAGCACACTCCATATTGTGTGTTTACGATTGCTCTTTATTATGACAATCAATCAAAACCTTTATTTATTCAGGGAAATAAGACACATTGAGAAGTGACATTCTCATTGTGGAGTGTGTTGTTGCTATGGTTTACAGCCTCACCTGGCTTGAGTCAGACTGATTAGACTTGCTCTGCACACCTGTGGTGCAGAGCAATCATGGCACCCAGGATAAACCAGCTATCACCACACACTCAGAGCCTCTGTCATGGCAGCATGTTATCTGCTCTGCAAATACCATCTCCAAATAATACATTTATTGCATCGCCAACGCAATAAATGCATTCTACAACATCTAACTGTGTCCTGTGTCGGAGGGCCCCAGCAAAAGTCACTAAGGTGGCGTGTGGCAGGAGCGACTGCCACTCATTTTCAAGTGTGCCCTGATTACACTGCAAGTTAAAATACAAGTTAACATGTAACAGTCACAATAATATTATACAAATTAATGCAAATTAAAAATAGATAATAAACATGAGACAATGAATCATAAAATACAACGTACTCGAGCTTAAAACAATTGCAACCTGTTATGTCCATAATGACCATAATCCTTAAGTGAAATGCAAACCTCCAGTTTAAGGCTTTGGGTGGTATTCCAAAACATGGAATGAATGAGCAGACTTCTCCAACTCTTTGCAAATGAGGTCCACCCTATTTTCAAGTGGTTGACTGAGTGCACAGTGGTGGATTGAATCCAGTTGTTTCAGTGTGATAGCTGAGGCATGCTGGTATAAAATGTCACCATAATCTAAGACGGGGAATGTAGCCCTTACAAGTTCCCTCCTATTTCTAAGATTTAGGTAGCATCTGTTTCTGAAATAAACTTTGTTTTACCTTCAAGTTATTTTTCAATAGATGTATGTGAGGTAAGAGTGAGTTTGTCATCAAGCCATATCCCTAAGTAAAATATTTTTTCACCCTCAGATGTCTAGCGATTATTTTTTTAAATAAATCAAATCATAATCAAATATTATACAATTGTTTTTTATTAGAGTTTAAAACAAGTTTCAAACATTTCAGCGACACTTGCACTTGGGTCGCATTAAAATCTGATTGTAGGTTTCAAACAGCTATAGAAATGATGCAATGAAATATATAGAAATGTATCAGCATACAAAAGGATTTTACAGTGCTTAACAGACTCAGCAAATTATATATATATATATATATATATATATATATATATATATATATATATATATATACTGTGAACAGCAGGGGTCCAAGAATGGAACCTTGGGGCCCCCCTTTTATATCTGCCTGAGTTTGATCAGTAAGATTGGGTTGCAAAACCAGAAGCAAGCATTTTTATTTAGACCAATTCTTTGTAATCTGCCCAGGAGCAGATTGTGATCTACAGTTATCAAATGCTTTTGACGGATCAATTAATAGTGAAACACACTTGTTTGCTGTCAAGCGCACAGACAACATCATTCATCACAGCTGTTATAGTGCTATGACCCGGATGAAAACCTGATTGGAATCAATTAAAAGTGTCATTTTTGGTTAACAAAATATCTTAATTGCATATTTACAAGGGATTCCAGGGTCTTGGCTCAGTACGGACGTTTTGAAATTGGCCTGTAATTATCCAGATTAAAAACATCCCCACTTTTATGCAGCGGGACAACATAAGCATAAGTTCAGGCCCTCTTTCGTTCCTCACTCCATAACACTGCTCAACCAACAGATGAGCTCAAGGAGGTGATCAGAGGAGTTGACCCCCCCCCCCCCCCCCCCCCAACACACGGGCTGTGATCACACACAGGCTACACTCTCACATGTACTATGCAACCACCTACACACAGTGATCATAGGATGTGTAGGTCCTGTGTGCATGACAACAGATGCTCTTTTATGTCAGATGTTCTTTTATGTCAGATGAAAACAGGACAAGGACAAGAAGGTTTTATCTCATCTTATCTGTCCACAGAGTAAGAATAAGGCCAGTAGTGATAGTTAAATAAAACATATGAGTGCACTGGATATAACAGGGGCAGCTAGAACCCGTAGGCCAGCTTCTAGGCAGTCTTCCACATAGACCTCTTTCCATAACAAAAAAAACACAGTCTCTTGCTGTACGTATTGAATATGGTTTAAATCAACAGGGGGCATTTAAGGTCATTTAAAAATCCCAAGCCAAAATGAAACGGTGGTTAAAAGCATTACAAATATTGCCCTTGCACTTGACAGCACCAGTCTGGTTAGGAAGGCGGAGGACGTCTTGATGAGTTTTACTCTTCATTACACAGTTGAAGCCAGAAATTGGGTTTTTTGATATTAACTTTTATTTTTTATGAATTATGCATGAATATAATGAAATATGTGGAGGGGAAATAGACTCATTGCAAACTCCTGGGGTCCGTTTCACAAAGCAGGTTTAGTGAAAACCCTGAGTTTATTAACCCTGACATGAGGGAAACGCTGAGTTTTCCGTTTCACAAAGGGAGGTAACTCAAACCAGAGAAAGAGGGGTAACGCCTGTTTCAGAGAGAGAGATAACTTACGCTCTCGGTCAGTTACCGTAGTAACAGACTCTATGAACCTAACCTGGTCGGGACCATGTTTTACTGTGTGAACATAGAGTTTCAATCTGTCTCCGCCCTCTTCCAGCCACACACGCCATTTGATTTCCTCATTCATTCAGTCAGCAGGCGAGTTTTGGCGTAGCCGTCTGTCAAAAATCATTTAAAAAATCAGAGTCAGTAGTCCATTAAGCACAGTAGGAGGCGACTTTTTTCACGAACATTTTTGCGCTACCGCTCAACGGGCTGCTATGCCCGTTGAGCGGTAGCGCAACAACGTCTGCTTTTCTCTGGAGGATTAAACGGCCATAATATGCAGATACACACAACTGTATTATAATGTGATTATAGCAAAGGCACGTGTCTTCGAAAGTTTAATGTTTGTTCTTCAATCAATTTTTGGCAGGTGAAAATGCCTATTTTGTGTTGTAATGGTAAAAGAATTCCAAGGTGTCCTGTGAGCTCCAGTGTTTATATTATGAAGCTTATGAATGAGATCAAGTCATATTTAGGCAGAAATCACCTTTGAGTAACTGTATTTGGCCTTCAATCAATTTTTGGCAGACAATCACTTTTTGGCACGACACCGGCCCACTTCGAGCTGCTTTTGACAACGATCCCGTGGATGACGGTGCAGCATTACTGCGCAGAGAATTAAATATTCGTCGGGAGAGGGTTATCAGACCATAGATGTAGCCTTTCCAGACAATTATCATTTCCAGACAATTATCTTTTTGAGCGGTACCGTTTCACGTCACAGTCCATCATTTACATACACAACCTAATCCGTCCTTACATTTGCAACATTACCAACCGTAGTCTCTCACATCCCAGCAGATATTGTGTGTTGCACTGCGTTTCTTTGCAAATGGAAGTTTTTTGTACAATGTCGGAGATGCAGAGCACTTGAGCAAGGCAACTGTATGCAGGGCGGTCAGAAAAGTGTGCCTCGCCATGAAACGGCTTTTACCCATGTTTGTCGTTTTCCCTGGACATAAACCTGTCAGAGCCATCAAGGAGGTCTTGGGGGTGGACTCAGAGGATGAGCTCCCTCCGGGGATTCCCTCAGCCACTGGCCTTCCAATCACTGGCGTAACAACGTGATGATGGGCCCCGGTGCAAATAATATTTTAGGGCCCCCGCGATTGTCGACGGGGGGGGGGGGGGGGGGGGGGGGTTGACAGGCCCCCCCCCCGGCGTCTTCATGGGCCCCCCCCGGCGTCTGGGCCCTGGTGCACCGTCGATAGTTACGCCAGTGCTTCCAATATTGTGGCTTAGGGCTCCTCTGCCTCCGTTAGAGGTGGCGGTGCTGGGCCACCACCCGTTTTACGGGCATCTGCCTTCTTTCTGTTGGCTGAGTAGTCTGTGTTAGTTTAAATAGGCTTAATTATTTAACAGAACATGATATAGATGAGAAGACATTTAGGCTGTGTGTGTAAAAACAGCATTATGTTGGGGATAAAACAACTGCACAGTCAAATAGCCACTTAATATTTACTTTACAGTGTAAAACATGATCAACATGATCATGCCGAGGTCTTATCTGTTTGAAAAATGTTTTTATATGTCATCTTAAGCTGCTGCCAAGTGCGCTTTTCCCCGTCGGGATTGCACCTAAATGAAATAAATGAATAGTTACCATTCAAGCAGTTTTCCCCTCTAATATTATTGTGATTGCAAAGGACTACATTTAAACGTACGCAGCAGTGTTGCACTTCTTTCTAAAAACGTGCTGAAACCCGCCATATGAGCGCATTAGGATTAATTGGAGGTTGGTGAAAAACGTAGACCTCCTCTTCCCCGTTGCCATGGTGACTCGTCGAATCGGGGCTCCATTGATGCTGGCTTTTTATAGTTGTGGTGCACGCGCTCAACCCTAGGTGGAACTCCTCTGAGTTGATCAAATTAACTCAAAACCGGTGTTGTGGAACCGAAATCCCAGAGTTTTCTATCTCAGTGAAGATCAACTCAGCGTTTAGGATTAGACTCAGAGGTTGTTGAACCTGCTTTGTGAAACGGACCCCTGGAGTTGTGTTAATGAACTGGGGTCCGTTTCACAAAGCAGGTTTAACAACCTCTGAGTTTAATCCTAAACGCTGAGTTGATCTCCACTGAGATAGAAAACTCTGGGATTTCGGTTCCACAACACCGGTTTTGAGTTAAGTTGATCAACTCAGAGGAGTTCCACCTAGGGTTGAGCGCGTGCACCACAACTATAAAAAGCCAGCATCAATGGAGCCCCGATTCGACGAGTCACCATGGCAACGGGGAAGTCACCAACCTCGATTGGAAATACTTAATATACCTACTACTAATGCGCTCATATGGCGAGTTTCAACACGTTTTTAGAAAGAAGTGCAACACTGCTGCGTACGTTTAAATGGAGTCCTTTGCGATCACAATAATATTACAGAGGAAAACTGCTTGAATGGTAACTATTTATTTCATTTAGGTGCAATCCCGCGGGGGAGAAGCGCACTTGACAGCAGCTTAAGATTACATTATTCAAACAGATAAGACCTCGGCATGATCATTTTGATCATGTTTTACACTGTAAAGTAAATATTAAGTGGCTATTTGACTGTATACAGTTGCCTCTACATCTCCGACATTGTACAAAAAACATTTGCAAAGAAACGCAGTGCAACACACAATATCTGCTGGGATGTGAGAGACTACGGTTGGTAATGTTGCACATGTAAGGACGGATTAGGTTGCGTATGTAAATGATGGACTGTGACGTGAAACGGTACCGCTGAAGAAGATAATTGTCTGGAAATGATAATTGTCTGGAAAGGCTAGCCTACATCTATGGTCTGATAACCCTCTCCCGACGAATATTTAATTCTCTGCGCAGTAAATAATAATTATATAATAATAATTAATTGCATTTATATAGCGCTTTTCAAGACACCCAAAGCGCTTATATATATATATATATATATATATATATATATATATATATATATATATATATATATATATATATATATATATATATATATATGTGTGAGTAAGGGAGTACCGGCACTTATTTTTTTCCACTTCGAGCGCTGGTCAAAAGGACATGTTCGTGAAAAAGTCGCCTCCTACTGCCTAATGGACTTCTGAAATAGCACTGACTCTGATTTTGTTAAATGATTTTTGACAGACGGCTACGCCAAAACTCGCTGACTGAATGAATGAGGAAATCAAATGGCGTGTGTGGCTGAAAGAGGGCGGAGACAGATTGATCCATTGAGTAAAACCTGGTCCCGACCAGGTTAGGTTCATAGAGTCTGTTACTACGGTAACTGACCGAGAGCGTAAGTTACCTCTCTCTGTGAAACAGGTTAGAGTTGCCCCTCTTTCTCTGGTTTGAGTTATCTCCCTTTGTGAAACGGAAATCGCAGAGTTTCCCTCAGTTCAGGGTTAATAAACGCAGGGTTTTCACTAAACCTGCTTTGTGAAACGGACCCCTGGAGTCTGCTCTTCGGACACCAGCCTCTTTGTATGTGCATGCGTTGGATAAAATTGATTGGATAAAATGCCCCAAAAATAACTTATAACTAATAACATTTTAAACACACGCTACACTAGTATCCCCCATAGACTCAATACGATATCCCCGCATCGCCGTTAGACTTGTTTATACTATGTACTAATATACAATTTGAACTATATTATATGTATATTTGAACTATATTACAATATATATATATATATATATATATATATATATATATATATATATATATATATATATATATATATATATATATATATATATATATATATATATAGCAATCTAAATACATTTGAACAGACACATTATTATTATTATTATTATTATTATTATTATTATTATTATTATTATTATGTATTTTATATAAAACTAGCTAACCCTCTGGTGTGGATTTTATTTTGAAGGGAAGCGACTTGACGGGACCGGAAGTGAGCGCGGTGGTGGTGGCTAGGCTCGAGCGGCTGCTGCTGGGAAAGGAAAGCCTTGGCTGTGATGCCGCTGGATGATGGCTGCCTTCGGTATCTTAAGTTACGAGCACCGGCCTCTTAAGCGGCCCAGGCTTGGCCCGCCGGACGTGTACCCTCAGGACCCCAAGCAGAAAGAGGTCAGAGCGCTGTCGTTGTTTCTCAAAAAAATGCAACCGGTGATTTAAAACGGAGGGAGGGGTGTGAAAGGTAAAAGTGTGGCCAAGCTGCGAAGCTATGCCAGGTAGCTAGCCCATGTAGCAACGGCTCCAGACGTGCGGGGCCTTCAATAACAATGAACGGCAGCTAACGTAGTTGTCAGTTGGTTTCACGGCCGGTCTGCCGCGAGAGCCACCACGTATCTACCGGTGTCTCCTGCCTCTTTACGTTAGCCGTCTGCGTCTCGCTGTATCTCCACCCGTTTCTTTTGTTATGTATGTATGTATGTATGTGTGTGCGCGCGCGTGCGTGTATGTGTGCGCGTGCGCTTTTTTTTGGGGGGGGGGGGGGGGGGGGATTATGTTATTGTGATTATAGTGATGCGCGGCTCCTGGTACTGAACGTCTCCTTGTTTTAGCATAGCGGTATCCATAAAGCTACGGAGGCTACTTGGCTTGGGGGAGGTTGCAAATGTAGTGCATTTACCTGGATCGACATTTTGTGCCTTCAGCTCTCAGACCGCCTATCTTTTGCTTGATTGAGTGATGCATTAGCGGTGGCCTCCATCACCGGGTTGGATTAGATACAATTACACGCCAAATTAAAGGCCCGGTCTGCAAAACTGAGTTGATGGTCCCCGTGTTTCGTTTTGCGTGATCGGCCATTGGTGTTGAGCTATATGCTGCCTTACGTTATAATACTGTTGTGTACAGTATGCTGTGAACTGATGGATGATAACAGAGGTTTTTTAAACTCCTTTGTGATACCATCACAGCCAATGCACTCCAGAATTTCCCTGTTTCCCTTTCTAATGTGCAGTGTATATTTTTTAAACATTTACATTTTTGCTATCAGGATGAATTGACTGCATTGAACGTAAAGCAAGGATTTAATAATCAACCAGCTGTGTCCGGAGATGAACATGGCAGTGCAAAGAATGTCAACTTTAACCCCGCCAAGGTATCCAATCCAAAATCTTGTATACATTTCTACGTACCACGTTTCTTTGTTTTGTACACGCTTTCAATTCACACATTGGAAACCTGAGCTGTTTCATTAAGATGTACGCCCATCCGTTGCTCCATAGATCAGTTCGAACTTCAGCAGCATTATGGCGGAGAAGCTGCGCTACAATACATTCCCAGACACAGGGAAGCGCAAGCCACAGGTCAACCAGAAGGACAACTTCTGGCTGGTCACCGCGAGGTCCCAGAGCTCAATTAACAACTGGTTCACCGACCTGGCCGGAACCAAGCCCCTCACACTGCTTGCCAAAAAGGTGAGGCCGCCGCACAACGGGTTACTGGAGGTGGACCTCATTACAACAAGAACAATGGCGATCTAAGAGCTTTGTGTTCTTCTTTTTTTTGGATGCATGAGACATAGTTTGGTTGGTTGGTTTACTATATGCCATTTGTAAATGCAGTAAGTGCTTCATGACTCATTTAATAAAGACACGTTTGAATAATGTATTCGTAATGGTACGTGGTATGGTACATTTACATAGCACACATTTCTAGTCACTGACCACATCAAATACATTAAAAATCACACAAAGATGGGCTCCCATGCAAGGTACCAACCAGGATGTCTTCTAAGGCAGTTGGGGCTTCAAAGTGTATTGCATCCCTGCAGTATTTTCCAGGTGGAGCCAGAGGATTGAACCAGGAAATCTCTGTATGAGCTGATCCACGCTACCCCTCTACTGTGTCACCCATTCATGCAGCATTTCTCAGCATCACGTCTTTTCCTTTCACTCCCTCTTCCACAGGTTCCAATTTTTAGCAAAAAGGAAGAAGTGTTTGGATACCTCGCCAAGTATTCAGTTCCTGTGATGCGCTCGGCATGGATGATTAAAATGACCTGTGCATACCATGCTGCCATTACAGAGACGAAAGTCAAGAAAAGACATGTGACTGATCCCTGTATAGGTGAGGTAACACGCACACAACCAATGCTTGACAGATCCTTTCAGAAAGAGCTTATGTGCGTTGATGTGCTTTCCCCCCCCGATATGACTCATTGTGAAATAGGTCATCTGGTTATGCACGCAACATTTAGGATTAGCTTAGAAATAAAATTGCTTCTCATAGTGAAGTTAAGTTAATGTATCACGACATCTTTTGTATATCCTACATGTTGAAACAAAGGGTTACATTTGTTGTGAACTATGTCAGACAATAGTCTCGCAGAGCCAGACCTATCTCCATACTTGTTAGCGCTGTGCCAGCGCTGGAGAAAGGTCTGGCTCTACACACTATCATTCTGGCATAGGGGAATAAAACGCTCCATCTTGTTTGTATTTCTTTAACAATCATAATCGTCTTGGGTGGCGCTAAGCCCAGGATGCAGGGGGGAGAAGTATAAGGTATAAGCCCAGAGCATGCCATTGGGCGACTCCTACAGTCACCCAATGGCATGCTTGGGCGGGGTTATGCCAACAACCTACATCCGGTAAGCCAGGCTAGTCGGACAACCCACCTGCCTTCCTTGAGTTGCATTTATCCGTGCAAACATGCAGAAGAGAATGTCTACATAAAAAATGGTGTGTCTTTGTAGAATGGACCCAGATCATCACCAAGTACCTGTGGGAGCAGCTCCAGAAGGTGGCCGAGTTCTACAGACAGTTCCCCAGCCAGGGCTGTGCCTCCCCACAGCCTGCCACACCTGCGGAAGTGGAGACAGCCATGAAGCAATGGGAGTACAACGAGAAGTTAGCCATGTTCATGTTTCAGGTGAGTTCTTCTAAGTATGAGGGCTGGGCAATATATTGCCATTATATTGATAGCGTGATATGAGAGTAGATATAGTCTTGTATTTTGGATATGGTAATACCGTGATATGGCATAAGTGTTGTCTTTTCTGGTTTTAAAGGCTCCATTACAGTAACGTTATGAAATAAACGTTATTAAATCTTCTATCCTATATCGGGATATACGATTTTGGCCATATCGCCCCGCCCTGTATGCTTTAGTTTCTTCTTTAATAGTCTGGTGGTAAGCCTGTTCAACTCCCTGCCAAAAGGTTCTGGGTTTGATCCCCAATATCTGCCTACCTATAGGCATCGTTGAGCAAGAGCTGCTTGTTGATGAAATGCATCTGAATTATAAATGAACATACGTGGGTGCTACCCTGGTGGCTTGTTGTGGATTTTGTTGCGTTGGCAAGTAAGCATTGTATAAGCTACGAAGAGGAATAAAGACGAATGGGCTGCTTGTGTCTCAGGATGGCATGCTGGACAGACACGAGTTCCTCACGTGGGTGCTGGAGTGTTTTGAGAAGGTTCGACCCGGAGAAGACGAACTTCTCAGACTACTGTTGCCTCTCCTATTGCAGGTATACTCGCCAAGCCAACATTTACACAGACATCCCAGTCAAACACTGGGTGTTCCTCGACAAGTTGCTAAATGTATATATGAGTACACATGGGTTGTTTCACACTAAAGCCCTGCTTAATATATAGGGCATGTATACATAAGGTTTTAGCTAACAGGAACTTGGATTAATTGCTATTAATCCTGTGGTCTACTCATTGGTGTCTCGGTAGTGCTAGAACAACATAATGTTCCTGATGTGCCCAGTGGACTAGTTCATAGAGGGCATATGAAGGGAACCAAAGTTCCCTTCATATTGATTCATGGCTATCGGTGCTATTATACGCTCTGTCACATGTGGTCTATAGTTTACTAGTGTGTTCCTGGTAATGCTGAAAACTCCACTCCCATTTCGATATGGATCATAAGTGGAGATAGGATACTTTAGCGGTTAGGGTGTTTGACCCCCAGCCCAAAGGTTCTGGGTTCGATCCCCGTCCGCAGTGTCTAGCTGTAGGCATCCTTGAACAAGGTGCATAATCCCACCTATTGGACAAAAGCTTTGTAAATGACTAAATGGGCATCATGATAATCGCGCAAGTTTCGCCCTCTCCGCAGTACTCAGGGGAATTTGTGCAGTCGGCTTACCTGTCCCGGAGACTGGCGTACTTCTGCACCCGGCGCCTCAACCTGCTGCTGAGCGATGGCAGCCTGGGGCCCGGCACAGGCGGCCACCAGTCCCACGGCATCCTGGCCCAGCCGGGGAACACTCTGCCCCCCACGCCCACCTCCCAGCCAGCAGGGGGCAACCAGCCCCAAACCCCCTTCACAGACTTCTACATCTGCCCACAGCACCGGCCTCTGGTGTTTGGGCTCAGCTGCATGCTGCAGGTGAGGCTGGCGACAGTCAAATTACTTTTCTTATTTCATTTAAAAATGCGTATACACAGAGCAGGGTAGTCTAGGCGGTTAGGGTGTGCCCAAAGGTTCTGGGTTCAAACTCCAATCCCCACAGTCTACCTGTAGGTGTCGTTGAGCAAGATGACCCCTACCCCCTTCTACTCCTCCTTGATGACATAAAACATTCACTCTCGCTAAAATTGTCTGCTAAATGACTTGAGTGAAGTCACATAGGCATAATAAAGGTGGACCAAATTCATTGGTATCCAGGATGTGTTTGCTGTTGCTCTTTGCCCTGTTTGCTATTACTTTGCCTTGATCAAAAAGAAGAAAAGCAAACACGGCATTGTTCCGAGTGTGTTATCCTCTCTCCTCTGTGTCCTGTCCGTTTGTGTGAGTGCAGAGCATCGTGCTCTGTTGTCCCAGTGCTCTGGTGTGGCACTACTCTCTAACAGACAGCAGGAACAAAACTGGCTCGCCTCTGGACCTGCTGCCCATCGCCCCCTCCAACTTGCCCATGCCAGGGTCCAACACTGCCTTCACGCAGCAGGTACCACCAGTCATGCTGGGCTTGCTCGTCCATTTAGTTCAATGCATTTCTTTCCAGTCACTCAATGTGAAAACAATTTTGCCAGCTACTTTCTGTAGCTGGCAGATAAGTCAAACCTCCATCTCCTTAGGTCCGTGCAAAGGTGCGAGAAATCGAGGAGCAAATTAAGGAGCGGGGCCAGGCGGTAGAATTTAGGTGGTCCTTCGATAAATGCCAGGAGACGACAGCAGGTAAGACAAACAAACACATCTGTCCGAGCTTACTTTCTTTTTCACTAGGTTTGATGTTTTTGTTTATTTCAATCATGACTGGGTCATTATTATTCTCTTGTGATCCCCCTGCAGGCTTCACTATTGGCAGGGTTCTCCACACTCTGGAAGTTCTGGACAACCACAGCTTCGAGAAGTCTGACTTCAGCAACTCACTAGACTCCCTCTACAACCGAATCTTCGGCTCCGGTCAGAGCAAAGATGGCCACGAGGTGAGTTCCAAGTTTCATCTCGCCGTGATTACATTTTTTTTTTTTTAATGATGTTTCTTCTAGGGCCTCATAGGGGGACAGGACAGTTTAATGATTTATTCACTTTAAATTGCTTTAAAAGTGTCTCCTAATTGACTAAGTATTAAATGACTAAATTGTAAGAAGTCCACGAGGCACTTGGACACGGGAAATGGACACTTCTGTCACAACATTATTCGACTTGCATTCAGCCAGTAAACTGTGGGCCGCAAAAGCAGTATGTGGTGCAGAATTATAGCGGGCTCAGCCTTAATGATGTGGTGTTGTGTGCCTGTGTTCCTTCTTTGTTATCTTCCATATTGGTTGAGCCGCACCGCCTGAATGAATTTCTATTAGATATGACAAGGCCAAATGTTAAATGTAAGCTGGAGTTTATTAAAGGTCAAAACCGTTCTGTGATAATGAATGGCCTTTTTCAACCAGCTTAGAACTCTGACCTCTGATAACAATGACTCAGCAAACTCTCGATGGTGGGGAACAGAGTTGGGTGTTGTCAGCGTCTTATAAAACTAAACCATTCTACTCCATCAATAACAATACCACATGCTCTGTGATTCAAATAGATAATCATGGGGCGCTTTCCACATTATCTAGCTTATATATGTGTTGTCAGCGTCTTATAAAACTAAACCATTCTACTCCATCGATAACAATACCTCATGCTCTGTGATTCAAATATAATATTCTGCTCATCACTGAGCTGTAAATTGATCAAAAACACCTCGGGTCAAATCATTACACTGTTTTTTACGCTTTCATCAAAAGCCTTACAGTACTGTGAGTGCATACATTGTTAGCATGGGTGATCCTAGTGGGAATCAAACCCCTAACCCACTTGAGCTAGATGTGACCACATATTGCGTTTTCCAAAAAACTGCACTACTAAAATAAATGTCTCTGTATGCCAATGCCTAATTTTGTCAATTCTAGGATGGGACCAACAGGAGGATAAACCCTACTGTTGTAACACAGCACTCGTCCAGTCCTCACCATATGTGTACTGACCACATGCTGTGTGTTTTAGATGTCACCCGACGACGATGCGGTGGTGACGTTGCTGTGTGAGTGGGCCGTGTGCTGCAAGCGATCGGGCCGCCACCGGGCCATGGTGGTGGCAAAGCTCCTGGAGAAGAGGCAGGCTGAGATAGAGGCTGAGGTGAGAGACAGAGAGAGACACGATCGACCCCCAGCGATGACTCGCCATTCCCGTTCCCATTGTTACTCAGCCGGCGTCCCCTGCCACCACACCCCCGGCCACATACTATCTTCTTCTGTTATCTTCTCTGATTGCGTCCCAGTTCACATTCTTATCGCTTTACGAGCTACATGTTATTATCTTTTACTGTGAATTTCTAGGCTGCCGGGAACTGTGAATCAGTTGACACATTCCTTATCGTTGAACTCATGTACAGCGTTTCTTCAGGATGTTTTTGCGCTCACATGAATATTCTGTAAATGCAGATGGAGGGACTGCTAGTTGCACTGTTCGATTTGTGTTAAAAACTCAAAGCTGCTGAAAGAGATGTCCAGCATCGCCCTCAGTCTTGGTAGTGGAACAGTGGAACATCAAATGTTACAACCAAACTACAGTTATTATGATTGGATGTCCTTTTGGTTTTTTAAATCCGTTAAGCAACGGTGGCAAAAATAAAATAAAGCCCAATTAAGGAGTTCTGCTGCTCAGCATAGTGGTTAGTATTTTGGCCTCCCAGCCAAAAGGTACTGGGTTCGATCCCCAACGTCCACAGCCTACGTCTAGGCGTCCTCTAGGCATGCCTGACCCCTACTTGCTCATTAATGACATGCATCTAAATTTTAACCGCAAGTAAACACTACTTTAAACACCAATAAATGGTAGTAAATAGCTAAATGTAATACCTGTAATGTGCTCATGTCTTCTTGTGATGTCTTGCAGAGGTGTGGCGAGTCAGAGGTGGTGGATGAGAAGGGCTCAGTGTCGTCGGGCTCTCTGTCGGCCGCCACCCTGCCTGTCTTTCAGGACGTTCTGTTGCAGTTCCTCGACACCCAGGCCCCTACCCTGAGTGAGTCCCTGCTCCTGCTTCTCGTGTGCCAATCATTGGTTTTATTGTGCTTTTCACCATCCCTCGTTTTCAACTTACTTCAGTCGGTACCTATTCCTATTTCCCTAGCAGGCTGAATCGCAAGCATGTGTTTGTAGCATAATTTTAATTTGGAACCCTATGAAATCATGCAACATATTCCACATTGTTGTCCTCTGAGTCATATTCCCTGCAGCATTTGATGCATCAATCGCTCATTTAGTCAGAGAAAAAAAAAGAAGTTAATATCTAAAACACATGGCCAGGTCTAAAATAGGTTGCCATGTTCAGCATCGCCATGGCGTGTGAATACGCAATGGTCACATCGCGCAGACTTGCAATGTCAAGCAAGGCAGATTGGCTGTATAGGGCGATTTCCTACCTCCCCTCCTGTATGAGCGATCTCTCATTCTGTGGACTGTGCGTCACGCAAAGCCATGTTTATTAATAACGCACTATTATTACGCTTAAACCTAGTTCATGTAAAATCTTCTTTTTTTTTGTGCACCTGTAACACTACCAAGGCACCACAAACAAATGTTGTTCACGTGTCATACTTTGAGAGCCTCCACTCTCACTCTCACAAAGAGTGAGTTATAAGTAAAACACACTGCTCTTACAGTTGTCACTTGGGATCCACCAATGTATATTGTCTGATATTATAGCCTCTGCCTCGACTGTCAGAACATGAACCACCCCCCCCCCCCCCCTCTTCTTGGTTCCACTCCCAGCCGAGCCGGGCAATGAGAGCGAGCGAGTGGAGTTCTCCAACCTGGTGCTGCTCTTCTGCGAGCAGATCCGCCATGATGTCTTCTCCCACAACATCTACATGTGCACGCTCATCTCCCGGGGGGACCTGGCCTCCGACTCCCACCTGCCCCGCCCGCGCTCCCCCAGCGATGATCCCGCCGACGAGTCGGAGCGCAAGGAGCAGGACGCCGGCATCAGTGTCAAAATGGAGGCAAGCGTCTGGTGTTGGGGGGGGGGGGGGGGGGGGGGGCAGGGGGTTATGTTGCTGGGGATGAGTCAACGCGTGGGTTCAAAGCAACGTTGCCACTGTTTCAATCCTTTTTTTTTTCTTTTTTTACAGGATACTGGGCTGTCGGAGTCGATGGAGGTCGATCACAACTCCAGTGCTAATTTCGACGAGGTATGTGCAAAATCAATGCAAGCAATTATTTTTTTTCAGAGCCATTTTTATGTATTTGTTTTAAGCCAGGGCGAAGTCTAAAAGTACCATCAGTGGCTTCACCTAGCAACTACCCGTGGTTCATTTCTTCCTACGTTCTCACCGTAACCGTCCTCTTATTACCCTCCTCTTAGATATTCTCTCCGCCGATGCACGGCGAGTCCAAGGGGAGCCCGTCCCCTGAGAAGCCCATCCCAGAGCAGGACAGTAAGGCTGGGGTTAAGGACAAGGGCATGGACCCTGCCTTCCCCCAGGTGTACGAGCAGCCCCGGCACATCCAGTATGCCACCCACTTCCCCATTCCCCAGGTGAGTAAGCCTGGCCGCTGCCCACCGTCGGTTTATGTCAAGGCGTCCGCTGCGATATGGAGTTCTGTTGGGAGTGCGAGGGGAGAAGTGGAGTTTGCATTTAATTCAGGGTTTCCCCCCAAAAAAAAAGTTTAGTGGAGGGGGATAGTAGTGTAGGGCTGTACCCACCCTAAAGTTTGAATAGTCGAATCATCGTTCTGAGTCGACTCAAATGATGAGTCGCCTATAGACATTTTGAGAAATGATCCACCTTCAAAGATGTTTTCATGCCGTCTCTGTTTTAAAAGCATCGCCTGAACGTGTTTATTTTTCCTTCATTTTTTAACATATTAACAAGCGTAGTATTGTTACCTGTCGGCGTGTTTAGCGGGATACTAAGAATAAACATTGAGTGGTTCCTCTGCTGAACTCTCTGCGGCTCTGTGGGGTTTAACACCAGGAGGAGAGCGCCAGCCACGAGTGCAACCAGCGTCTTGTGGTGCTGTACGGCGTTGGCAAGCAGCGGGACGAAGCACGCCACGCCATCAAGAAGATCACCAAAGACATCCTGAAGGTGCTCAACCGCAAAAGCACAGCCGAGACGGGTGAGGATCTGTTTTGTTTAATCTGTTTTATATGCAGGTTGATGATGGCTCATGCCTTTGTTGATTTCACTTTCACTTGTTTCACCTTCATGTGAATTTAGTGCCAAATAAGCTTAGTTTTTGTTTTTTTTGGGAGGGGGGGCATGCTAATAGCTGTCATCACATCTACGTCCCATGTGACATTTTTATTAAGACGATTAGTGGTTTGCAAAGTTCCAAGTGCACAATACTGAACTGCTATTGTCACTTGAGCACATTGCAGCGATCCGATGCTCTTGAGCTTTGCATGAGGCGGGGGCTTCTTATTCCCTATTGAAGACTCACCCCTCGCAGTGCAGCTGTCCGATTCAAAGAAAAATGATGGAACCCCTCTATCTTTATTACACTGATCGCTCTCTCTCCCCACCTCTTCTTTGTCTACTCAGGAGGGGAGGAGGGACAGAAGAGGAAGAGGAGCAAGCCAGAGGCCTTTCCCACTGCCGAAGATATATTCTCCAAATTCCAGCACCTCTCCCACTTTGATCAGCACCAGGTCACCTCTCAGGTCAGTCCCACCACGCTCACGGTGAACCCCCACCCCTCATTAACTTCTTGAAAGCAGCTGTTAACTCTGTTAGTAGTTTCCTAACTGTTGCCTTTACTACTGCCTTAGCGCTTAGCTCCCAGGGACTCATGTGAAATTCAATGGCATTTCGATGCAAATTGGTTTTGTGTTCCGTATGGTTCGAATGCCGTGGTTATTTAGAGAGGTAATGTGCTAAATTGGCTGTACCCTTTTTCTTCCAACAATACTCTTAGCACCATAGCATATGTTCCCCCTGCCCTGTGAACACGCAGGAAAGGTTTTTTGGGAAAAATGTTATGACTGCTTGTAATGACGTGGAAAGACTTTTCTTGTGGAAAATTACTTTGTAATAAAGAATTGCTCTTGGTATTGGAATGGCCTGAACGAAACAAGCCATTAGACTAACATGAGGCTGCTAAGATAACTTGGGAGGGCCTGTTTACTGGATGTAATGCAGACCTGAGCATGTGTTTCTCTGGGTAATGATGGCTGCTTACAAGCAGTTCAGGACCTCATGGTTTGAAGCTCTCCAGAGGGAGAAGATAGATCCCTACCAACACAGAATGTTAGAAGGGATTCACAAAACGATGCGATCGATAAGTTCATGTCAGAGAAGCTATACATTTTGTATGTCTTGATTGATTGGCAAACCAAGTTTCAAGAACATTAAACCTAGCACACTTTTCACCGAAAGGACCTTTTCTGCTCTGAAATTTTGAATCCATATGAAGTAAAACGATTACGACCACCCTGCAGTTATGCCTGTCTAGTAGAAGTCTAAAGATAAGATGACATGAAATGGCTGAAATGGTAGAAAGAAAAAACACCCAGAACGAGCAGATAAACGCGAATTGAATAATCATTTAAATAATAATGATTATTCAATTCGTGTTTATCTGCTCGTTCTGCATGTTTGCCAAACATGTGAGGTTGTTGTTAGATGTTTTTTTGTTCCGATATATATCCATGGTCTATAATCCTTTTGTTGACGTTCTTCATGCCTTCTATTTTCAGGTGTCCAGGAATGTGCTGGAACAGATAACCAGCTTTGCCTTAGGGATGTCTTATCATCTGCCCTTGGTCCAACACATCCAGTTCATCTTTGACCTCATGGAATATTCGCTCAATATCAGCGGCCTCATAGACTTTGCCATTCAGGTACGATTGGTGTACTATTGGATTTTTACATTTTTTTACTTGGCCAATATATTCGTATTTATCTCGCTACAGCCGCAGCGAGTCTAATCTTTATTTTTCGTGTCTCGTATTCGCGTCTCTTAGCAACTGTTTTTATTTATTTATTTCACTGTGCAACATTAATTGTTTTAAAAGTGGAATGGAAAAGATTGGCCACTCTTTGTGAAAAATACTGCCGGCCTTCTGGAACACAATCATTTCCCTTTCCATCCACAATTTCCAAAATAAGAGCGCAAACTCAGTATTGTTTTGTAGGCTAAATATCTCAGTCACTATTAAATGAATACTGGAATATTATCTGTCACAATCAAGTATTGAACAAAAGCCTTTTCAAAACGCTTGCCGAAGAATCATCCTCTTTATTCTGTGTTTTGAAGTTATCAAAATCTCACCAATACAATCTTCCAAAAGCAACTACAGTTTATCTTTTTTGAGAAACACTTACATGTTACCCCCCACACACACTCTCTAGTTACTGAATGAGCTGAGCCTGGTGGAGGCTGAACTGCTGCTAAAGTCCTCTAACCTGGTGGGGAGCTACACAACCGGGCTGTGTCTCTGCATCGTGGCCGTGCTGCGGAGGTACCACTCCTGCCTCATCCTCAACCCTGAGCAAACGGCACAGGTTTTTGACGGGTATGTCTGCAAACGAAGGGTCGACGATGAGTTAAAGCAGGCGTGATGGGGGGCAAATTCTTCTTGTTTTTTTGTACTACTTGTGAAATGTGTCATTTAAATTGGAAGTAAGCATTCTCCTAATGCAGAAGCTACTTGGGTAGTCTGGGGAAAAATAATGTCTGGAAATAATTGACCCATAATGGAAGCTGCATAGCCCTTGCTCATGGAAGTTGCATTGCATTCTGGCTGGGTATTGTGAGGCAGAGCTAATACTCTTTACGCCGCTATATATGAACATATTTGTCAATGCAGCTTTAGTTTTTTTAGACGATTATGATGGTTTCTGAGCTTGCACCCTCATGTACCTTGTATTAGATACATGAGGGTGTGTCTTTATTGAACCCTGACTGTGTAAAATGTCTTGCCAGGTTGCGTATCGCGGTGAAGTCTGGCGTGAACCCAGCCGACTGCTCCTCTGCAGAGCGCTGCATACTGGCCTACCTGTATGACCTCTACACCTCCTGCAGCCATCTCAAGAGCAAGTTTGTAGAGATCTTCAGGTAGAGAAACTTCCTTTTGTTTTCCTGGCTGTAGCTAGAAAGCAGATCTAGCAGTTGCATTTCATCTGTGCTTTTATAAGTGCAATATTTTTTTAAGCTTTATTCAAAATTAGATTGCCTTTGGGGAGAAAAAGGTGCAGATAAAAAATGTGCAGGTTTTAGATGGTGCTTTGACTTCCATGTATTCATCAGTTGCAGATGTGTAATTTCGTTTTAAGTGTGGGATTTCTGGGAAAGGTGCTGTGTAGAATTTAGTGGCATCTAGTGGAATGGACTTGGCAGAAATATAATCCCATGAAAATAAGAATCGTTGTTTTCAGTACCTTAGAATGAGCCTTTTATGTCTACATAGGGAGCGGTAGCTCAGAACGGACAAACAGCTCTAGCGAGGATGCATTTTTAAAAATCATAATCGCTATCTTACTTGTAAGCTATGACCTCTAGTTTTACAGACTGAATGCAATTCATAAATCTATCAAGGAACCTCATCACTTGACACTTGGCTATTCGATGCAGTCGTAGACGGCAACATCATTTTTGGTACCTTGTGGCATCTTGAAGGCCAGTACAGGCCACCATAGCTTCTCCTACGTCATTGGAAAGGGAGGCGTGAGGGGAGGGTATTCAGTTGGTTGCAGTCTGCAACCTCACTGCTAGATTTCCACTAATTCCTACACACTTTAACCTTTCATCCTTTTCTGTTTGACTCTCTGTTCTCGCGCTCAGTGAGTTCTGCTCCAAGGTGAAGAACTCCATCTACTGCAACATCGACCCGTCCGACTCCAACATGCTGTGGGACCCCGTGTTCATGATGGAGGCCATCTCCAACCCCTCGGCCCACAACTTCAACCACTCCATGGTGGGCAAGCTCCTCAACGACAGCCCCCCCAACCGTTACAGCTTCGTCTGCAATGTCCTCATGGACGTGTGCGTGGACCACCGGGACCCCGAGAGGTGTGGTAGAGTTTATGTGGTGTGTGTTTAGAATAGTTTGATGTGCGACGCATTATGGTGTAAACAAACTGTTTTCCACTTTCTCTGCCTGTGGCTTGTGTCTCTGCAAATGTTCAATGGAGGCATTCTTTGTGAAGACGCTCTTCCTGTAATACAAATGTCGATCAAAAATGTATTCTGTCAGACTAAAATAGATGCCATAGCCAAGTGTTTCGGTCCATTGATGTCATTTTCACATCCCCAGGAAATGGTAGACAAACAAACAAACAAAAAAAACAACTGCTGAAAAACCTCGCTCGAGAATCTTACATTTTGCCCTTCACCAACGTTCCCTTAAATATTCTCAATCAAACCATTGTTATGGTGAAAAACCAAAGCAACGTTACTACCTCTTTGGTCCAGGGGTGCTCTTGTTTCCCCCCCTCCGTTTCATTGTGTCACCGTAACCTCCATTTTTTTTTTATTTCCAGGGTGAATGACATTGGGATCCTGTGTGCGGAGCTAACGGCGTACTGCCGCGCTCTCAGTGCCGAGTGGCTGGGCATCCTCAAGGCCCTGTGCTGCTCCTCCAACAACGGCAACTGTGGCTTCAACGACCTGCTTTGTAACGTAGATGTGAGTGTGTGCATGTGTGTGTGTGTGCGTACAGACCATACGTGCATTCCTACCTCCCTGCCTCCCCTTCCTAACTATTTGGGACATGCCATTTTTATTTTATTTTTCACTTTACATACCTGAATGCTGCACAAACACAAAGCAACATACATCAACAAAAAAGCCAAAACAAAACAATAACCACTCTGGAAATATCTAATCCAATGTGTGACAAAAGGTTCCCATGTTCTTTGTGCTGATGATGTCTAAGCACATCATCAGCACAAAGAGTAATCTTATGTCATCTGCTTTGGTTAGGCCATGTATTTCAGGGTTTGTTCTAACTGCCTCGGCCAACGGATTTGCTCTGTGGCCAGAGCAAATCGGAGTGGCGAAAAAGGCCAGCCCTGTCTTTTACCTCTCTTGAGCATGAATTGTGTTTAGTAACCTGCGTATGTTACATAACTTACGACCATTAATAAAACCTCTGGTCCCCCTTAATAAGCAAAGGAAATAAGTCCTCCAAGCTTGTTGCAAGCATTTTTGAGAGGAGTTTCAGACCTACATCTAGTAATGAGATTGGCCTGTAGGAGGCGCACTCCTCAGGCTGTTTACCTTTTTTTTAATTAAAGGGATATTTGCCTCTCGAAAAGACATAGGTAGAAAGCTCTCGTTAAACATATTCAGCAGAGGATCGAGAGGTTCAGAGGTTCAGAAACTCCCTTTCCTGACTGCAGCCTTTTAATAGCATACAATTTGACCTCTTCCTTAGTTATAGGGGAAAAGGGGTTATAGGGGCTTATAGAGCTTTTCGTCTATGTTTTCCCTGCTTTATTACCATGTTTGTACATTTTTTGTTTGGCAAATCACATTTTTCCCTCTGCATCTTTATTTATAGAGTTGAAGCAATTTCTTTAAGCCTTCGTAAGGATGGATGCTTCAGTCTTTCTCAGCCAATTTAGGTTTGAATGCAATGCTTGTGGCATACAACACCTCTAACAATGAAATGGCATCCGCCTGTGTCCTTACATACAACACACCTCTAACACTGAAATAGCATCCCCCTGTGTCCTTACATACAACACACCTCTAACAATGAAATAGCATCCCCCTGTGTCCTTACATACAACACACCTCTAACACTGAAATAGCATCCCCCTGTGTCCTTACATACAACACACCTCTAAAAATGAAATAGCATCTTACGCTAGCTTACGGTACGCACTCTCCAGTTGTATTTGGTCCGTCTTTGTTTTGATATTTAGGATTTTAGCCAACCAGGTCTCAAAAAACTCAGCACCCGAGTCCAGCAGTGCGAGTGTTCTTCCTCCAAGTCATCAATATGTTCACTCATATCAAACACCTGCTTTTCCAATGCACTCAGCTTGCCCTCATCAGAATCAGCAACAGCAGCTTCAAGCGCCGCAATGCTAGTCTCTGTTTCTGTGATCCGTTGTTCACGGTGCAATTGTGGCAGCTGTGATAGTGGTCCAAGCTTTTCATCTATAATTTTTTTACATATTAGCCATAATCTCAGCAACTGCATCACAAAGTGTTGGTTCAAATGAGCTAGCTTCTGTGTTAGCTAGCTTGTTGGCTAAGCTTGTCCCTTTTGTTCGAATTCTGTTTTTTTCTATGTGGCATGGTGTCGGTCTGTCTCAAAAAGTTATTAATACTCTTTATAGGATGTAAAATCATGAAAGTTTGCAAAATATCATTTTGTAAGTTATAATGTAAAAAACTCAGCCTCTCTTTAAGCTGCCATCTTGAGAACTGGGCCATACCACAGACTCCAGCTACCGTTACCGGCAAATTGCATTTAGATGCATGTCATTATTTAGCAGGTAGGGTTGAGGCAACTTACTCAAGGACGGTGGACAGTAGGGTTTGATCCCTGCAAACTTTCCATTGGGACTCAAACACACTCACTACTACTAGACTATCCTGCCCCTTACTGCCCTTGTACTCTTAATAAACATACGATTTTGATCCCTAGGTCAGTGATCTGTCATTCCACGACTCCCTGGCGACCTTCGTGGCCATCCTGATCGCCAGACAGTGTCTGCTCCTGGAAGACCTGGTGCGCTGTGTGGCCATCCCCTCCCTCCTCAACGCAGGTAAGCCCTGGCCAAGGAAAACCCCGGCATGAGCGCAGGAAGACCTTTTCAACAAGGGGTGCTGATAAAAAGTGCCGGGTGGCAAGGGGCAGTCCGATCTGTAATTTTTAAAATTAACCAATAAATAAATAATCAATGTGTCAATGTGGGTTGCTGCGGAATAGGCCAGGCCACGGCCGTTCTGTAATTCTCCAGAACTCACAGGTGGCCAGTCCTCCCCTATTAAACCGCCTACACACAATCAACAAGCAATATTAGATTATTCAATTGAAAAATATATAGATATTGGGTTTTTCCTGGCTTAAAATTAGGTGGTGGTGGTACCTGATCGTGCGCTCACAGGTGCACATGTACCGTGCCTTCAACTGACTCAAGCAAGTGTTTTACTAGCAGTCTATTTTAGGAGTTGTAATTACATGAATTAAAAAAAGACAAGTATTATTTTAAAGCATATTCATTTATTTTGTATGTGCTTTAACATTCAGTTCAGTTGCACAATTTATTTGCACAAGCCACAGCCAGTGGCAGAACATTTGGCCCTCCTTGGTTTAAAACTAGAACTAGAACCTCCTGATGCAGTCTTTATAATCAAAGACCTCCTGGTCTGGACCATCGATGGCCACCTTGCAGCAAACATCCAGGTGCCTCTCCTTAAGTCTGTTGCGCAGGGGTGTTTTTATCTTAAAAAAAAAAAGTTCATGCATTATAAACTTTGCATTATTCTGCTGTAGACATGAATTGTGATAGTGTTCTCAATCATATCTTACAATCTTGAGTGCAGAAAATAGCCTCTCACCATCTGCTGTCTGGACAGGTGCTGTCAGGGCTATTGCAGCTGCAATGCTCAGAGCAGGATAGAGTAGAGAGGGTTCAGGGGAAACAAGTCTGAGACGACCCTGAAATTGTTTTATACCATGGTCTGGGTGAATACTCGATTCTGATTGGCTAGAGGGTGTAGGTTAAAAAGTGTTAATTTACACCTAGGAAATACGTTGACGCTATGAAGACGCTATGGCCACGTTGCTTGGCAACGCCTGCATACGGGAGATATTAAATAGTCCGCTCGACTTAAAATAAAAAAAATAAAAAACCTCACGATTTTAACTCTAAAACACATTAAAGTATTATTAATTGATTAAATATTTTTCTTTCGTAAGTGACCATGGTATAAGCGGGTAATGCCCGACGAGGTGTCCATTAACAGAAAGTAATGGACGACGTGAACCGGACGGTTGCTTCCGCGTCGCCCATTCATTTCTGTTAATGGACACCTCGTCGGGCATTATCCCTTACTTATACTATACTTTATATTTCGGCTGAGCACTCGCTGCAAACCGCAATTCTTTTTTCGTTCTCCGTAACTTTGAAATATCTCTACACTGCCGACATCTTTGTTTATGTTTACCGCGTCACTGCACGTTCTTTGATTGCGTCAGTAAAACGCGCCGCTAATATTTAATATATATATATTCGGCCTTGTTTTTCACTCATTCCACCGAATACCAAATAGTGCTTTTTTTTGCAATATTCGGCCGAATATATTCGGTTACTGAATATTCGGTGCATCCCTAAAAAGAAACAATACTAACCTTTTTTGGTCGATCTGTCATCCGTATTTTTGCAGTTTAAACTTCTTCTTCGTCTCTCTGGATGTGGCGGTAAAAGATGCTTTGTTTGACATGTCGGCCGGTGCTAATTTCGACACAGCGCCACCGCCACTACTGGTGGTTACGTGCAACTGCAGTTACATATGAATGAAATGATAGATCCCGACAGGGAAATGCTTGGTGAAATTACCGATTGAAAACCAGCCGTGAGCTGGTGGCGGTAAGGAATTTGGCGGTGGCAGCCGTCACCAAATTCTCTGCAGGAAAAACCCTGGATATATATATATCTCGCACTCACTCACTCACACAAATAAAACAAAATATTTGTATATTTCTCCTCAATCTCCGGGGTTCTCCAGCACCCCTACTTCCCACATGAAGTGTGGAGTAAGAGAACAGACTAGAACCGACTAATGACAGCATTTTTACAAATAAATTACATGACACGACAACGTCAATACAGTCCTCACTTTTTCCCAGTGTACCGTGACTTATTTGATCCACTCTTAAAATCTGCTCCTGTAATGTCTTCAGTGGGAATTCTTTTTGTTATATACTTTTTGTTTCTCTTACACCATACACCAGATAAGCCCGCGCCAGCACTTTTCTGTGCCAGCTTATTTCAAAGCATCTATTTATAAGATCTCAAAGCTATGGGGCCCAGTTCTAAATGGATGTATAGCATATAGCAGCCTCTCTCTTGGGCGTTTTGAAAGGCTGGACATTCGATCTGTATAAATGCATTAACTCTCTCTCTCGCTCTTCTCCCTCTCTCTGAGAGCAGTAAACATGGCTCGTTTGATCTTGGTCCATCGAGTCCATGTTTGCTTTGTGCCCCTGCCACCTTTTTCCCCCTCTTTCGCTCTCCCTCTCTCGCCATCATTACTCTGTACTCTCCCAGCTTGGAGACAAACAGCGATTCAGTTTTGAGACTCTAATGCCATGCCAACACCGGGCCGTATTTTGCTAGCAAACACTTTGTTCTGTAGCCCCACTCTCTCACTCCCTTTCACATCTTCTCTAGGAAAATGGCACATTACTTTTTCAAACTCCTTGAAACGATCTAGGGCACTGTTTAATTTTAGACGATTGGGGAGACATCATGTCATTTGTTGGGTCTTGGGACCATAACCTCATATCTCATATGTGTACTCTCTGCCCCACCCTCCTTCGTCCCCCCAGCTTGCAGTGAGCAGGACTCTGAACCAGGAGCCAGGCTCACCTGCCGGATCCTACTGCACCTCTTTAAGACCCCCCAGCGGAACCCCGTCCCCCAAGACGGGGCCAAGTCAGGTACAAACCCCCCCCCCCTATCTCTTACATCCCTGCGACTGGGCCTCTTTTCTGGAAGTAACGTTGCCACTTTCAATTAATTCTGCTTTTTTTGACCCATTCATTGATCTGTTGTTTTGGCTTCCCCCCCCTCCACCCCCCCTGCAGAAAAATCCCCTGTTGGTATCCGGTCATCTTGTGATCGCCATCTGCTTGCTGCTTCTCAGAACAGCATAGTGGTGGGCGCAGTGTTCGCTGTCCTCAAAGCTGTCTTTATGCTGGGTGAGAGCTTTTCGTTGTTCTACTGCAGATAAAGTACTAGGGGAACTACACTAGTGTTAGTAAATGGTGACACACAACTTAAAGACCACATCAGAAATCTGCCAGTCTTGCAAAACACAACTTCAAAGGGAGAGTAACATTTTGGTGTTAAAAATTGCAAATGTCAGTTTGCTTTTTAATATGGATTGTAAACCTAACTCTGCTTTACATAACCACATATGCAGAAACCACACCGATCATTCTAGTGTAGGATTAGTTTTCAGGAGTGACTAATTGCATGCGTGTGAAAAGGCCTCAAGACTTTTTTCGATGAATATATTCCATCATGTGGTGGAGACAAGTGACTGTCTCTTTTGAAATATTTAATTCAGGCGATGCAGAGCTGAGAGGCTCTGGGCTCTCTCATCCCGCCGGCCACGACGACATATCGGGAGGACGCAACGTCTCCATAGAAACGGCCAGTCTGGATGTGTACGCAAAGTATGTGCTGAAGAGCATCTGCCAGCAGGTGAATGTGAATTGGATTTGTTTAGTTTTCTTTTGCTTGGAGCAATATAAATGATCGATGGCGCTGTGTGATTGGCTGTTTGTGTGGAGAAGATGTTTTTGTAGGTTTCCAGGAGTCCTGCTGCTGCTGCTGCTGCTGCTGCTGCTGCTATCCTGTCGTGCTTTTCAGAAGAGCACTAAGACATCTTGAAATAGATGTTGTTTCTTCACGTTAAGATGAACCACATTGACTACCACGGTGTTCACTTTCATATTATATTTTGCCAATGTCTAAATCCTTTTTTTGTGTGTGTACTATGTGCAGTATTTTATGATTCTGCACATCTGCACATCAGCACTAGTGGAATATGTTGCTCAATGAACCGCGTTGACAACATGGTAAACCACTGGGTCATAAAATAAGATTCAACTTAAATCAAATGTACTTTTTAAAATTGTATTGACCTACCTTTTTCCAACCTATTCTTGGATGCCAAAAATGCATCAATAGCGAAAAAAGGTTTTTTTTTTCTCTGTGGCAGCTGTCACTAATCAGACGCAGAGACAAGAGTCCGCAGGAGTGGTTGCCAGACTAACAGATGGCTGCATGTGGCCTTTTTGTTCCCAAGGGGCCACAAACCGCTTTACTCTTAGAACATGTTTAAGCATGTGCTGTGCTATTCCAGTGAGCGACGGAGGGAGAGGGAAAATGACCCCTACTCCTGGTTGGCATCCAGCTTCTGCTATGGCGGTTCTGCATAACCCATGACTTTATATTGTACTCATGCTCAGGCTTCCATATCGTGCAAAACAGAAATCCACATCCACTATTTTCATATTTTATGTAAAATAACATTGGATCAAACTTGGCTGCTGTGTGCTATGTGAACAAACTGTTTAAGATGGTTGAGTTTCAGGATGTTCGTCCATCCTCTCGTACAGTCTGTGTGCTAGAGCTTGGGGGCCAATTGCTCTGTCAGTTAGCATTGCGCTAGCTGTGCTGCGCTTTAAAACCGTACTCCTTAAAACGGAGGTTTTGGAGTTTAACACGCAGCTGCGCACAAAGTTGAACGTGATTGCTGTGTAATGACCTACACAGGATCAGCCGATTCCTAGTTAAACTCGGGTTAAACTGCTTGGAAACCGGAAGTACTCTGATTTCTAGTTATACCCCAGCAGATGCAGTCTTAACTTAATGTTGGATGCATTTTGTGC
Source organism: Merluccius polli (assembly GCA_030340625.1). Lineage (NCBI taxonomy): Eukaryota > Metazoa > Chordata > Actinopteri > Gadiformes > Merlucciidae > Merluccius > Merluccius polli. The sequence continues at coordinate 534,373 of JAOPHQ010000850.1, forward strand.
TATAATTACCAACAAAAACTTAATGGGAATGTAAAGTAAACTTTAATATAATAAAACGCAAATAATGTTGAAATATATTATGAAATAGTCTAGGCTACTTTTTGTGGAAATCTGAGTCTGGAATCTGAATCTGCCCTTACCTACGTCAATCAAACAATCAATTACTTGTCATTGTTTTCTCTTGGTGTGCATGCAAACGTGATTAATTAATTAATTGAAGACGAATTAATATGCGAGTAATTAGGGTAATTCCACGCCTATAAATTCTCGGAGAAGGAGAGGGTAGTTAGGATGAACATGTCTCGGATAGAGAACTATAACGAGGAGCAGAAGTTATATTTATTGTACTGAAGGCCTATCTGGCGTAATAAGTGTAAATGTATCATACATTATTATTAATACTACTAATAATAATAATTCATAAAACTAATTCTGTGTGTGTCGGTTATAATGGAGCCTTGTTTCATCCTGCAAACTGGTTTAGTCTCCTAAAACCATGTCAGTTTCGAGACTAGACTAACACGCACAAAATACGCCCTCTAGTGTCTGCTGTGAATTTCTCTGAAGACAGCAATTGAGATCAAGGTAAAACGCAGCTGCAGGTTAAACCACAGGTACATATGACACAGCAATGGAGCTTAAGACGTCACGTGACTTCTTGCTTCACCGACGATTTTAAAACCGTGTTAAACTCTAAAAAGTGGCTAAGCTAGCGACAGAGCAATTGCCCCTGGGTGTTTCCATTCTGGGAGTTGTGGTGTTGTTTGATTCAATTTTGACTTTTTAATAATCCCCCATTGCTCGACAGCCAGTTCCCGCAAAACATAGCTTTGCCTCTTCCCATTGAGCTCTGTCACTGGATCATAGATAATGTCCTCTCCTGGATTTTACCAACCACCCCCACCTCACCCTGTGTGTTTTGGTCCTCCCCACTAGGAGTGGGTGGGGGAGCGCTGTCTGAAGTCTCTGTCGGAGGACAGCAGCGCCCTGCAGGACCCGGTGTTGGTCAACATCCAGGCCCAGCGGCTGCTACAGCTCATCTGCTACCCCCACCGGCAGCTGGACAGTGACGACGGGGACAACGCCCAGCGGCAGCGCATCACACGCATCCTACAGGTGCCCACAACCCTCCCAATCCTCATCCTCATCACACCTAAGGATTATTTTCATAGTCGATTAAGCGATTGCATTTTTTTCGATTAACGGATTAATCATTTAGTCTAGACACTTTAGAAAGTCTAGAATTAATAGCATCACAAGTTACCAGGGTCCAAACTAATAAAAAATTGCTTGCCTTATCTGACAAGCAGCCAAGAAAAACTAAAGTATTCATTTCATAATGATGCATGAACCAAACATTTGAATTTCTGGCGCATCAAGCAGCAAATGTTGGGTATTTGTACTTGATGAATGGCCTAAATGATAAATCAATTATAGATTATTTGATTTGATTACTTCTCTGTTAATCGACTAATCGTTGCAGCCCTAATCACAACATACACTGCTGTGAAAAGTTCGATGAAAGAAACTTGGTTTCTTTCTTCAGTTTGTGTATTCTAAAGTAAGAAACAAAAGAAATAAAATCCAGACGAAAAAAGTCTCAAGCCATTATGATCACATCTTTCTTTCTTTTTTGGTCTAAAGCTGTATGTTCTTCAACAGCATTGTACCGTTTTGATCTGGATTGTAAAAGCAACACTGCAACCTACTGGCTAGAAGTGGAACTGTGTAATTAATCTCTTCCCCTTTTACACAGAACATGGACCAGTGGACCATGAGGCAGTCGTCCCTGGAGCTGCAGCTGATGATCAAACAGAGCACCAACAGCGTAAATGTCTTAACTTCTACCTCCATCTATTAGTGTAATCACTAGGTGGCCATTTTGGCTCTGATTGCTTCTCAAAAACTATGATGACCAATTCCTTTTGCCTGCTTTGTCTACCCTACCCTCCCTCTCCAACCAGGAGCTCCACTCTCTGCTGGAGAACATCGCCAAGGCCACCATTGAGGTGTTCCAGAAGTCTGCAGAGATGAACTCCACGTACCCCTCGGGGAACGGGGCGAGCAACGGCTCCGGGGGGTCCTCCTCTGGCAACAATAGCAGCAACAACACCAGCAAGATGAAGCCCATCCTCAGGTGTGTCTGAGGGTCTTTTTGTGTGTTTTGCATCTTTTTAGACCTGCACAACGTGGGAATGGGAGTTTTTGTGTACTTTTATTTTTGCGAAATGTGTTGTTAATTATTCTGCATTCTTATTATTTAACGCTGTAAGCCATTGTCATGGTATAGGGCTTGTACATCAGAATGCATCATGGGATTTTTTGTTGGCGATACTCCGCCATACTAAGAGGATTTCAGAGAGTTGTAGTGCTGTAAAATCCTAAATCAACTTAAATATACTTTAACCTAGGCTAAAGAAAATTTGCAGCGTCGCAGCGCTGTGGCCGTTTCAAACACGTCTTCCCATAATGAGAAATCATTCCACGATTCATTACTAAACAATGACCAAAATACCATTATTACTGACATTCCAATGCTCCTATGCTTCCAAAATGGAGGCAATCATTGCGATGTAATGTAGCAATTTACAAGCCCTGTACTATGACGAGCCATTTTCATGGTATACACATGACTCTTGTACTACTATTTTACTATTTAGTCATTTAGCAGTGCCCCAACACCCTAACCACTACACTTTTGTATGCATTTAGTGTAAGCCATTGGGATGGTGGTATACACATCACTGCTGATCTAAACCACAAACATTCTCCAACGTCCTATGTCTCACGTCCCCCCAGCTCCTCAGAGAGGTCGGGGGTGTGGTTGGTGGCTCCCCTCATAGCCAAGCTGCCCACCTCGGTGCAGGGCCACGTGCTGAAGGCAGCTGGGGATGAGCTGGAGAAGGGCCAGCACCTGGGCTCTTCATCACGCAAGGAGAGGGACCGGCAGAAACAGAAAAGGTGTTTTGCAACACATCTTGTTTCATCCTGTATATCACTAACACACGCTACAAATCACAAGTCCTTTTTCATCCTGATTTTTACGAGTTGCCAAGTTTTTCATAATGGTAGTCGACTAGTTGTTATGTTAAAAAGATGCAGAGAGAAGTTCTAGGCAATGAAAATTGTATTTTGTCAATCCTCCCCGGCCTTTGTGCTGCAGCATGTCCCTGCTGAGCCAGCAGCCCTTCCTGTCCCTGGTGCTGACGTGTCTGAAGGGCCAGGATGAGCAGCGGGAGGGCCTGCTCACCTCCCTCTACAGCCAGGTGCAGCAGATCGTCACCAACTGGCGGGAGGATCAGTACCAGGATGACTGCAAGGCCAAGCAGATGATGCATGAGGCCCTCAAGCTGCGCCTCAACCTGGTATGGTAGTAGTGGTAGTAGTAGTAGTCAACAACAACTTTACCTGAGGATAAACGGCTGTGAATATTATCTAGTTCATATTTTCAAATGGGCAGAAGCGGCCTACCAAAACTTGTTATGTCAGGGCAGTCTCCCGGTGTGAACGTGAATATTTTTTTAATGTAATGCGTTCGTGCGAATGAGACAACCAATCCCGTGTCTCCGTTTGGCAGGTGGGCGGGATGTTTGACACAGTGCAGCGGAGCACGCAGCAGACCACGGAGTGGGCGGTGCTTCTCCTCGACATCATCAGCAGCGGCACGGTGGACATGCAGTCCAACAAGTGAGTGTCTGTCGAAGCGGGAAGTCCCATTTGACAATGGAATGACAATGATGATAATACACCCCTGTCATCGGTGTGAATTTACAGCTTTAACTAGGAAAAAATAATTATGTTGAGTGGGGGTTTTGGGGAAATATGTTCCACACCAGACACAAGTATTTGTATATATTTTTCTCACAACATTTATGTGTCTGTCAAGGTGGGAGCTTTTTAATTGATCTGTGTTTCCGATACAAAGCTGTATCTGAGTGACTTCCTGGATTATTAAGTACATGGACACTTGAAGTTCATTTTAATTGTGATTAATGAGCAGGTAGGGGTCAGGCATCAGGCATCTTGCTCAAGGACGCTCCAGGTCCACTACTAGACTATCCTGCCTCCGGGCTTTTGCCATCCGAGCCCCAAGGCTCTGGAATTCTCTGCCTGAGGAGATTAGCCTTGCCAGCATATTTAAGCAATAATCCCCAAGAGGCTGTGGTTTACAGTGATTTTAGAAAAGCTAAGGGCCGTTGTTGGGCCTTACGGGGCTTATTGATTTTATAAAACTTTTGCAACGGCTTCGAAATGCGCCTCAGCCAATCATAATCAAGGACTTGAACTATCCGTTTTATAATACCTGTTTTTAAATCACTGCTTAAAACATACTTTTATAGGAAAGCTTTTTTGATGCCTGATTTGTAACTTTTGTTTTCTTGTTTTCTTTTGTCCTGTTTTGCCTCTGCGTGCTAATTTATAGTTCTTATCATTGTTTTTAATCATTTTAACTATATTTACTTATGTTTGTTTGATCCTTAGGCATTTTGTGAAGCACTTTGTAACCGTCCTTCGATAAGTGCTATACAAATAAAAGTGATATTATATTATTATTATTATATTATGTTATACTCACACCACTGCTACCGTAATGATTCATGATGTGTCTCTTGTTGCAGTGAGCTCTTCACCACGGTGTTGGACATGCTTAGTGTGCTCATCAACGGCACGCTGGCTGCTGACATGTCCAGCATCTCTCAGGGCAGCATGGAGGAGAACAAGAGGGCCTACATGAACCTGGTGAAGAAGCTCAGGGTGAGAGAGAGGGCCTCACGTCTCACCAGGGCTCTGCACGCTCATCACTCTCGTATGCGGCTCAAAATAGAGCTGTGCTAACGTTAAAAAAAAAACTACATGCACACATTTCAAAATGCAATTTGAGTGTTTTTTTAAAATAGTTGATGGATGTGACGTTTCAGCGATGAGCAGAAAGCCGATCTATTCATGTGTGTCTTTGTGTGCCCCTACATTCCTTTGTGTGCCCCTCACTTTTTAGTTGTCACCTTAGACCCCTGTGTCTGACACACCTAACCGCTAGCTAGGCTCTGGATTTAAAGGCCCAAGCTGTCTATTGTAGCAAGCTTTTGTCTATTTGAATTTTCATGCCGATGCCGACTTGACTTTGGTAATCTCTATATAAACTGCAACCAGGACAAATTAAACTATTGAAGCGAAGTTATGAAGTCATTCCAATTGTTGTAAATGCTTGCCACTGCATCACAGTTTCCACAAGCTGACAGTCGTTGACTTGCACAATGGAAAAGACATGACTACAAATCCCACCAAAATTGCACTTTGAGCGGTAAACTCCAGGCAAATACTATTTTAAAAATAAATAAATAAATAAAAAGTCCTGGAAAATGTTACAGCTTAAACTGATCCTAGTGGCTTCAATATGTGGAATTGACTTGGTATTTGATGTTTTTTAACACTGCCTCCTTCCCCCTCATCTCTCCTTGCCACACTACCCTGCGGTGCACAGAAAGAGCTTGGCGATCGGCAGTCGGAGAGTTTGGAGAAGGTTCGCCAGTTGCTGCCTCTCCCCAAGCAGACCCGCGACGTCATCACCTGCGAACCCCAGGGCTCGCTAATAGATACCAAGGGCAACAAGATCGCCGGCTTTGAGAAGGAGGTAGGACTGGTCCCCACAGCGGTCGAGAAGAGATTAATTGGATTCTGTGCTCGATGTGTTTCGACGACCGAAACTTCTGTTGATGAATGATTGTTTTCAAAAAGCCAAACACACACAAGAATATATAGCTATAGATTGATGTTTTTTAAAAATGTTAAAGGTGCTGTAGGTAAGATTTAAGAGCTATTATTTGAGTGTAATTTGTTAGAAATGGCCTAGTCAGCTGTCGGTGAGTGAAATGCGCTGTGAGAATATCTGTTTTGAGTTGACTGCGCTTGCCTCTGTTTGAGCCAATTTAGATTAGATTTAGACTGCTCCTGGTTTATTTCTGACCAATCAGGGCATCTCTTCTGTGATTGGTTCAGGGAATCTACCTTGCCTATCAATCACAGGTGCGTGAAATGCAACACTTCTCAATGGCGGAGAAACAAAGGGAGGAAGTATTTTTAATAACAGCCTTTTCCATTACCCACCCCCCCACCCCCCAGGGCCTCCAAGTATCCACCAAGCAGAAGATCTCGCCATGGGATGTGTTCGAGGGCCTCAAGCCCTCGGCGCCGCTGTCCTGGGGCTGGTTCGGCACAGTACGCGTGGACCGCAAGGTCACCAAGTTGGAGGAGCAGCAGCGCTTCCTGCTCTACCACACGCACCTGAAGCCCAAGCCGCGCAGCTACTACCTGGAACCGCTGCCGCTGCCCCCCGAGGAGGAGGAGCCCCCTACGCCTGTCTCCCAGGAGCCCGAGAAGAAGGCGGCGGAGGCAGCGAAGCCCGAGAAGAACGTCACCAGCGCCCCGTCGGACTCCAACAAGAAGAAGTCCAATAAGAAGAAGAAGACGCCGGCCACCAAGACTGAGGTGGGGGGAGCTAGATCTAACTGTTACAGTGCCATTACACTTTTTTTGACGTGGATAAAATATTTAACTTTTACTCCAGGGAAATGCTTTTGTAGTACCCATTTGTAACCCATCCTAATCCTGGGATGGGTTACACCTGGTGATTCAACAGATGTTTTACGATAAGAGAACACCATATTTTTCTCCAAAGGGTAATTCTGGTGTTACAGCAGCAAAAGACCACTGCAAGATACGGCAGATACGTTTGCCCCCCTCACAAGCCAGTCACAACCGTTTATCTAATATGGGCTGAGTTTGATACGATGACTGTACAGTGGAGCGCGTTTGAGGCATTTTCAAGATGGCTGCTGCTGCTGCTGCTGCTGATGTGGAACGGTCTGTTCCGCTATCGCAACAGTATTAAACGAATTGGACGGTATATTTACTCTAAAAGAAGAACAAACTGCACCCAAAGCTTTTGTTGATAATAAAGATTTGTTGGCCGATTTGGTCTGCAGGTCTTGGTCTGAGGTTCCAGACTAATATGCATTTGCAAATTGGTCTGGCGATGCCAGCCTAGTAATGTTATCTTGTGCATTAACTTGTCTTTGTCAAGGATGTTCACGTGTTTTTGTTTTGGTCCCTCCCTAGGACTTTGTGAGCCGCACGCCTAGCGGGGTTCCCTACGGGCCAGGCATGCAGCAGGATATGATAATAGGCCAGCAAAACCACCCGTACGCGAGGATGGGCTACGGACAGCAGCCTATTGGCATCTACGCCCAGAACCAGCCTCTCCCGCCAGGTCAGTTCTTCCATCATACATGCGTTGTAATGAGCAACTGGTCGTCACTAGCTTGAAGCCCAGGACTATTTTAACTGTCACAAAAATGTAAGTGAATGTGAATTTTCTGGGATATGTTTTATGGTGAAGGTTTCATTAGATGTCATTTGTTATTTTGTATTTTATTTTTTTGTATTCATTGTATCTACTCATTTAAATGTACTTCTAATGAAAGTAAGGTTGAAGGTCATTGAACAAGGCATTAGTTAGTAGGAATATTTGAATATAGAACTAAGGTTTATCCGTTGTTTTTTTTAAATTTTCTTTATCGCACCAACATACCGTGACAAAATAATGTAGACACTCACCTGGCGCTCACCTTTTGGTCTTATCAAAACATTCAAAGTTACTATATTTGGTATCTTTTTTTTTTTCACAGGAGGTCCTGGGCTGGAGTCTCCGTACCGACCGGCCCGGAACACCCAGATGAACAAAATGATGCCAACGCGGCCCAACTATCCAGGCATGATGCCCGCCATGCAGGGCAACATGCCGGGGATGATGGGCCTGGACAAGCAGTACCCCATGGGTTACAAGCCCCAGCCCACCATACCCCAGGGCCAGATCCTGCGGCAGCAGCTACAGGTTAGACTGGTGAGTCGGTCTGCACTGTGTAGACTTGACCAGAAGGGGTAGCTGTTCAGCTGGATAAAATGATGTCCTTACGTCCGTACATAGCGCTGAGGGCGCTTTCACACCCATAGTTCAGTAGACTCGGTGCAATTCAGGGGTGAAGTTGATACTTGGACTTAGCATAGACTTTGTTTGGTGAACCAAACATTGTATACAAACGCCTCATGATAGAGCGGGTCGCTCTATTGGACAGAAAATATAAGGTAAGCTCAACAAAACGCTTCCTGGGTTTCAGACAAAATATATATATTCCTGAAGAAGCTTGACTTTTATGCGGCATTGATCTACCGTGCGACGGCACCCCCTTTCAAACACTTCAACCCATAATGCACTCTTTTTGGTTCGCTTCCCCTAGTTTGTTCAGATCACGTTCACACCTAAAGCGAATTGAACCAGAGTTAACTTAGAAGTGGACCGAGACCCCTGTTTTCAAGCGGACCAGAGTTTGTTTGTTTGGTCGGCACCAGAGTTCGAATGAGCACCCCAATGAACCGTACTATCGTGGGAAGCGCTCCAGGGTTCGATTAAAACGGAGTTGTGAGCTCAGGTGTGAAAGCAGCCTTAAATTCAGGTGTTCCACAAGAGATTGGAAGAACACAAATAAGAGTAAGAATAACAATTGGAATAACCACAATGTACATAATAACTCGTATGGAAAAAACTAAGGTAATAACAAAATCCAAAAATGCATATATTTACATGATCATATGCTAAGATGTGCCAATAAAGGTGCCAATGCGCTTATTACAGAATGTAGACACTTTGAGAAGTGTGGACGTGGCATCGGTGAAGCTTGTTTCTAAGATGCGTGAAAGGGTTTGTGTGGATGTAGATGTAGTCTCTTCCTTCCTGGGGAGGATAGGAGATGAGCAGGTGAGTGTTTACCAACATGTCGGGTGTGTTGCTCTCTCGCACTCGTTTTGTTTTCTTTAGAATCAGAGCATGATGGGTCCGCAGATGAGACAGATGACGCCCAACCAGCCATACACTTCCATGCAACCATCCCAGGTGATGAACCCCCCCCCCCCAGCCCTCCATCAATTAGACTTGTGCAATTCCAACCACCAACTCACAAATCATCGATGACCAATCCTCTTCCTGTGTCTCCTCCTCCAGAACATATCTCAGGGCTACACCACCTACGCCTCCCACATGGGCATGCAGCAGCACCCCTCCCAGGCCGGCGGTGCTATAGTCCCCGCCTCCTACGGGAACCAGAACTTTCAGGGCTCGCATCCCGGCACCAACCCGGTCGCCGTGGACCCCCTGCGACAGATGCAGCAGCGGCCCAGTGGCTACGTGCACCAGCAAGCCCCCGGCTACAACATGCAGAACACACAGAGGTCAGTGTGGGTGGTTGTACTTTTTTCTTTTCTTTCTGTATATTTACAATACTTAGGTGGGTGTATTGGGCTCAGTTGTATGGTGCATTTTCTAAGGCTTTTGTATTCTCTGTGCTTACAGTTCTCATACAGAGTGGTGGAAAGTAAAGACTCGTAGCACAGCATTGAAACAATCTTTGCTCCCTCTCTCTCTTTTCCTCTCTCACTGTCTGTCTCTCTCTCACCCACCCTCTCCCCCCTCTGTTTCTCACCTCCCTCTCCCACCCTCTCATTCTCTCTCTCTCTCTCTCTCTCGCTCTCTCTCTCTTACCCATTCTCTCTCTCCTCACCCTCTCTCGCTCTCTCTCCTGCCCACCTCCAGGTTCCCCCACCAGTCGTTGCAGCAGGCTCCCATCATGCATGGCCTGGGTCACATATCGGGCCAGGGGGTCCACCCGGGCATGAGGCCCAATCAGATGCTGGCAGAGCAGCAGCAGCAACAGCAGCAGCAGCAACAGCAGCAGCAACAGCAACAACAACAACAGCAACAACAGCAACAACAGCAGCAGCAGCAACAGTTGTTCAGACAGCAAGCACTCAGAGTATGTCTTTAGGTTTCACTTTCTTTCGCAACGTAATTGTTTCGACCAATCATATTGCTGGAGGCGGGGAGAGATACTTAAGTGCGGAATTGGCGGACACAAACTCGGCCAGCAGTAGTAAATTGTAAAAAAAGGTGTGTGTGACCAGTCAACACGGTGTAGACTGGCCACTGTACAAATATAGTTATTAAAATCCCCTTCTGAAAGCTTAATCTTCATCCACTCACGCAAATGAGTTTGGTAGAATATCTCCATAACAGAACAGGAAACAAGGCGTAACTCCACCCCTTGCAGCTTTTGGTTTCCGGCCCAGGCTCTGTGCCGTCTCCACCAAGAAGTTCTGCTAAAACAAAGTAGGACTGCTGGATCCAAGATGACCTCTAGCGTGACGTGTATTTGGTGGCCTAACGCACTCGTTTGTGGTTTATATTTTGTTTATTTTTTTGGGCAGAAACTCATAAAGCAGAAAAATGCTTTCATCGTTGAGCATTGTTGTTTTTTTTGTCCACTTTTGCAAGAAGGCACGACAGTGAGAAATATTGGCAGAAGCACAATGGCATTCATTCAAGAGCAGGACTGGCATTCTTAGGCCTTTCATACAATTGGGTAAATTGGGTATTTAGAAATCGGAAGAATATAAATTAACCCCCCCCCCTCTCTTTCTGTCTCTCTCGCTGTCTCTCTGTCCTTCCTGTCCCTCAATTACAGGCCCAGCAACAACAACAACAGCAACAACAACAGCAGCAGCAGCAGCAACAACAGGTCCCACCACAGCAGGTCCCGCCCCAACAGCAGGTCCAACATCAACAGCAGCAGCAGCAGCAGCAACAGCAGCAGCAGCAGCAGCAACAACAGCAGCAGCAACAACAGCAGCAGCAACAGCAGCAGCAACAGGTAGCAACATCCCAGACCCCTACCCAAGCACAGAGCCAGGCGCTGGGCATGCAACCCCTGCCCCCACAGCAACCTATGGTAGGTTCCATTCGCTCAATGACTGACTGTCTTTAGCCCCCCACTCCCACCCCAGTCACACACTGCACTAAAGGAGCGGCGAGCTGTATGTGTATGTGGGGGGACAGAAAGCATGGTGTTGTCATGAGAGGGAGAGTGAGAGAGACGGACACAAGGTTCAATTCACCCTGTGTTGCCAACACAGAAAAGGTGTTGTTTTTTTAAGCAGATACTGGTCTCTCGAGGAACATGGACGAAAGTTAGTGTGCAAAATGAACAAACGTGTGGCTGCATTGTTGAAGTAACGTTTGCAATGTTGAGAACCAATTGCATGGAATGCCCCCAGCCAGAGCTCTTTGGGTCAGGAAATTAATGGAGGTTAGGCAGAGGTATCAAGTTGTCTAGTACAAGGCCATATTATATCCCCTCCTCCCCCCATCCCCCAAGAAATGTTTTATGTAAAGGATAATGAACAGCGAGCCAGTCATTATGGCAAAATAAACCAGAATAATAATACAAACAATAATGACCGTCTCACTATACATTATCCCGCTTATTACACGGCTACTTACTAAAGAAATCAAACATTTGACACAAAATATAACAAAAAATAATGATGTAATGTATAGCAGCGGTCTGCTATAGACAAGTAACAGGCGTAGAATGCCGCAATTGACCAATCATAATCGAGTATTCAAACAAAGACCTGTAATATTGTGCAGTCATGGAAGATGTGTTTTTAAACATGGAAACGCTGTGAGAAACATGACTAACGTGACGTCTCTGTCCTGGTTTCAGTTCCCACGGCAGGGCATGCAGCAGACACAACAGCAGCAGCAGACTGCAGCGCTGGTCAGGCAGCTGCAGCAGCAACTCTCCAGTAAGTCTCAAAAGTCTGTGTCCGTCTGTGTGTACCCATCAACATTTAACCGGCCACACTTTTATCAAGCTGTCGAGCTCTGCCTAGCTTGGGTCTAGTGTAATGTATTTCAAATGTAATTGTAATGCTTACAATGTTTTGATTCATGTGTTTTTGTTTTTTCCTCAGATACACAACCAGGACAGAACACCAATTCATATTACTGATCGTTGTTCATAGAAGTGTGCTGCGAACCCCCTCACCACCCCACCATATATATATATATATATGAGTATCCTCACCCCACCCTCCATCTGTGGTGGACCGGGCCACAGAGTCCAGTGTGGTGCAAGAACCATTCTAAGAGCCTTGTTGTAGGCTCATGATTGGGGAGACGAGCACTCAAGCAATGAAGGACAACCAAATGGACAAACCAAACCACCCCCGAGTTTACCACTGAATACAACTGGCAAAGAAGGGATATCATGTCGAGTCGTGTATTTACAGAACACATTTGCAGAAGTTGGTGGAGATCTTGCTGTGAAATAGTGTGGCGAGAAATGGGGGAAAGTTTATGTAAAAAAAAGTACCAGAAATTATAAGAATAATGCAAGTTTTTTATTTTATTTCAATTTGTACAATTTTTTCAGTTTGGTGTATTTCTCATTAAAAAAAAATCATGTCAGTTTTATGTGTTGTATTCATTACATATTGTATTGCCTGACAATGAAATGCAGTGAAATACTGTAAAACTTTAGTCTCAGCCTCATCCTCAATAGCATTATATACTCAGATTAATGTATCTATGACCAAGCTCACAATGAAAATGTCAGGGAACACCAACTGCTAATTATACCACAACACTTAGGTACAAAGCATGTTTCATATTTGGTACATCTGCAATGTGTCTTTACTCGTACAGGATAGTGGTGACCCATCAGTGCAGGTGGCCTTCTAAATCAATGTGGCGAACGTGTAGACCCTTGCATAGAAACACACCCTTGAGCAAAAGAAAAAACACAAATTGACTGACAATTGTTTGTGGATGTATCATCATCATGCATGTTTTAAAGTCTTCTTAGGCTTTCGGTTGTCAGTGTTCACAGGCTCCAGGCGGCCGAAAAGCACCCCAGAATCAGACCCCAACGCCCTCCCTTCGAAGGGGCAGGCCATCCCTCGGGACCTGGGCAGGAAGCGGAGCGCCGCCCAGCTCCTCTCGTCCGGCCTCACGCCCAGCCTGCACAGCAGCTTATCGGAGATCTCCGGCACCACAGGCTGCAGGAGCGTGCCGTACATCCTCAGGCACTCCAGGGCCACATGGAGGACGGTGTCCAACCAGCGGCGGTCGCCTTCGTCCCCTCTGTCCAGTTTCCAAGGCGTGTGGCGTTGGACGAACCCGTTGGTCAGCCTCACGCAGCCGCTGATGGCCTCCAGCGCCTTGTACGCGTGGAGGCTCTCGTAGTGGCGCTCCACCGCGGCGGGGAGGTCCCGGACCGCGCCCAGCATGCGGTGGTCTTCCGGTGTCGCCCTGCCCCCGGCGGCGGGGCGGTCGCTGGGGAAGAGCGCCGAGCAGAAGGGAGGGTACCGCTGGGCCGGGTTGAGAGCGGGCGCCGTGCATCGGTTCAACAGGCCGCCCAGCGAGTCGGCGAGGTCGGCGTTGAGCACCTTGACCACCTTGCCGTCGTTGTAGTCGCAGTCCGACTCCGGCACGCCCTGCCGCAGGAGAAAGTACCTGAGGCCGTCCGGGGTGAACCTCCGAGACTTCTCGACGGGGTCGACCACGTTCCCCACGCTCTTGGACATCTTTTTACCCCCTACTGTCCAATGAGAATGCACGTGGATCGTCTGTGGCAGCGGCAGTCCCGCCCCCAAGAGAAACGCCGGCCAGTAGACGGCGTGGAACTTCAAAATGTCCTTCCCTATGACGTGGTTCGCGGAGTGCCACCATTGCTGGTGGGCATGTGGATAGCCGGCGACAGTCAGGTAGTTGACCAGCGCGTCCAGCCAGACGTAGATGGTTTGCTCGGGGTCACCCGGGACCGGGATGCCCCACTGGAGGCGGCTTCTCTGGCGGGACACGGAGAGGTCCGGCAACTCCTCCTGGAGCCATTGGAGGACGTCCTGGTAGAAGCGGTCCGGTTGGACCGCCCCGGGATTCCCCCTTAGCCAGCCCAGCAGCTGGCCACGCAACGCCGACAGGCGGAACATGTAGTTGTCCTCCTTCATCCACTCCACCTGCAAAATGGGCAGACGCAAGCGTGTGAATAATACAAAAGGCCGGTATAACATGACAACTAGTCCGGACGTTATGTTGTCCCATGAAGGCAGCTTGGGAAAGGTGGACTTGGAGCATGGCTTTAACGAACAGTTTCTTGTCTCTTCACCTTGTGCCCACTCTCTAGTGAGACCTTGATGTCTTTCCCCGAGGGGTCCAGGGCGTCGACCACCTGCGACGGCGTGAGGAAGCTCTCGTCTTGCGTCGAGTACCAACCCTCGTAGGTGCCCTTGTAGATGAGCCCTTTGCTCCGCAGCGCTGTCCAAAACGTCTGTACAGCGCGCCGGTGCGCCGGGTCGCTGGTCCTGACGTAGTCCGTGTACGAGATGTTACACGTGACGAAGAGATGTCGAAACCTTTCGGACACGGCGGTGCAGAAGCTGAGAGGATCCTGGCCTGCGGCTTCGGCCGCCTGCTGGACCTTCAGGCCGTGCTCATCTGTGCCTGCAACAGAGAGTGACACACACACACACACACACACACACACACACACACACACACACACACACACACACACACACACACACACACACACACACACACACACACACACACACACACACACACACACACACACTAAACTAAGGGCTGGGCGACGGCCAATTCTTCTATCCCGATATCGGTCATTTAATATCTCGATAACGATGTACATCACGATATAGCATGTTTTTCTGGTAGTGCAATAAATAAAAAGTCGATATAAAATAACCACTTTTTTTCGTCACTTTACTGTAATGCAACCTTTAAAACCAGGAAAAAGACAACACTGACGCCACCGTCACGATATCCAAAATCTAAGACGATACCTCACATCCCGATATCGATATAATATCGACATATCGGACATCGCCAACGGTAGTAGACTGTCATCGACGCCACGCGGGGACAGGCGAACTAGTCCCAAAACAACAACATCTGATCCAGACCAGTTTACCTGTGGAAAACCTGGTCCTGAAGCCCTGGAGGACCTTGTACCGGTGCAGGCAGTCCGCCGTCACGGCGGAGTGCAGGTGTCCGAGGTGCGGCGCCGCGTTGACGTAGAAGATGGGAGTGGTGATGATGGTGGAGGAGGAGGAGGAGGAGGTGGAGGAGGAGGAGAGGCGCTCCCCCCCGCCGCCGGAGGGATGGCCGCTCACCCCGCCGTGCCTCCTCACGTCCAGCCTCGGTCCACGCGTAGGCGGTCCCGGTAGCGTAACGGTACCGCGGCTCCGGGGGATGATAAACCGACACGGGGACCTCATGTCGCAAACTGTCCCGTCGGTTTCGTTTTTAGGGGATACCGGTTTCGCCGGTCTTTCTCCCCATGCGCCATAAGCGGACCGGGTCGCACGTGAGATTTGTGTTTCCCTTGTCAAGGTTAAGATCTCTTTCCGGGTTAGCTCGACCAATGAAACGGCGCCGTCGCGCTTAAACCCGCCTTTCGGTGTCGTAGTACTGTCGCCACCAAGTCACGTTGCTTTTATCCATTTTTATATTTAGTCATTTGTTGTTGTTGTTTTTTGTCGGCTTTAGTTTTATTTTAGCCGAATGAAGGCTACTTCACTACATAATATGTATCTGGATATGTGTAATAATGTGTCTGTCGAAAAATGGACATTTGTAAAACAAGAACACAAAACCAAAGCCATGCAGATAATTGCTTACCATTAACACCACTTAAATGCACGGTGTTTATGTTTTATTTCTACACAAGGGGATGTTGTTTACTGTTCAATCGCAAAGAAATTCAGGGTTTTCTTTGTATACCGACAGCTGAGGTAATCTTATCCATTACTATAATGCTATTACTTTAAGCACTAACTGCAAACAGACCTGACTCTTGAAGACATTTAATGTGTCCACATGTCTCTGTTTATTTTGTAGCCTACGTATGCTTATTTCTGTCAGATATAATGAATGGGTAAGTTTAAACACATTGATACTGGCTGTTTTAACCCAATGGTAAGGACAAATGTTTTTGGTTTCAAGTGCCGGATATTTTCTAAATGTATAAAAAGCGGTTTATATCGATAATACGGAATGTTCTGCTGTGTAAGCTTTTATATTTTTTATATTTGAAAAAAAAAATTTAACTTAATTATGGATACTTAGTCTTGCACACTCCCCGTACATTCAAGTATAGAAAGGCTGAGAAAAATACCTAAAAAGCAATGTCGACGGTTTCAATGAATCTGAACGTCATCGCAGAAACTCGCACGAAAAGTTGCGCGGTGCCTTTACGGTTCTCATCCCAGCCCCGCGTCACCAGGAAGTCCACAGTGCTCGGCTTACTAATCTTATTTCAACATTTACGAATGGGCTGAAGGTAATGTCTCCACTTTAATGTCTATCTGACTCTTACAGATTATTAAAAGCCAAATCGGCAAGCTGGTAAACTGTCTTTATGTGTCGTGTAATCTGCCATAGGAGACATCACAACAGGAGACATCATGTGATCTGAACTCGGACGCGACTCGCCTACTTGTTGCTCCATGAGCACATTTCGACAAATATTTAGTGCAGTGTTTTTAGTACAGTACATTTAGTACAAACTTTTCATCTGGTTGACCTTTTTTACATGTATTTTTGTAAATGACAAACCACCGTAACCCAATTCCCGTTAGGCATCGCGAGAAGAGCGTAGTTGTACATACATGAACATCCCTGATCCTTATCTTCCCCATCACTTTATACTAGGCCTGTTGTATTATAGATCAACCACATATTTTAAAGAGACATTTCTTTGATAATCTCTGTTTTAGACTCATTGTTGATAAATGCGTTTATATGAGTTAACAGACTCCTTTTTTTTAATCAGTAAAACAATGTAGGCCTACATATTTTAAATACAGCCATTATAAATGAGGTCAAATAAATGCATTTAGTTAACAGGCTCTCATGTTTTTCATATCATTGGTACAACAAACATAGTTTAGTCTATAGCATCTTATAATAATAATAATAATAATAATAATAATAATAATAATAATAATAATAACAATAATAATAATAATAATAATCAGAGCACATTTAATACCAATAACAGGCTCATTTATGTTTATGGGGCTCAACAACTTTTGAAAAACGTTTGCTGGTCAGAAAACATAAAAGTATGTTGTTTTGTTTTAGATGGACGTCAACCGGAAGGAGTTCTGCATTGGTCTGAGTTTGGCCATCGGATCCAGTGTCTTTATTGGGGCAAGCTTTATTTTGAAGAAGAAGGGCTTGCTACGATTGGCCACCAAGGGCTCAATGAGAGCAGGTAATGGTGTTTACTCCATACATTGTATAAAATAGTGATGCTAAACTGTATTTTACTAAGGGCATTGATTACTTGTCACGTGATTGTGTGTGGATTTAATTGGAAAGTGGTTGCACACATACAGTGCTGTGTCTTGCTTTCTTTCACAGGCCAGGGAGGTTATTCTTACCTTAAAGAATGGCTTTGGTGGGCAGGACTGATTTCAAGTAAGATCATGTATACAAACCTACCTTTTCATGAATACTAATGTGTGGTAGAGCCGTCTACGAAACAAGCGCCTGGCTGTAACCCACACTTGTTGCTATACATTGATGCCTTTGTATTCAAATCAGGAGCTACTCTGTGTGGGATGGGTATTCTCGTTGGTGGTCTTGCGTTTCCATGCCTACGTTGTGTATTTGATGTGAAAATTGGTTTAAAGAGTGCATTTTGCACACGTGGGAAGAACATTTTTATCAAAACTTTTATCGAAATCATAACATTTCTTCCTAGGTTTTATCACGCATGATAATTTCTTTCCCTCACTTTCAGTGGGAGTTGGGGAAGCTGCCAACTTTGCGGCATATGCATTTGCACCTGCCACCCTGGTAACCCCTCTCGGAGCCATGAGTGTCCTTGTGAGGTAAATGGTTGGCTATAGAATGGCTCATATGCTCTCATCTGGTTTTATGTCCTCCCTCTCAAGCCTCTACACATTCACAGTGCATCTCGGTGTCACTTTCACTGACATGTGATCAATGGATCAAAAGCAGGAACAATCAGGACGTAATGTAACATTACCAGCAGTAATAATAATAAGGTGACGCTAGATGGCCAGTTATGTACATACATTCTCATCAAGAATGTATGCATTGGTTGTACATCCAAAATGGACAGTGCCTTCACACTGTAGGCCTATATATTCTGTACATTCACGTGACTAAATTAAAAATGGAATGGAACAAACATATCATATCTTTTGTTTTTTCTCCAATAGTGCTGTGCTGTCCACCTATTTCCTGAATGAGCGGTTAAACATGCACGGAAAAGTAGGCTGCCTGCTGTGCATTTTTGGCTCCACGGTTATGGTCGTCCATGCACCACAAGAGGAGGAGGTGGCCTCGCTTAGTAGCATGGCTGAGAAGCTTAAAGACCCTGGTATGTACATTGGAATGCGGCCTATATGGTCTCCCTGTTAAATTACTAGGTTTGCTTGTTTTGTGGACTGAAATAAGTGCCTTTGCCTAGAATGTCTATGGGTTCCTGAGAATTAAAAGTATAATCAAATGAATTCACTGGAACTGTACTACCGGTATTTTAAATAATGTAACGTTGTGTTTATACTCCTCGTTAGGCTTCATTGTTTATGCCACATCTGTCGTACTGAGCAGCCTGGTCCTCATGTTCGCTGTGGCACCCAAGTACGGCCAGAAAAATGTCCTGGTCTACATCCTGATCTGCTCCGTGATTGGCTCGCTCTCAGTGGCCTGCGTGAAGGGCCTGGGCATCGGCATCAAGGAGCTGTTCGCCGGGACAGCGGTGCTGAAGGAGCCCCTCTTCTGGTGTCTGCTCATCTGCCTGGTCATCTGCGTGAGCATCCAGATCAGCTACCTGAACAAGGCACTGGACATCTTCAACACGTCCATCGTCACGCCCATTTACTACGTGTTCTTCACCACCTCCGTCATGGCGTGCTCGGCCATCCTCTTTAAGGAGTGGCTGAGGATGACCACAGACGGCCTGGTGGGCACCATCAGCGGGTTTCTCACCATCATCTTGGGGATCTTCCTGCTGCACGCCTTTAAGGACATCGTCTTCACGTGGGAGTCCCTCCCGCTGTACCTGAAGAACAGCCTGCAGGGCACGCCCTGGCGGCAGCACCCGTACATGGCTCTACCTGACCATGATGGCAAGTCGGAGAATGAGAAGGTGGCCAAAGACGGAGGGGGGCCGACAGGCACGTATCCACCAGAGAGCTCCATGAGGAGGAATGGTAGCCTTGCGACGGTCTAGCCAATCCACCCCCAATCCAGCTTGCTAACCATCTGCGTTTGCTTGCTTTGAGCATACAGAACTGATTACACTACATTTCTTTACTATCTGAATATTTAGGATTTTTGTATTCACTATCTGACATTATCAAAGTTGTTACAGCCTATGAGTGAATTTTGAATGTATAATCATACAATCCCGACTCTTACTAAGAGTTAACATTCACTTGTGCCAATTGTTGGAAAAGCATGTTATTTGCACCTTTTGTTTTATATATTTTTAATTGTACCAATGAGTCCATTATCTCTTGCTGGTATTCCTCATCAAGTTACTGAATTACCTCTGTACTAGCTTTAAATGAAGACCCCCCCCCCCGAATGTGTATATTTTTGGTGAGTCAATTAAATGTAACAGCCTTACTATACCATGATGTGCCTTAAACAGATGGGTGTTTAAATTGACATTCTTTATTGCATATGTACATTTACATAGTTAACGATATCATGTGTTATCAATAAAGACACTAACTCACACTCACTTGGAACAAAACAGCAGTAATGTGGATTATTTGTAGAACAGCATGGTAAACCTAATGTCCCCGATGTTTCCATCTTGTCTTTACATCATATAGGTTTCCACACTCAACTAGATCCAAATGTTGATCCAATGCAGATTCACATAATGCCAGGAGTGGTGGTGGTGTCAAATCCGGTGTAAAACCTAACTGCTGTAAAGAATAACATGAAACGTTGGCTAACAAATGGCAACATTAGAGACGTTCAAAGCCCGCAGACAACACGCATATTATCCAGTGAGGGGGGAAATCAACCCTGGGCATGTGTACAACCCGTAACGACCAAATACGTGCGTTTGCTTGAGGCACTTGTATCAAACGTAACACGTTTCACTCTCTTCAGATTGCTGGGACGGTTCTCATGCTAGTCCATACGGGAGGTGGGAAGGACCAAGAGGCAAAGTTGTATGCATCCAATTGGTCTGTCCTTTCGCGGGACAGACGTTAGTCCGACATGGTTTCTGAGAATGAACCCCGACTCCTCTGCGTTTGCTCCAGCCTATTCAGGATGAACTGGCTCGTGTCTATGAATCGCTCCACACAGTTAACGAAGCAGCTCTCCGTCCTGGAGTCCAGTTTTGGACTGGGTTTATCCATGCATTTTTCCTAGAAAAGAAAGAACAGTCAGAAGTCAGGTAATAGTATGAGCATAGGCTTAGATTCACAGGGGGACGCAGGGGATATGTCCCCCCTCAATATTTATGATGTGCATTACCCATTACCCAATAAAAAATAAAATGAATTAATGTATCATTAACGTGAATAGGTGCCACATGCACATCTAAAGAGGTTACTTCCCCCCAAAACAAAACACACAAAAGAGGATAGAAGAGTAAATCACGCCTATGTGTGTTGACTCAGGAGGGATAACATTAAATAAGAAAAGTTGATCTACAGGAGAATAAACGTCCGAGCAATACAGAATTACCTGAGAGCCTTATACTGCATATACGCCATTATATTTTGAAATGGTCACATGGTGCCTGCATTTTCTTGTGCGTTTTCCTTCAATGCAGATCACGTCCAAGCCAACACAGGGCAGCCTGCTACTGGACCCCATGCACTGGACTGTACCATCAGCTAGCCCACAGCTACCATCAAAGTCGTGCTACGGTTAAAACAGCACGTCACGTGACGCCAGGCCACGCTGCGCGTCCCCAAACGCTCATTAACGTACTCATTAACGGGTGATCATACGGCAAATGGACACACTTCCACGTTATATTAAAGCAGTAAACCCGACGTGAGCTAGCATAGCGGGGATAGCAGTCTTACCCAGCACACCTCGGTCATCTGATGAACTAGCTGCTGAAATCTTTGCTTCTGGGATTCAACTTCGATGAACTGCTGTAGTTGCGGGTCGGCCGCGGCTCCCTGTCCCTCCATGTTGTCTTGTCAACACAAAGCTCCTTGTTGGTGTTGTTGCTGCTGATGATTATGATGATGATGGGACAATACAAAAGCGGGACGGCTGCTCCTGACCTTCACGTGGAGCGACACACACACACAGACCTGCAGAGGCAGCCGACCGGAAGTGAACGCGCCAATCACGGTGCAGTCTGTGTGTGACGTCAGTCTGTCGGTAGAGTCACTTCTGGATCACTTCTGTGTTTTGTATTGGCCGCCTGACACGCGCGTTTCATAGATTCATTTATTGATAAGTAGCCTATCTGGTTTCAAAAGGGTTTCCTATCTGGTTTCAATATTAGGCCTTTAATAACCAAAAAACAGTTGTAATATTGTTCTCAGAACAGGACGTTAACCAGTAATGGAAATAATAGCCAACATTTAGGCCTACCTCTCTCTCTCTCCTATCTTTATCTCTCTCTCTCTCTCTCCTATCTCTCTCTCTCTCCTATCTTTCTCTCTCTCTCTCCCTTTCCTATCTTTCTCTGTCTCTCTTTCCTATCTTTCTCTCTCTCCTATCTTTCTCTCTCTCTCTCCTATCTTTCTCTCTCTCTCTCCTATCTTTCTCTCTCTCTCTCCTATCTTTCTCTCTCTCTCCCTTTCCTATCTTTCTCTCGCTCTCCTATCTTTCTCCTATCATTATCTCTCTCTCTCTTGCACTCTCTCCTTTTTAACTTCACTACTTCCTTACCAAACTGGTAACCTCTCTGAATAGTAGGTTATAAACAAAGTTTATGTGATTTTACCACAGACCTAATAGCGAGCGACAAAATATAAAATCAGATTTTTTCCAACAATACAGTTTTATTGTAATAAACAACATGTTTTATAATGTTTTGGTTTTTTTCACGTTTTGTAATTCAACATTCTCAGACAAATATTCAAATAACATCATTAGCTCATTCGAATGCAATCGAAGAAGGACAGAATATATAATATAGGGCACTTTATTATTATTAAAACACAAACATTAATAGAATGACGTGAGCAAATTGAGGGTGGGCTAGCCCACCCCTGCCAGACTTCTTTATGGTGGTCCTCTATTACATCCTGGTAATATCCCCTTAACAATCTCCATCAATATTAACATTGTCGCGCTGTGTGTGTGTGTGTTTTCAGCTCTAGGCCTACTGGATCTCGTAAAGCAGATCTTGGACGTTGAGCGACAACTCTTTGAAGGTGGGTCTCTCGTCTGACTTCTACAAAAACACAAGATGTAAAGAATTGCATTAGCAATTAACGTGTATTCTCATCACTAAAGCATACGGTCATGCGACTGAATTGAGGTGACCTCATTCACCTCTATCCAGCAGCTGGTCATGATGCCGTAGACTCTTTCGTCGGCCAGCTGGGGGCGATAGAGGCGAAATCCTCTTGACAACTTGTCCACGATCTCTTGGTTGTTTAGGTGCTCATAGGGAAGCATGCCCAGCGTGTACACCTCCCACATGAGAATTCCTGATCACAGACAAAATAATTGTAGGTCTCCTCTCATGAATTAACTTACATGTGTGAAGTCAATTAAGCCTGTAATGGTAATGGTAGATCAGCGGTTCCCACTTTTTTTCCTCCTTCTACATCCCAACCGGGTTGGCGCACCCCCAATCCCCACTTCAAAAAAAAAAAAAAAACGCAACAAAGCTTTGTTTTATCGCCATATAAAGACACATGTTTAATCATGCGCAAATAACCAGAACACTGCGTAAAAGAAAAATTGCAGCAATAGGCCTATTAAAAGACCGTGGACCTCATCATTATAACACAACGGTTATGGAAAATAGAACGACATTGAATTAAATTGCAATGAAGTTACAAACGATCCGCAACATTAAGAGAATAGGCTCCGAAACAGATAAGTTTTCTACGTTTCTATCAAAAACTAAGAAATTATAGTTTTTTTGAAATTATAGTTTTTTTTATTAAAACAGCACTGTAATTGTGTAATATTACACCAGACCACCATTACATTTTTCCTTTCGCGCACCCCCCCTGTGGTAGATAGTAGACGGTCGGTAGGAGACAGTGTTTGTTTGTGTTTTTTACCATATGCCCAGATGTCGGACTTGCTGCTGAATTTACGGTAGAGGAGAACCTCAGGGGGTGACCAGCGGACCGGGAACTTGGAGCCCTCTGAGCTGGTGTACTCATCGTCCAGGACATACCTGATGCCACAAGGAGAGAAAGGACATGGTCATCTCACTATGCAGCCTTGTATCCTAAAGGTACTATCAAATATTATGTATGAATACTTTGTCTGTACCGTGACAACCCAAAGTCTGTAACCTTGACCGTGCCATTGGAATCAACCAAACAATTTCTTGCAGCCTTAAAACACACACACACACGCACACAGACATACACAGACAAAAGGAAGTTAACAAAGGAAATTATAAATATCAGCAAATGTTTTTCACCATCAGAGACCTAACAACGCCAATAGGCCTACATGCATTTACATCCTATGTAACGCAGTAACATCTTGGGTATCTCCTAGCCGAGTGTGTGTATGTGTGTGTGTAAGTAATGATGGTTGGTTGTCTCACCAGGTCTCTGTGGAGGTACTGGCTGGACTCCAGGTAAGCCATGCCCTCTGCTACGTCTTTGCACATCTCCAGCAGCTGGATCTTGGTGGGGTGCTGCTTCAGCCCCTCCTTCAGGTAGGTGAGCAGGCAGCCGTTGGAGAGGAACTCCGTCACAATGTAAATGGGCCTCTGTGTGGTGCAGACGCCGTACAGCTGCACCAGGTTCTCATGGCGGAGCTTCCTGTGTGGTTGTCATTCAACAACAATATCAATTCAACTACAACATATGAGTGAGTGGGTAAACGGTTATATTGAACTTAACTGTAACTATAGGGAGGGAAAGTAAAACATACGCCATGCCATCTTTGGTAGCGCTCCAAAGCTGAGCGAGCAATGCATTCAATTTCCCATTGACTGATTTTTGAAAAAAATACTAGCGTAATTCCGAAACCAACTATGACATTGGTGACCCATTTCAGATGGATAAAGTAATTAGCAAAAAACATGCGATAACATGTGGTTTTGTTGAAGGTACAATGCGTGTTCAGGAACGTAATGGAAATCCATGCTAGATACTTTTAACCACGAATAGGAATGCTGACTATTGTTCTAAAATACTGCTCATAATGTCATTTTCTTGAAAACGTCTCCATGGGGAAAATCGATACATTTCACCTGACAGTTTGAAAGCAACCAGTAGGGGGAGCTGTTTCACTTTCACCCTATTATTTGTGTTATTGGTGATGATGACGTGGCCTACATCATGATTTTGGCCTCCTCTATGAAGTCGTCCTCCGACATGGACCCCTCCTTGATCATCTTAATGGCCACGTCGTGCTGGCCCTGCCACTTGCCGTACTTGACCACGCCAAACTGGCCGTTCCCCAGCTCCTTGATGAAGGTCAGGTGACGCGGGTCTATCTCCCAAATACCTGGAAGACCAAACACAAGGTCATACACCCCTCACTATCGGATCAAACAGTCTCATCATCTAGCAAGCAATGCATTCTATAGTCCTGCCATGGTCCTGTTTTTGTTGTATAATCAGAAATTTCCTATAGTAATAAAATATACCTAAATAAAGATATATAACTCATATAATGATTGCATATAAGCCAATAAGGTATCAATGTTTTTCTTTCTTTCTTTCTTTCTTTCTACATGTTAATATACGAAAAACAATAGCATGTGTCTCTTATTCTTTGCATAACTGCCTTTCACAATTGACTATTAGTCATTGCATTACACAGTACAAAGATGGGCACAGTGTCGTCACACATTTACATGCATTTACCATAGCCAAGGCCTGCTGTCGATGGTGGCTGTGCCCGGTTGGACACAATGTGTTTCAGTCTGCTGAACATACCTAGTAGTAGGGATGAGTAACAAATGAACAAATGCAAAATTATTAGATAAGCGTTTGTTTTGTTTTTTTCAATGACGTCTACATAATGCAGAGAGACGTAGGGGGTATATTAAAAAACATCCAATTAAAAACCTGCTGCATTGTGCTGGTGGTAATTGATGAGATCTGGGATGGTGCTGTAAAAGTGCCTGTCGGCCAGATAAAACTGTCCCTGGGAGGTGGTGCAAATGTTGTAATGTCGACAGCCTCCAGCCTTGTCCCTAATGAGAAAAACCAACAGGAAGTCAGCTTTTAGTGACTTTTTTTGTCTTCATCAGCATTGTTTGTTCTTATGAATTAATTACTGTGTTTATGATAAACTATGAATAATGTAAAATGGCCAGATAAGACACAGCGTGTGTACATTTCTCATTCGAGGCCGCCTTTGCTCTGTGTATCTTGTTAGTTCCACGTTAAATCCTCAATAAATCAAAAACAAAATAAAACACAGGAGGTGATGGAAGAGCAAAACCGTATATGAAAGCTGTCAGTGTGTGCAGTCTCTCCTCAGAACAACAGTATATCATGGGCTGGAAATGTAGGTAGATTAAACTTTAGTTTTGCATGATCTGCATTTACATCTCTGGTTCCCTGCTCTGCTACTGTTTCCTCCTTTAGGACGTGTGTGTGTGTGTGTGTGTGTGTGTGTGTGTATACGTGCGTGCGTGCGAGTGAAGCCTGTCTCTGTGTAAACATAACTTGTACTACTGGTTAACTCTGCTCACCCACTGATCTTGCAGAACAGAGAGACAGTGTATATCCCAGGCCTGCTTGAATCCCGGACCAAAAACCCACCGTCTTTGTTCTGTAAATTCAGAATCAATGTGTCAGCTTTGATTTTAAATCTATGTTCATGCATGTCAAATATATGTTGACACTTTCCATTCATTTGACTATTTAGTCATTTGGCAGATGCTTTCATCCAAAGCGACTTACAGTGAATATAGACACATTTCATTAAGGAACAGGTAGGGGTTAGGCGTCTTGCATTACAATAATTGACATTAATAATAATTTTGATTGTTTACCTCTTTTTTTAACAAATTCTCTGCTTGGCTCCGGTTCATATTCTTACAATACCAGCTGTGGAAAGTGGAATTATCATTTATTTGTATTATTATTATTATTGTTTCCTTCTGTAATAACAGGCCACATTTGATCATAAGCCGGTTGTTTTAAACTGTAAAGAATGAATGAATAGTAAACAATTCCTTTACTCACGGAAATCTTTCTAAAACATTTCCAGCCTCTATAACATAATTACTTGGTATGTAGCCTTCTTTTCTGTAAGAAAAAAGAAAAATATGTCATACATATGTACAATTATACACATTTACAATTCATTTTTACACATCCTGCTCCCTTATTCTGTCTGTATAGTACTTTTAGTGATGCGGCCAGAGAAAACTGCAGTAGAAAGTGGACAAAACAATTATGAAAAAGGTTAATGCACATTTTTATCCAATATGTCAATAACACAAAAGAGTAGTTGGGTTCTTCTGAAAATGTCGCATTGATACATTCATTGGCTGGTTAATTTGTTAATCAATAGGGACACGGATTGCACTCATGGGCTGTTATTTCCTCATCCATATACTATGTCACGCACACATATAACTGCTGCTCCTGCAGAACGGACATCTCACCCGTATTTGTCTCGCGCCCGCCACCAGTTCAGGTCAGACATCTCTAGGATGGTGTACTCCTCGTCCCTCCTGAGCTCCAGGTCGTGGGACGTCATTGGAGTGTACTCGTACTCGGCTATGACCGTCATCCCCACCGACGCCACGGGCTCAGGAGGCTCTGGAGGCGATGACTGGACGCAGAGATGAACGCTAGTGTTTACCCGGTTGCCAAAGTGCATGTAATGTGTCCTCTCAAATGGGCCAGGGGTGTGTCTATGTGTTTGATTGTGTGTGTGTGTGTGTTTCTTTGTGTGTGTTTGCTTGTGCGTGTGTGTGTGTTGCTGAGCAGGGCTCTCTTACACATTGTAGGCCACTATGAGGTAGGTAAGTGTGTGTGTGTGTGTGTGTGGGGGGGGGGGGGGTGGTTCACCTCTACTGGAGTAGGAGGAAGAGGCTTCCTGGAGCCCTGTCTTTGCTTGGTAACGAAGCCTGTGAAATGGGAGAGTTTGTTTCAGTTTTGCTTTCAACGGCTCGCAGCGATGTGCAGAATGTGCGCTTTTTGCAGGAAAACGTGTCCGTTTACAGTAAACGGCACACCGATTGTTGGGCAGCAGCACCTATTTTGGTCATGTGCCCTGATCTGCTCTCAGTCAGGCCCCAGCACGATGAAGCCATCTGAGCGACTAAAATACTAAAATACGACTAAAATACGTGCATGTGTGGGATTTTCCCTTCCTGGTGAGAACAAGTGTCCGTACCCTCCAGCACCTTGCAACCCATGGCCTGCTTCACCTCCTGCTGGCAGCACCTCCACTGGCCGTCCACCCAGAAACACGGATGGTACTTCTGCTTCAGGTCCTTGTTGAAGCGCACCACTGCCCATGCGCCCGCGCGCACGCACGCACACACACACACACGCACGCACGCACGCACGCACACACACACACACACACACACACACACTTATGAATATGGAATTGAAATGGGGGTCACCGTGATATATGTGTGGAAAGAAAAAAAATAAAGACATCAAAACCAAACGAGAGAAATATACCATACTTTCTTTCAGCTTGCGTATCCACGCCGACTGAATGTCGCCGTTCTTGGCGAAGATGTACAGCGGCCCGTCGTCGTAGATGACCTGTGGGAACAAACGACGCCGTCCCGTTAAACCGCCGTTTAACGGACCGGTGGGGCACGTGCTCCTCCCCCCCCCAGGTGCTGGAATGTTTTAGAACAAGTCTCGCGCGCAATGGCGGCGCCGTCTTCTCGTTCAACTGCGTTGCCAGGGTCTGCTGCCCCCGAGTTTCACTTCTTACTTTTTTAAGGTAATTGTTTTTTTCAGTTTGTTTTTTTTTAAGTGTTGTTAAACTACACCTGTGTAATATCGCTGCTTTCGTTAAAACACATGCTTTTAAGAAGAACCGACTAAAGACGGGCGCTTTTTTTTTCTTTTCTCTTTTTCAATGTGGGGAATCCCAGTACACATGATACCGTAACGGTACAATTAACAAGGCCATGCACTTCAACATGTCATTTAAAAACGCCGTGTTAAACATACACATATCCATATATCCATGTACATGTACATGGCCTTTCACCTGGAACGGGTAGAGGCGCTCCTGCGGCGCGTTGGGCTCCGGTTGCACCATCTCCACACACTTCACCTTCTGGAGGTCCACCGATCCGCGGAGGCTTTTCCTCCTCTGAAAGGGAAATGGCCCCGTTTCAAGAATGATACGTGTTATGTTATTGGGTTATATATATATATATTTGTATTTTTATTTTTTTAATGTGTTCAGGGTTTTAATGTTGCAGCTGGTAAAGCTGGAGCTCATTGAAATTTATGGATATGGATTTTATATACTACTTTACATACTGCTGTGGGTAGCTTGGGAATTTCCTCCTGGAGACCTCCTGAAGCCTTATTGATATAATATAATTTATTTATGGATTATGTTTTGTATTGTTAATCTGAATCTGCAAAGTTACTACAGTAGAAACTGCTGTACGTTCAACACCTACCCCTCTCTCCAAGTCATAATCGTAGTAGGCTAGTTTCTCTTCTGTGAGAATGAACAGTCTCTCCTTGTAGTTCAGAGGAGATGTCTTCCTTTTCTGCTGCGATCTTTTAATGAAGAATTCTTCCAGTATGGTGGCTGACATCGTTCATTGAGTTCGAACCCTAGCTGGGGGAAAATGAGACCATCACTGGACAGTACATGTCCAATAGTTAGTTGTCTAGTCAAATTGCACAGTGAAATTGCACAGTGTGGAAAGTGACACTGTGCAAAACTTCCTGATGACACCTCAGCACCACAGCCCAGCTATTCACAACCTAAAAGATCTTATCACCTCCACGCAATAAACCACAGTGGTGTTAAAACAGAGGCTCCGAATGTAATTGTACAATATAATTTATTTCCAGCAAACATAGCAAGAGTTTTACATACAGTTTTTAAAGCAAAGGGCCGACCCTTTATCTGTTCTGACATTCATGATGACATGGCCAGTTGTGCGGTAAAATGGGGACCGCAGAGCTTTAGATTAAACTATCACCTTGGGCACAAGGCTTCCAGTGAAACCAGGGAAGAGTTTTAAAAGGATTTAATGAATGAGTTAATCATTTAGGGATGGGAATAACAGACCCTTCTGTGTGTTACCTGGACCCATCAGTGTACAAAACAAACAAGTTAGGGATTAGAGCCTAGTGAAAAAAAAACCCCTGAAATATAAATATATAAATACACAGCATGCTCACATAGAAGCCATTCAGTCTATATTTACTAATGCATACATGCATACAAGAAAGGCACAAGAAACACTCAAGCCAATAAGAAAAAAGGTAGAGATATTATAGAGATAAATTAGATTATAGAGTCAAATAGAAGAGAACTTTATTGTCCAACCTAGGTTGGAAATGTGAACAAACACAATTACAAAAGTAGGTCAAGGAAAGCAAGGAAAAGCAAGAATTTTGTACATGGACATATGTTGAAGAATGTTTGTAGGAGTGTCATTTTGTTGTATTGGTGCGTAAGTGTTGAATCTGCACTATCTGCACTTGCTTACCATGAAGATAAGTTAAAAAAAAAAACTACAAATCTACCAACTTTCTTCTGAGTCTGTACTCTATCCAGTTGTTTTTGTTATTAAAAACAAACAAACATCAGTTTGAGTGCATGCTTTTTGCTTTACTCCACCTCACTTGCTTTAGCTAGAAAAACGCCGAATGACTACATGCAAATGGGAATGTTGTTCAGTTCAGCCTATATTTTTAGCATGTAAGCACTTCCTGCTAACATCTGAACTGTAACGCCACCCGCCCTCTCCCCCATTTGTGGTAATTGATATAGTTACCAGTACTTACTATGGTACTACATTACAACATGCAACAAACACACAATGTCATTCTGTTGTATTTCCATCTTTCTGTTAAGCTGGATTGGGTAGAGGAAATGTATATACCAGACGTATCTGTAGCTCACCATACCAGACGTATCTGTAGCTCACGTCATTTCCATACTTTATTTTATCTTGCTGAACAGAAGGGCTGTGTTTTTTTTTGTTGCTATTATTTTGAACCTTGTGACTCACTGTGGCTGACACAGACAAATTCATAGGGAAGTTGCGTCAATGTTGCACTGTAATACAAAGAAAGAAGAAACTCACTGACACAGTTCGACCATTTGTACTGCATGAGGTGATCTAATTTGATGGTCAACTTTGCCACAGAAGGGTGGCTCGCGTAGGAGGATCTTAATATAATATTTTCTCCATGAGAACTAGTGTTCCTCATCAATAACTCAACATAATCATTCTTTGAAGACCAGCGTTGCGGCAGGTTTAACATGAACGGCTAAAGAAGTTCTTGTTGGACATTTCCTGGCAGATTAGTGTTTGCTTAGCTTAGTTTGCTTCATCGAAATATCTCATTCATTCACGGTTTTAGAGGTCTTTGATATGCCACCGTTAGAATAGCCAACAACATACTGATCATTATTAGCACATACAATAGAATAAATCACATTCAAAAGGCTGGGCTTTGTGGCCTCTTGTGGGCCCAACAGGTTAACAAGTAGAGCAGGTGTCATCTGTTTCCTTTCTATGAAAACATGTTGTATTGTATCTTCTAGCAGTATGTAGACACATGTATCATAGTAAACAACCTCGCATAGTGCAAGCTATTACAATGTAACAAAGAAAACTCTGGGGAAACAACAGAACTACAATGGTGTCAAGTAGTAGTTATATCATGCTGTAAATATTGGTTGTGTTGTAAGGGTGGGGAAATTCCAGACGACCTGAGCAGCTTATTCACAATGGGACTGTGACCCTATTGGTCCAAACCTCGCCAAAATATACACCGCTAACCCAATCATCATTGGCAATTTAGTTACAAAACCTTCATCAAGATAATGGATGACTAATTAATGAACAAAGCATGTGCGTTCTGGTGAGAAATGGTGTTCATTAACACAGCTGTGTTCATTTGGACTGAATTAGACATTTTATAATACCTATCTATTTAAAAGCCTCGTCTCTTACCTGAAAAGATGGACAGAAAGGATGCAATGGTGGGGACCTCTGCCTTGTAGCTTGTCTACCATGTAATGTGAGTTAGTATGTGCAAAGAAACTAAACCCCACCCATGGAGAGGAATTGACTCCACTTGCTTCCTCTTTTTCTTCCTACTCATTTTCATATCTTCTCTGGACAGTTACTTTTGCTGTGATAAGAGGAAAGTCTAAAGAGAGTGTTAGACCTTTCTTAGTAATGTTTAGTTACATTCATTCGTTAGAAAAAAATATATTTAAATTTTCAATGTTTGTTTTGTTTGTTTGTTTGTTTGTTTTTGGTTTATAAATAGGCTACATTGTAGATAGATAAACCACAGTGACTTCAGCACATTTCCATCTGTGAGAGGGGGGGGGGGGGGGAGGTGGATGATCATTTCTGTTTTTCTGAGACATACTGAAATATTATTATTTCACCACTGGGTGGCGTATGCTTTTTTTGTATTGACTGATGCAGCTCCGATTCGACCGCCAGCCGCGTCAATAAAGACTGCTTCCGGGTTAGGACTCTCTCTTTTCCTCCGCATCGGGTCGCAGCCATGGTACGGAATCCATCCTCGCAAATACTAATCCAAATCTACCTCAATCCTACTGCTAAAATGCATTTACCTGTTCACTGTTTATACACAAGTGTACTGCCTTCGTTAGTACACGCATGCGGCAGATCATTTGTTACATTTTTGCATTATTTGACGTATTGTCGCTCTTGCTGTATAGCCATAGCGGTTCCTGTGTTGCCACAGTGCCGGGCCTTAACCATACCTCCATTTATACTACTTATGTTTAATGTTTCTACGTTTAGACATGATGTAGCTCTCAACGAGTTGAATTGCAATTGTCAAACCACTTCAACCCAGCCATTTATAAGGTTTATAAAGGCAATATACATTCGTGCTAACGCTAGCTCTGCGGTAACCAGACGCTATTGCTATCTGGTCGTTAGCTATGCTACGCCGCACTGCCCAGTCCCCCTGCTCAATAAAGCACATGGTTTTATTTAGTGTAAACCGCTGTGAAAAGTTGACTTATTGACCTTAACATGCCTATCGTTTCTGGCCGTCATCTATTCACCATAGTGCTGTCACGTTTTGGAGGAGTTGTGTACTGGCTGTAATGCCCATGTTGAATTGTGTGTGTGTGTGTGTGTGTGTGTGTGTGTGTAGGTGAACGTCCCGAAGACGCGCCGGACGTACTGCAAGAAGTGCAAGAAGCACTCGCCCCACAAAGTCACCCAGTACAAGAAGGGGAAGGATTCCCTCTACGCACAGGGTATGTCTGGGATTGGGACAGATTGGCCTTGCCGGTTTCATTTTGTCGAAGAAACAATGGGGGAAAATGTGTGGACGTTTTTAATGAAGTGGCTTGAGTAAAGATAACATGCAGTCAGATGTGACCGGATCACTCCAAACTGGACTGGCGAAAGTGACCACCAGATGAAAGTCTACACATGCTCTATAGTTGTTGAAGAATGCACTGGCCACATGAAACTCTACCTTGACTTTAAATTGCGCACATGTTGCAGTGTACACTTTGCAAACTATACAAATAGTTAATTTCTCATATCTTGCAGGCAAGAGGAGGTACGACAGAAAGCAGAGCGGCTATGGTGGCCAGACCAAGCCCATCTTCAGGAAAAAGGTAACATTTAATCCAATGATGACAGATAAGAAACTCAATTTTAGGATTTGTTCTGTTGGTGATTTTGTGTGCTTCATACTTGTGCCTTTCTGTCAACAGGCTAAGACCACAAAGAAGATTGTGCTGAGGCTGGAGTGTGTGGAGCCCAACTGCAGGTCAAAGCGTATGCTGGCCATCAAGAGATGCAAGCACTTTGAGTTGGGTGGTGACAAGAAGAGAAAGGTAAGCCTGTTCATCTCAATTTTGTATCACCTCCATTTTGGGAGCATAGGAATGTTGGTTATTGTCACTAGTCAGGGTTTTTTGTTCATTTAGTAATTAATTATGAAATGATTTGTCATTAAGGGGAGACGTATGTGCTGCCAAAGCGTTTCTCATCGGACACATGGCAAAGTTCATTAGCCTAGGTTATAGTTTATTTGTGTAGCTTTTTTAAGGACTACTACAGTATAACTTGTCCTCAATATGGTGTATTGCCAACAAAAAAACCCATGATGCATTCTTATGTACAAGCCCTATTCTGTACATATCAATAGTAGGCGAGGCTACAGCTATATCCACACACTGAGGATGCAAATCCACACATTTAGTAAACGTATCGCGCATTTGAAGACTGAAGATGAGTTCATGTGTAAAGTAGACGATGTCTCTTTAATCTATACTAGTATACTATATGGCATGGCTGTAAGTTTCAAGAGTTTATTTATCAAATGTGCAGTTAAACGCAGGCTAGTTCTGAGCAGCGTATGATTGGCAACATGCTGGGTCAGTGGTCTTGTAACTAAAGAGAAATTTAGGAAAGACTGGCTGTTGTGGTTACCTCACAGGTCCTCTGCAGAGTAACTCAACAGATCCTAGCTGACACTTGTGACTTTAGTGTTGGGACTGCAAGGGCTATGCAGTTCTTGCTGTGTCCATAAAAACAAGTCTTAATGTGTTGGTTAGTTGTCAAAATAGTTGCAAGTTGTGATTGGTTGTTGATGCAATCTGATTTGTATATCACTAAATATAATCTGTCCAAATTCAGCTTTCCAGGACTTCAGTTTCCTTTAGTTAAACATGCCATCACCCGTCCTGATTCAAGTCAATTTTAATGTCTTGGTTGTTGGTAGAACTATCAGATATATTTTGATGTTACTTTGCCATGTCTGGGAAATGCAATGATGCGTGCTTATTATTGCACCTTTAACCTTTTCTTTTCTTCTACTTTTCAGGGCCAGGTCATCCAGTTCTAAGCTGTGGCTGTCTTTTGGAAATTGTCAGTTAATAAATTTTGAAACGAATAATCGTCTGTCAGTGTTTTTCTTCTTACAAGTGGTGTGTATATAAATGTGAAATTGATCCCCACAATTAAAACTCTAGAAGCTATCCCATTATCTGAAAAGACTATTAAACTACTGCAATTAACAAAACTACTTCCTGACAGAATTTGAGTTGTAAAAACCAGTGATGGGCATTCCTGCTGTTTTTAGGGAGTCGGATCATTTGTCTCGGCTCGCTGAAAAAAAGGCAGCTCCCAACTACAATGTTTTCCTATACAAAATGTGTTGGGTGGGCCACCAATTAATTCTGATTGTGGAAACATGTTTTCTTTCTACAGTACGCTGGGTATATTTTGTTGGATGACACTAAACATGTCATGGCTGGACATAAGGCTAGTTTTGAAAACGGGGCTTACATCAGTGATGCACAATCTGTAGTAACCTTTATGAATGGAATTTCTAAATCAGGTTTTGTGAAAACCAAGTGGCAACCCAGCCACTGACTTCTCCACACTTTATGGCTAAGTACAACAGCAAAAGTGGCTTTTCACGTTCGATTCAGCTCCTGTAGTTGACCTAAAAGACTCATTCACACACGACCCATGGCTAGTAGAAACGCATGCTTGACAATTGCAAATTGTGTAAAATAACTTGGTACAAAATGGACTTTATTGAAGGTTAGTATAGCTTATTGGCGCTGGTTGTGAGAATTTGAAAAATCTGCCAATCCTAGTCTAATATGGGATGAATGGTCAACAATGCAACACCTGACGGATTCACAGCGACTGCCAGATTAGTCTGCTGCCTTTGGATGCCCAGCTCCTTGAATTGAGGCAGGATCTGTGTGACGTTGCACAAGAAATCGCACATCCTCCACCCAGGCACTTTCATGATTGGCAGCTTCTGCGGACCTCCTATCTCTTGCATGTTCCGCACCGCTATAGCCATAAAGTTGTTCGAAAGAGGCCTTTCCCACACCTCGAACGAACCCAACTGTTGAAGGAAAAAATTAATCGGTTTATCCTCAGCGGAATTATTGAGACGAGGATACACATTTTAAATGTTTTTAACCAGACGTTAAGGTTCTGCCTAGATTGTTGTATCGCCCTATTTGATCTGGACACCTGATAAGCCTACCGTGGCTGTGCGGTATCCCTGCTTGCCCAGGGGGTCTTGGTTGATGTCTATGATGCGTCTATTTTGCAGCAGGGCCTTGGAGCGTGGACACATGCTCCTCAGGTCGTTGGACATGATGAGAGGAGCTGCCATGAGGGCCCACAGCGCCATCTGTGACTCCTGCTGGTCATGACTCAGACCAAAGTTTCCAATCACTAGCTGCAGGACAGGGAAAGGTGCATCAGATTATTGGCGTACATTAACAATTGGGGGTGGTGTTCAAATGTCAAATTAATTATATTCAACTTAATGATATAGGATATATGCTGTTAAATACTGAAACATGTTGCATGCAAGGATTATACCTGGAGAAGCTGAATCAATGAATTTGGGCCCTTGTTTCAGCACCTACGTTTGTGATTAATGTTAACTTTAAAAATGACTTCACTGTGTAGACTATAAGCAGATTCCATGTAGTAGTGGTGGTTAGCCTGCAGTCTGTGCACTGGACTTCAGGTCATACAGTGACAAACTGAACTACCATATCAGGGTCATTCCAGCCCCCCGGCCCAGCTGAGGGAACCACGATGTCCTGGTGCAAGGCTGTCCACTCGGCGATGGACTTGACGCTGTTCCAGGAGTCGTAGACGTCGGCATAGTTACGCCACTGGTTACACGACTCTCTGATGGCCTGTGTAATTGGGCTGGAAAGCATAGTCATTCTGTTTATCGCGAGTACTGCACACAATCACTCATACCGCTTTTCCACTACTTGGTACTGCTCGGTTCGATTCGCTTTTGGTGTCAAGTACTTTCAAGTACAGTTTTCCACTGCAGATAGTACCCCCTTAGTGTAGGCAGGATTCATAGCTACGCCGTGTGAAACGGCCCTGACCTGACTAACGCGACACAAACACAAAGGAACAATGGAGGTGTTAACCTTCTTGCCTTTATTCACTGAAAAACTAACTTACACTGTACATTTACTGCTAAACTTTTAACTTCACTGCTAACCGGCTACACAGGTACTCGAGAACTGGAGTTACCTCCAGGTAACTACTATCTCTGCTCTGCTCACATTCTGCTGCTCGCTCTCTCTCTCTCAACCACACACTCGCTATGCAGTACACACTGCCCTATTCCTTAAAGGAGCTACGCTACTCTTATAACAGAGGATATCAAAGGGATGGTGTTCTTGATATGCTTACATAGCAATTGACAATGGCGTGGTTTTGCAAGCTTATGATCATCTCTGACCAATCAGTGGTCTGCAGTGTTTTCACGTCACCTTTTAGTATTGTCTCAGCTCACTTGGAACCTCACCTGAGGTGATGCCAACAAAAGTACCAGGTACTATCCACAACTTTTGCTAATGGAAAACCAATCCAAGCGAGTGGAGTCGAATGGATACCATGCGGTGGGAATTTTGCCATAACTGATCGGATGTATGCAGTGTAGTATGTGGTGTAAATGGAAGCACTCGATCGAGACTCGATCATATGTGTTGGGTCACAAATCTAAAATCTTCCTCACCTTGTGGAAAACCCATTCATAAAATGGCCACTCAGCAGGAGTAAACAATGCTGCTTCCAGTGGCATTCAGGGCTTTCGACATGTTCATGTAACCTTGAGCAGCAAATCAAAAACAGATGTTTCAGTGTGTATTTTAATACTTAATCAGCAAGTGACCTGCCTTTACAATGAAGTTGTTCAAGCTGGGGGAAAATAATTACATTGAAACATATTTCTAAATTAGTGGCACCGTTCACACCGTTCTCCAATCAGATACTTTTGGCAAAAGCAATTATTACATTTGTGAGTAAAAGTTTAACCGACTGCACATGGTAAAAGTAGTTTATCTAGTTTAGTGTTTGGTCATTTAAATGACATTTAAAAAAAAGCTGTCGGCAGTGTTTGTTTGATTACGTGTAGCAGTCACAAGATGAATAATGTACATGCATACTTGTGTCCATTCAACCTGACCTTCTGCAAGTAGAGTCCCCTTCATGTTGCAGCCGTCAAATTTGAGCAGATCCACACCCCAGTCTGCGAAGGTCTGAGCATCTGTCTCGTAGTGACCCAGGCTTCCAGGGTAACCTTCACACGTATACGCCCCGACGTCGCTGTAAATACCCAGCTTCAGACCTTTAGAGTGGACCTAAATGAGATA
Source organism: Merluccius polli (assembly GCA_030340625.1). NCBI lineage: Eukaryota > Metazoa > Chordata > Actinopteri > Gadiformes > Merlucciidae > Merluccius > Merluccius polli. The sequence goes on from JAOPHQ010000850.1 coordinate 571,829, forward strand.
TATTAACATCGTTTATAATTTCAAGAAGAGCTAGAGGTGTGCATGTTCTGAAGAAATACACGCTTTTCCCCCAAAAAAAATGTTAAAGGTAAATGGTGAAAAATGTATGAGGTAGAATACTAAACAAAGCAAGAACAGGATTTGATACCCTAGTGGTTAGTGTGCTGGTGACTCTCAGCACAAAGCTAATGTGAACCAGTTCCTTTCTGCTGGACTTGGGCGTTGACTACGCTAGCCACTAGGCTACCAAGACAGTTGTAGGTTTGTTTAGTATTCTACTTCATATACACACACATATATATATATATACATACAGACATGCGTATACATACATATGCATATATATACATACATATGCATGTGTGTGTATACCATGTATGTGTGTATACCATGTATACCATGTATGTGTGTATACCATGTATACCATGTATGTGTGTATACCATGTATACCATGTATGTGTGTATAACATGTACAAAGTAACTGATTACTTTCACTATTGACAAGAGTAACTGAAAAGACTTGGAGATTTATTGTTGTTGTAGTAACACACCGCCACCCGTAGATGGCGGCGTAACACAGAAAAAAACCCACCAGCACGTTTGTCCACCAGCAGGTAGACAAACAGTGTTATGACGGGTGGACGTCTGCATGGACACTGGAGCCGTTGCGTCTGAATTACAACCAACATGGCTATTTTTATCTCCCCCCCCCCCCCCCCCCACTACATGTACGTGAGACCCCACAGAAGCAGGCAGCTCACATAGTCCGCCAGCCTCCTGACGCCCCCCGGGAACCTGCGGGGGTCCGCCTGCAGCCGCCCGGACGCGTCGCGCCGGCGGGACGCCCAGCAGTCGTCCACGCAGACGTACTCGTAGCCGGCGTCTCTCCAGCCCTCCGCCGCCATCACGTCGGCCATCAGCACGAACAACCGCTCGCTGATGCAACGGTCGGGATCCGCGTCGCAGTCCACGTCGCACGTAAATCTCGCCCAGTGCGACCAGCCCATGATGGGCGTCAGCGCGAGGCCGTTGTTCAGCGGCTTAACGACGCGACTCGTTAAAAAAAGCGTAAACAGTGGGAGCAGGCCCACGCACCGCATCGTAACGAGACCTAGGGCAGGACCCCCCCACCCCCACGCGTGTCAGACGCGACCCGACTCCATAGAGCGTAACAGTGACCGCCCCCTTTTTAACCGCTCCGGTGCCGGAAGTAAATTTCCCATGCATTTATCTCGTCCACTTTTCGTATAATCCTTATAAAAAGAGTATTAAGACTTGAACCAAGCCGATCGTTCGTTGTGGTAGTCCTGTCCATATTATGTTTGATTCGGGATGAGTAGTTCCTCACTCGGTCAACAAAATAAAGTACCTTTGGCTTTTCTTCCGTTTTCCAAATTATTTTTATGCCCGAATCAAACATAATATGGTCACGACTACCACAACGAACGATCGGCTTGGTTAAAGGCTTAATACTCTTTTTATAAGGATTATACGAAAAGTGGACGAGATAAATGCATGGGAAATTTACTTCCGGCACCGGAGCTGTTAAAAAGGGGCGGTCACTGTTACGCTCTATTGTTTGGCCGCTGAAGTGTGTATATATCTATGGCTGAAGTCCCCGCGCGCCCGTCGCTGTCGGATGACGTAGAAACAATCCGTTTGTTTTTTGGTGGTTTTTTTCCGAATTCGGAGAGGTTGAAACCTTACCGCTCCTGGGCGTCTGTGTTTGTCGTTGAACTTATCTTATCTTGACTTATTATTAAAATATGTCTTCTTCTGAGTGGCCCTTTTAGAGGGTGAGTACATCTGTAAGTATAGGCTCATGTCTGTGATTTTACGTCTCTAATCCTAATGCCAATTTACGCAAAACCCTAAACCCGCACGTTTGTTTTGATCCATCAATGCAAAACCTCATCAGAGGTGACACGAGAGAGAGATGGGCCTGACAGAAACAATGTTTTTACATTGAGGGCATTTAGCAGACGCTTTTGTCCAAAGCGGCTTACAAAAAGCACATTTGTCAGTAGAAAGTAACACAACAATGTATCATATATCAAAAGTTTCTAGGTGTCATAATTGTTGGGTTTAGCCATCCTTTCTCGTACACAGCATGGATAGCTAGGGTAAGATGCTTTCCAATGCTAAGTATTATTTAATTGCCAGGACACAAACATTCATAATACAATACATACGTGCATAAGAGCTTTTATTGTATTTTTTAAAATTCTTTATTGTATTTTTATTTTTATATATATATATATATATATATATATATATAGTAGGTAGAGGAGGGAGAAGGGAGGCTGTGCAGAGTCCAGGTGAACTAGTGAGTCTTGAGTCTCTTGTGGGAGCCGGTGAGCGACTCGGCTGTCCTGACGGCGGCAGGGATCTCGTTTCACCGCTGCGGCGCCAAAACAGAAAAAGAGTTGTGACTTAGCCGAGCGACCTCTGCGACCTCTTAGCGATGGCCGTATCAGCTGAGGTAGTTTATCACTTGCTGTCCCACACTACTGGATCTCATATCACATCAAGTAGTACGAAACCCCCCCCCCCCCAGCCCACTCCCTTGTTTGACGGATGGACCAGATCATGTAGATACAAAGCTGGTTTGCATCTTGTTCACCATTGTGATCCACGCTCCTGTTTTTTTTACACACACACACACACACACACACACACACACACACACACACACACACACACACACACACACACACACACACACACACACACACACCTCCCCTCAGTGGTTAATTCGTGTGGCTGATAGATGGGCAGCCCAGGGTGGGCGCCGTGCCGTTCGCCTGCCAGAGCCCCGCCACAATCCATCACCGCTTCTTTCTTCACCGCCGCTGTCATGTAATCGAGGAGATTGTCACAGCTTGACTTACGCTGGCAACTTTGTTATGCAGTGGAGGGCGGGCACGCAGGTGTGTGTGTGTGTGTGTGTGTGTGTGTGTGTGTGTGTGTGTGTGTGTGAATGGGGGGGGGGGGGGGAAGATGCATTGTCGTTCGCTCTCTCTTGTCAAGCAGTTACACTATAGAGTTGATCTATGGAGGGAGGTGCCCCCCCATCAAATGTCACTTTAAACCCTTCCATCTAGTTTATTAGTAAACACGCTGTGTTTCACTCATCCTGTCCATGTTGAATAATGTATTTAGTATTGAAAACGTTACACACATGCATATGTATGTATGCTTTCTGCACAGTGAGAGAGAGAGTGAAAGAGAGAGAGAGAGAGAGAGATTGAAACAGAGAGAGAGAGAGAGAGAGAGAGAGAGAGAGATGCATTCTTTATAAACCCAGAACCTGTGCACTTGCATCTCCTCACTCCCAAGCAATGTCCTGTCTGTGTGAGGGATTTTCTATCATTTCAATGGTGCAAACAACCGCTCCACCACATGATCTGCTAACTGATGGAAGTAGCACCCCCCCCCCCCCCCCCCACCTCTCTTTCTGTCTCTCTCTCGCTCTCTCCCTCTCTCTCAGCCCAAGCAGTACTCCCGCTGCCATGAAGATGTTAAGGCTATTCAGCATTGAACACAACTCATTTGTATCAATATAGCTTTATAAATGATTCACCCGATACAGAATATGGAGCGAGAGATGCACACACTCTTTCTGTGAAAATAGTGAGTGTGTGTGTGTGTGTGTGTGTGTGTGTGTGTGTGTGTGTGTGAGAGAGTGTGTGTGTGAGAGTGTGTGTGTGTGTGTGTGCACGTTGCTATACACAGTGAGATCAAAGACATGCTGTTCCCACTGTGGCAGAAGCTTGCATGCTTTCTGTGTGTTCAAAAGACCACAGGCAGTGCCAGCAAATTAAATGAATGAATGAATAAGAGTCACATTTCTTTCCCCTACAAAACCAATGTCACTAATTACAAGTTCTCTCTGCGGCCGCGGTGAAAATGATGTGCAATAATGGCTTCCTAGCGATTGCATCTAAAATATTATTAGCAGTGATCCCGGGGCAACCTACGTCAATGGGGGTGGGATGGGCTGGCGGGACTCGCTGGTAGTTGCCACGGTATATTTAGAAGATAGAAAAACAGTCAAAAAAAAAAAAAAATCAATTTTAATAGTGTAATCGATACGTGATTCAGCGTGTAGTCCTTAAAGAAGTAAAGAGGAGTCCACATGGAGTGACCTTCATTTTGTCTGCTGTAACAAAAGCACTTTGGGGCCTGCCAAGACTAATCCTTCTGTTGAGTAGCTCTGACAGTCCCATGCGCCTCCTCATAATTAGATCAAGTTGTGTGTATGTCTGTTGGTGTTCTCAGAGCTGCTAAACAAAAGAGCAGAGTAAAAAAAAACTAAATCAATAACGAGCAACGTAAGACAGTACATTTACTGTGAGTTATTGTTTTAGTTTTTTTAAATCAAGTATTCTGGTATCCTTTGTGTTTACATGTATAATACAAATTGTACATCCGTGTATAGGTAAGTAGTTATACGTACATATTCGTATATTTGTTATGTAATCAACAGCATGTCAAGTGAATAGCAACTATCCATCTTCAGACATGTTTCAGTTGAATATCATGTTACATGTCTTACTTGTGTCAGGTGAGATTGAACTTTGTTTCTGGTGAGATTTGGTAAGTGCTTTCAATTTAATTTCTACATATTTTCTTTCACCTGACTTGCATATCAATAGAATATCAATAATATTTTAAATTAATGTCTACTGAGTGCTGTAAAGTATACTAATAAAGTATACTAATAAGTATCTGGTCTATTTGGACTATCCAAGTAAAGTGAAAAAGCCTAGGTAGTAGTAGTGTTCACTAAATGTCTATTGATTAAATTCCCTCTAATTATCTGTAGATGATTGAGTGTCAACTCACACAATGTTGACACGTGAGTTTCAACTGACACTAAACTGAGACAATGTTGATGCTCAACGGATATTCGACTGATACTAAATTGATACTCAACTGTGGACTCTCGGTCAGGGTACTAAAGTATAATCCGTTTTTCTGTCAAAACCAAAATACGAAAAAACGGAAACAGTGCCCTCTTTTCCTTTTTTCGTTTTAAACCAAACGCGGAAAAACGGTTTTTGCTCTCAGCGTCAAAAAACGAAAAAACGAAAAAAACAAACTCAAATAACGACCCAAATTTGGTTTTTGCAAATTCCTTTTTTCGTTTTTTGGTTTTCATTTATTAATATGAGGGCGGACAGACCGGAAGCGGAAGTGACCTGTAGCAACTTCAAAATAAAAGTAGTGTGCTAACTGGCTATCATGCATAGCCTAATAAAGTTTAAAAAAAAACTAAAAAAAACCTTATTATCATACGCTATTATAGGCTACCGTTCTCTTTCTACACCCATGTATCGTTCACATTTATTTTAGTCAAGTGAAACTATAACAGCTGGTTGTTAGGGAGAATGTGATGCATAATTATTATTATTTTAGCTGAGTGTGTGAATGCACATTGTGGAAAACTTTTACCCGAATTACATTCCCTGCCTAAACATAGAGCATCTATAAAGTCACCAGCAGAGTTCCCCATCACGCACAATCAAGAAGAGCCTACTTACACTGACGTAAGCCGTCTGTGTCCGTGTATATGTCTGATTTGGCCATCAGGCAACTGTAATTCCACAGTACTGGGTTGTCAGCTGCCTAAGTTATTTTATATCCGATTGATGTGAATGTGTCACACAAGGAAATCATGACATGCAAAGGATATGCAGCTAAAAAACAATAAATTAGCTACTTTATCAGTTCTTATGTAAATCTAATGATTACGTTTTTTAATTCTCCTACATTTTCACAAGACAAGGGTTATTGTGTTTTGATTTATTAGAAAAAGTATTAATGCTATACTATTGATTTAAATTAAGTCTATAACACAACAAAATGTGGAATAAATGAAGGGCTCTGAATACTTTTTAGATGCGCTGTATTTACACATGATTTACTTTACATATTTCACCATTTCAGTCTTGACTGTGCGTGATGGGGAACTCTGCTGGTGACTTTATAGATGCTCTTTGTTTAGACAGGGAATGTAATTCGGGTAAAAGTTTTCCACAATGTGCATTCACACACTCAGCTAAAATAATAATAATTATGTATCACGTTTTCCCAAACAACCAGCTGTTATAGTTTCACTTTACTAAAATAAATGTGAACCATACATGGGTGTAGAAAGAGAACGGTAGCCTATAATCAGTGTTGGGTAGTAACGGTTATTAGTAACGCCGTTACTTTTTTCAGTAACGCGTAAGGTAACGCGTTGTTTTTTAAAATTCAGTAACTCTGTTCCCGTTACCAAACGCTGTGTTACCCAGTTCCTTTTGGTGAGGTTTTACAACGGCACACAGTTCCCGATCAATAAAGCCGGACTGTCCGGTTTTTCAATGCCCTGTCCGGCGTCCGGTGCAGCATTAAGCCAGACGCGTATTTGTCCTCCTTTTTGAGACACCCCCGCCGGTCACAGGTCCGCCCGCCGGTCATAGGTCCGTGGTGTGTTACTATTGCGCGCACCCCCCCCCCCCCCGCCGGTTAGGTCCGCGGTGTGTTACTATTGCGCGCTGAGTTACTAACTGAGTTACTTTTTTTAAAACTTTTTTACAAAGTAACTAGTAACTGTAACTAGTTACTATTTTTCAGTAACTAGCACAACACTGCCTATAATAGTGTATGATAATACGTTTTTTTTTAAACTTTATTATGCATGATAATAAGTTGGCACGCTACTTTTATTTTGAAGTTGCTACAGGTCACTTCCGCTTCCGGTCTGTCCGCCGTCATATTAATAAATGAGAACCAAAAAACGAAACAAGGAATTTGCAAAAACCAAATTTGGGTCGTTATTTGATTTTGTTTTTTTCGTTTTTTCGTTTTTTGATGCTGAGAGCAAAAACCGTTTTTCCGTTTTTGGTTTAAAACGAAAAAAGGAAAAGAGGGCACTGTTTACGTTTTTTCGTATTTTGGTTTTGACAGAAAAACGGATTATACTTTAGTACCCTGACCACTCTCCAGGTAAAGTGCCTTTTTTTCTGAAAATTGAAACCAAGCAAACAACAAACAAACAGTATTGGTTGTATTTATTCACAGTTCAGTGCCCACCTTGTATCTGTGTAATTATGCGTGTTAGTATCTGCTAGTTTGACATCACCATTGAAAAACAAATATATTTCCCCCTCTATTTTTTAGATTAAAAGTAAAACTAGCTTGACTGCACTTCCAGCCAACGGTTCTCTCTTTGCTCTGTTTGCTCAAATTTACTGTGTGTATAAGGAATCATTTCTTTGCTATCCATCACTGCCCATATCAGTGCTTAAACAACGTTTGGCTGCCTATGTATGATGACTGTGTAATTATTTCCTGGTTGTAACAAGTGAAAGGTACAAGCAATCAAATTATTATTTAGCAGTTAAGCCCAAATTGACCTACAATACAGATAGAAGCAGGTCAGTAAGAAGCAGGTAGGGGTTAAGCATTTTGGATGCCTACAGGTAGGCTGCAGCCTGCAGACATGGGGCTCAACCCCAGTACCTTTTGGCTGATAGTTGATGTTGATGTCTGTAACTGATTTTGATGATGTCTGTGATGTCGATGATGTCTCTAACTGATGTCGATGATGTCTCTAACTGATTTTGTTGATGTCTGTAACTGATGTTGATAAAGTCTGTAACTGATGTCAATGATGTCTGTAACTGATTTTGATGTCTAACTGATGTTGATGATGTCTGTAACTGATGTCAATGATGTCTGTAACTGATGTCAATGATGTATGGAACTGATGCTAATGATGTCTGTAACTAATGTTGATATCTGTAACTGATGTTGATGATGTCTGTAACTGATGTCAATGATGTCTGTAACTGATGTCAATGATGTCTGTAACTGATGTTGATGATGTCTGTAACTGATGTCAATGATGTCTGTAACTGATGTCAATGATGTCTGTAACTGATGTTGATGTATGTAATTGATGTTGATGATGTCTGTAACTAATGTTGATATCTGTAACTGATGTTGATGTCTGTAACTGATGTTGATATCTGTAACTGATGTTGATGTCTGTAACTGATGTTGATGATGTCTGTAACTGATGTTGATGTCTGTAACTGATGATGATGATGTCTGTAACTGATGATGATGATGTCTGTAACTGATGTTGATGATGTCTGATATCGAACACACAATTCCCCAATAGACACTTTCTGTTTTGGAAAAGTAGAGTCATTATTGAAAACAGCATTGCCACCTTTGATCAAACAAGCAAAATAACAACCCGTTTTTTGAGTTTGTACTTTTGTATTCAATATTTGTCCAAGGTTAAAACCACCCCATGCTTCCTCTGAGTCCGTAGTACGTGGAGATATTATTCCATACATTACACACAGCCATGCAGCTGCAGGTTATGACCACGCAAATTGATTTCTCTGGGTGTGGGGAAACTCAGCCCAAAGACTAATTTATTCTTTCTTCGGCTCTGAGAGGCAAAACAAATGATGTCACACACACACACACACACACGCACGCACGCACACACAGCCCCCTATTCCTTATCTACCTTCTTTGTTATTACATGAAGTGAATGGATTACACGGCTCCATTTGGCAATGGAAATGAGAGATAGTCCAATGGGGTTATCAAGCTCTATTATTCTTCCTGGGCATGGATGGAGAAGCTCAGCCAACAGACATGGTCTTGATGGCAGAAAATGATGCCCTGTTTGTTAATTAAAAGGAATTTCATTATCTTTTATTCTATAAAGCCACTAGACAAAGATAATGGAATTTGAATCAATGAAGAATATGAATAGTTTTTTTCTTCGTCTTCTTCTAGGAAATTCTTCTATTGTTTTTTATATGAATATACATATTAAATCGAATAAGAATTATACATTGGCTCTCAATATATTGTTCCTTCACAATATTGTTATTAAACTGTTAACTTTTGAAGACTATCAAGTAATATTACTATTTTTGAAAACCTCTAAAAACAACTTTTCCAAGGTTAGGTTTATGGCGTGCACATTTTTTTGGCTGGAAGAAAGGATTCTTCTGTGTTTTATGATCTGACAAAAAACACAATAAAAATATTTGTACAAAAGGGATGGTTCAATTTGTTACCAACTGTCATAACAGTTTGGCTTAACATTAATGCCAGCGCATTCATATGTAATTCATAGTAATTTAGTCAAATTATCGACAGCTTAGAGACATACAAAATCAATTTGTAGAATTCATCATAGAAATGTAGAAAACTAAAAATAACAAATAAACAGGTATGTCAACCAAAGAACAAAGAGGTTTATCCATTTATGCTGTGAGATATTTGTTGTCATCAACTGTCAATTTACTGGAGAAAACATTAACTTCCCGGGGCATGGTTGTTTATCTGTAACTGAATCAAAAACACTGACAGCCGTTCTAGAGTACATTTGCACAGTTCTCCCCATCAGGCAATTATTTTCTGACACCTAAATCATTTTCTAAAATGCTGTTTTTACTTGAGAATCCGACATACCTGGGAGAGTTGTGCCTCTCATTACTCAAGTCAGATGATTTCCTGCAAATTTTCGTAATTATCGTAAAATCGAGAGCCAATGTGTGCGTATTTTGAGAAGGATCATTTTTCCTTTTCATTTGTGAACGCTGCTTAAATGACCCATATCAACATCCACTACCCACCCACACTTTAATTGATGCACCCTCAAAGGCTATGCGTTGGACTCTCCTTCGGAAAAAATAAACAAAGAAACCAAAAACCTGTCACAGCAGGGTCCGGTTTGTGTGACAAATAGCATTGGAAGAGCACATTGTTCTATATCTACACCGGACCCAATCTGGGCCACTACAGCAGTTTTCATGCCATTGTATTTAAAGTGAGCACATCACTGAATATGCTGCTGTATGTACTGTAGGGGTGGGAGTGATGGGATGTGACAGAGCAGTGCTCAGCATGTAGTAAATATAGGCGTGCAGGACACCTTCCAGAACATTCCTCCCTCCCAGATGGCTGTCGTTTGCCCCAAAAACTTAGGAATACCTGTAGTAATGTAAGCTGTATCGTTGAGGTAATGGAGAAGGATGTTCTGCTGTTTTCTCATGGGAGATATAGGAAACCATAGGTGACATTGATGACGACCTCGGGATGAAGGGGAGGAATATAGCAGACTGAACTTAATCTTTTTCTTGACGTCTATTGCTGTTGTTCTCTCTGTCTGTCTGTCTGTCTGTCTCTCTCTCTCTTTCTCTCTACCGCTCTCAAAGATTATTTCACACACACACACACACACACACACACACACACACACACACACACACACACACCTACACACACAAGCTCATTTGCGCTCATCACCCCTGCTTTCGAACTATTAGCTTTGGGCTGCTCTCACAGCCATGTTTCCTGTTTCCACGGTAGCCAGACTCGTGGGGAATAGTGGATTTGCTGTTGTCTAGACAATCATCAATATTATTCCTCAACAGTTGCACAGAAAACAAAATATTGTGAGGATGTTTACTTGTAACCGAAAGAAAAACAAACTCACAAATCACTTGTGGTAAAGCTTCAACCACAATACACTCTATGCAATTAAAATGCATTCTGCCCATCTCCTTAGAGTGTCCGTTTTAGCTTTATGTATGAATTAATGATACTTTGTATCATACTGCGTATTCCCCACAAGGACAACAGAGAAAAACCTATTTTGTAAGCAGCAAAACATTGCGGTCCAAGAAAGCATCTATACTGTAAAACATATTGAACCCTTTAGATGTATTTAGTCCATTGAAATTCTAATGTACTATAAAGTTATATTTCTACCTATATTGCCAATTTGAGGAAGCAACATTTTAATTTCATAATGTTTTGTTCCCTTGTTATGTTACTTTTCTTTGGAAATCTCACACGCCAATCATAAGCAGCCGTGTAGGGAGTGTGTGTATACTGTGTGTCCACTGACAGGACCAACTGAACTGAGACTCAGCCTTTCACTTCCCTGCCAAGACAAGCCAAGGCAGCATGTAGACAGGCTAACCTTAAGAGACATGACACGCACACTCATTATCTTGCTTACGCTGCCATGCTTCACATGATATTTAACAAGGGAGCCTCCTCTTTTCTTTTACACCCCTCTTTTAATTAGCGACCTTGTCTGCGGCCTCCGTCACCGTAGAGGCTGTTTGATGAGGCCATCAAAACCACATTTTTTTTCTCTCTTTAGTTAATGATAACTAGAACCTAGAATAGTCTGGGAAAGCTGCTACCAGCTGGTATAGTTGTCGGTAGATCAGATACCTTCGGCGCTTTTGGTGAGATCATGAAAACCCTTATGTTTGACAAGGGGTGTCATTAAACCAATGCAGTATCAACGGGTTTACGGATATTCCCTACTCACTAATTGCAGATCCACAGACTTCTGACTCGGTGGTGGATCGCACCCACACACACACACACACACACACACAGAAACACACCCTGTACATACACTGTTTCTATAGGATATAATTATTTCCCTCACGGTGTAGCAGTTCTGGCCGGCCGCTACAGAGCGTCTCCTCTGCTTGTTCTTCTTGAGAGAGAGAGAGAGAGAGAGAGAGAGAGAGAGGAGAGAGAGGAGAGAGAGAAAGAGAGTAGGAGATCCTTGACTGTGTTTCAGCAGCAGGGAATGAGAGAGCATGTGGGATGGAAAGGCACTGTGGAGGGAGTCAACAAGACAACACATCGACATATACACACACACACACACACAAACACACACACATACACATACACAGCAGGATAGCAGCTTGCAGCGCCTGCTTCCCCGCTTGTTTCTCAGAGTAGAACTACCTACAGAATGTTGAGCTGAGAGGAGGAGAGAGTCAGGTGGAGAGGAGGGTTGAGATAAAATGTTGAAGGGATGGTTTTGGCCATCCAATGGTCAGTCAGGACAGCCTGAGGTTTCATCAGTAAAAAAAAAAGTACTTTTTTTCTCGCTCTGTAGTCAATCATGAACTTATTTTCAAGGGCGGGTATGCAGGTCTTTGAAGCTTCATGAATTCCTCTGTTATGACTTGCAGCGGAAATTTTAATCGACCATTTCCGCTGTAACGGAACCACGCTTATACATAAAGTGTCAGTATTTTCTGAAATTCAATCTTTAACTAAACTACATACCCCCCCCCCCCCCCCCCCCACAGTAATGGTGAATATAAGTTTGACAGCATTTCTATATTCTTCGCGTGGAGGGATTAGGCAAAGCTCTGGTGTTCACACACCAAGAGCCTACAGTCTACGTTGCTGTCTCCTGCTAATATTCATGTAAACACCTTAAAGCAGCTGCTGAGCCTCGTGGCTATGATGGCATTAAAGCAATTAGCCTATTATGCAAAATGGCTTATTTCTGGCCCTGCCATGTGTTACATATGTTAACATTGGAAAAAACCCTCCACTCTACAGGATGTTTCGAAGAAAACCCAGGTAGATAACCACTCCCATTTACTTACCCAGATGAATAACCACTCCCCTTTACTCACCCAGGTGAATAACCACTCCCCTTTACTCACCCAGGTGAATAACCACTCCCCTTTACTCACCCAGGTGAATAACCACACCCCTTTACTCACCCAGGTGAATAACCACTCTCCTTATTTAACCAGGTGAATAACCACTCCCATTTACTCACCCAGGTGAATAACCACTCCCCTTTACTCACCCAGGTGAATAACCACTCCCCTTTACTCACCCAGGTGAATAACCACTCCCATTTACTCACCCAGGTGAATAACCACTCCCATTTACTCACCCAGGTGAATAACCACTCCCATTTACTCACCCAGGTGAATAACCACTCCCATTTACTCACCCAGGTGAATAACCACTCCCATTTACTCACCCAGGTGAATAACCACACCCCTTTACTCACCCAGGTGAATAACCACTCCCCTTTACTCACCCAGGTGAATAACCACTCCCCTTTACTCACCCAGGTGAATAACCACTCCCATTTACTCACCCAGGTGAATAACCACTCCCATTTACTCACCCAGGTGAATAACCACTCCCATTTACTCACCCAGGTGAATAACCACTCCCCTTTACTCACCCAGGTGAATAACCACTCCCATTTACTCACCCAGGTAAATAACCACTCCCATTTACTCACCCAGGTGAATAACCACTCCCCTTTACTCACCCAGGTGAATAACCACTCCCATTTACTCTTGTAATGCTCCCGGCGGCAGCGCCGCAGGACATTGCTAACCTAGCGAGCTACAACGACACCACGTCGTCCAGACCCCAACACCACAGTGGGAACACGGGTCCCTCCACTCTCTCGAGACATGATGGAGGACAGAGTGGATTCACTTTATTTATAAAGGCAACGTCCCGGCTAACACTTAGCTCCCAGTTGGATGTGTGTGATCATCACTTCACGTCGGACTGCTTCAGCAACGAGGGCCACTTCACAACAGGACTCATCTAAATTGAAGGTTAAAGATGGAGCGGTTCCCACTGTACGTGACAGCTGTGATTCTGTAAGTATCGCCATGTTGTGATGTTATTTGCAAGTGAGTGTAGAGAGTAGTTAGTATCAGGGGTGCGACCGTGTAGTCGACTAGTCGACTACTCGCTGGCGGTGTCGAAACCCATCAGAAAATCACATTGTAATGGGAAGTAGTTTGTATTTCTCTATGGAGGGATGCTTTTTTTTGACTTTTTTAATGACCGGTACCCATTAACCGGTCATTAACCCGTTCACCGGCCATTAACCCATTCACCGATGGGAATACATGTGCTGTAAAAAAAAAAGTGGAGGGTTGTCTGTGACCCATAAAACAAGTGTTTAGTCATGTGCCGACTGGCTATGTGAAGTTTTTGTGTGAGCATGTACCCCCAGCATTAATAATTACAACAGATGATTACTAAGGTTTATATTACAGCTAACTAATTATATATATATATGGTGGGTGACAAAACAAAAGCCTACAGTTTTCAATGTGGGAGCACCAGATACAGTTATAATACTTAATATAGCCTATATTCAATTTTGATGATGGCCTACATGCAGTACAGCTAAAAAGTAGAGATGTAATTTCTGATTGCATTGCTGACATGTGAAATACATAAGACCCGAATGCAAACAGTTATTGTTCTCATCTTTATTATCATGCACAGTATTATCCAAATGTATACATAGGCCAATCCACTGGTTATGATTATAAGAAGAATCATGTCATGTATTGAAAAACCATTAAAATACTTACTTGGCCATTCGCCTATGCCGTAAACGGCCATAGTCTGCTCCATATTGATTGCGTGACATCTGTAGGACAAAAACATCCAAACAGACATTGTTGAAACCCGGATGGCCCAACATAAATATTGGTGGTTGTGTGATTTCATTCGTACGTCGAACAACCTATACAGCTTACATTACTACAGGTATTCCGAGAAACGGCACGTCTATAGGGATTTGCCCAACTTCATAAGAATTACATTGATTACACGGAAACAATGGGCCTCATTCACAAACTGTTCTTAAGAACAAATTTGTTCTTAAGTCGTACTTACGAAGATTTTACAAAGATTGTGGCATTCATGAATGCTTTTCTTATCCAGGATTTTTCTTAGGTAAGAACAAATCCTACGAACACTCAGGAGTACTCTTAAGCACATTTCAGTGCCGACATGTTGGCATGGTTGTGTTGTCTTCTTTTGTTAAGTTCAATAAAATACATTACAGTGAAATTTCTGTCATATTTATGTATTTATTTATTAATTTCCCTTTTTTTTTTAAATTTTAAATTTTAATTACATTAAATGTGCCAACGCTTTAACATGAATCAAGTACATTGGAAACCATGCCGTCAATTAGTGATCCCACCCTATTTATAGGTGGCATTTCTCCATCCACGGCCTACAAAACAATGGCATATATATTGCTGCTACAGGAGATTGCGGATTGTGCCCTACGGAGAGAACAAATCTTTCAGGACCACGTAGATCTTTTTTCAGAGGCCCTGCACACGGCCCTGCAGTCCCTTTTATGGGCATTAATGGGCGGTTACCTATGCTAATCCTATATTAATTAGACTCACCTGGCACGCGCGCTCAATTTACGAGGAGATGGCGTTCATCAATCTAAGAACACAGCTGCGAACAATTCAGCGGCTTAAGAACACGATGATGAATCTGACGTATGGTCTTCTTAGAAATCTTCTTAAGAAGGACTTAAAGGGGACCTATTTCACCACCAGGTGTGAGTGTGATTAGCCATTACAAGCCATTTCAAAATCTACCCTCTATGTGACCTCACAAGTGGGAGTGTCCACCCAGATGTATGATGGATAGATCAGACTACCAGTTGGTACAGTCCACTGGGTAGGCTGTTACAGGCTGAGCTATCTGTCTATCACGTCCGGGTGGACACTCCCACGTGTGATGATGTCACTGTAGGGTAGATTTTGAAATGGCTTGTAATGGCTAATCACACTCACACCTGGTGGTGAAATAGGGAACCTTTAAGAAAGAATCTAAGAAGATTCTTAAGAAGATATTGGTGAATGAGGCCCAATGTCTTTTATCAATAGTCACTGTTCATCACTAAATGATTTCAGGCCTGTGGCGTTGACATCTCTAGTTATGAAGACCCTAGAGAAGCTCATAAAAAATGAAATTTCACTGCAGGTAGAGGAATTACTGGACCCCCTGCAATTTGCGTATAGGGCTGGTAGAGGTGTGGAGGACGCCACTGTCACATTGTTACACTTTCTTTATCGTCACCTTGAGGAATCAAAAACTCAGGCCAGATTGTTGTTTATAGATTTTTCTTCTGCTTTTAATACTATCCAGCCACATCTCTTGGCAGAGAAATTAATCAGTCTTTTTAATCTGGATTTTAATCTTGTTGGCTGGATATTAGACTTTTTAACAAACCGTTCCCAGTGTGTGAGGGTAAATGGCTCCCTTTCAAATCAGCTGCAGTCCTCCACTGGATCTCCTCAAGGATGTTGTCTCTCCCCTTTATTATACATATTGTACACGAATGATTGTCGCAGCAACTATGCTAACAGTCACATTATTAAATTTGCTGACGACTCCGTCATCGTGAGTCTTCTTGAAGAGGATCAGCTGTTGCATGGGTCCGTCATAAATGATTTTGTATCATGGTGTGATAAATCCTTTCTTCAAATTAATGTGTCAAAGACGAAGGACATGATTATCAGTTTTAGGAAGTCCAAACCTTGTCCTGCATTAACCAGCATTAAAGGTGCAGAGATTGAGTTGGTGGACAGCTATAAATATTTGGGAGTGGTCGTTGACAATAAATTGTGTTTTGACGCTCATGTTGCCTCCACAACAAAGAAAGTACAGCAACGGCTTTATTTTCTGAGAAAAATGTATTCTTTTAATGTCTGTTCGGAGATGATGACCCTCTTTTATAGAAGCTTCATTGAATCTGTTCTTATGTTCTGTGTGGTTGCCTGGTATGGAAACCTGACTCTGGCCAATAAAAACAGGCTCGCCAACCTTGTTAAAGTGGCCAGTAAGGTTACAGGGAGGAGTCAAATGCAGCTTACTGATATGTATAGCAGGCAAGTTCTTAGGAAGGCTCCCTTGATTCTGGAGTGTGTGGATCACCCCCTCCAGTCTGAGTTTATATTGTTGCCCTCAGGCCGTCGGTGGAAGGTGCCTGCTCTTCGCACCGAGAGATTTAAGGTTTCCTTTGTCCCCACGGCCATTCAGTTGCTAAACAGTAGATAATTAATTGTATGTATATACAGACTGTTTATGGCTGTTGTAACCTGTTGCATTTGCACTTTAGGCCCCTGCTGTTTATTTATTATTTATTTGTTTGTACAGTGTACATTATTGGCACTTTGAATCATATCTTATCTTGCGGTAGGTCCCTTTGATCTTCCCATGATGATACGTTATATGTTACATGTTATTTGGTGTTGTCTATTTGTGTATGTGTTTGAATGTGTGGATCTTCCCGGCTGCAAATCAATTTTCCCTGTTGGGACAAATAAAGACACTTTGACACTTTGACTTTGACTTTGACTGTTTGGATCTCCCTGCAGCACACGTTTTCTCTTTCAGTTGGCATTGTGGCACACTTTCCACAAGTGCACCTGTTTAAAATGTATATAGTGCATACAAAATATATATAGTGCAGACAATTTAGACTCAATATGAGTACAGTATACTTACCACTGTAATTTAGACTCAATATGAGTACAGTATACCTACCACTGTAGGGCATACACCGTAACAGTGTATCTAAGTTCTGGCTGATGTGGACTGAGAAGTACATGGCTATTATATGCAACTTTTGATTATTTTTGCTGCACTGGTTGGATACAAATAATACAATAATATATTGGCCAACTAGCTCTACAAAATTGTTTATCCTAGCTTGTCTGCAAGTTGGAGCTAGTAATCTCACGGACATGAGACATAAAGAGACCGGCTATGGCAGAGAGCATCTCTCACACACACACACACACACACACACACACACACACACACACACACACACACACACACACACACACACACACACACACACACACACACACACACACACACACACACACACACACACAAGGCACCTCATACCACATGGAATTGTTACCATTGAGAAACGTTCAGCTGGATTCTCCTCAGTGGACTCAGCTGACTCTTCCTATTCTGGGTCAGACTCCGGCTCAAACATGTAGGGTCTCACTGTTGTTTCTGGAGCGCCCGCCATGATTACAGTAAATGACGCGTCAAGCTTGTTTACCTTGAGCAGCATGGGAGCTCTGCTCTTCGCCTCCGCCAAACCTTCCAATGAGGCGGCCAATCAGAGCACAGCTCATTACCATACAGCCCCACGCCCACAAAACAACCTGTTCTTCAGAGCGGAGAAAATGAGCGGCAGACATATCCAGAAGCTGGATTTAGGAGCTTTTAATATATAAACGTCACTAACTTCTTGTAAAGACCCCAAAGAACAGTTTTAAAACACCCAAAAGAGTATAATACCTCTCCTTTAAGAGGACGCACAGCGACAAGCAGGGTGAAAGAACGACCAGACGAGGAAACAATAGCATTTTTTTGTTCCTTCCTTCCTTCCTTCCTTCCTTCCTTCCTTGCTTCCTGGTGTCCTGACTTGTGACTGGTGAGGACCCTGTGTCAACCTCCCTCTCGGCGCAAAGATGGCCGACAAGATGGCCGGTCCACTCCACTGCTCTCTACATCACCCGTTCTTTCACCTATTTGTGTCTTTCTACAGTGACTGTGTGTGTGTGTGTGTGTGTGTGTGTGTGTGTGTGTGTGTGTGTGTGTGTGTGTGTGTGTGTGTGTGTGTGTGTGTGTGTGTGTGTGTGTGTGTGTGTGTGTGAGGGAGGGGAGGGAGGGAGAATGGGAAGCGGTGTGTGAAGCCGTCAGCATAGCTTGAACCCATAGAGTAAATTTAGTGGAATAATTGAAACAGGAAAACCAATGGCTGATGGTTTTGTTTTATTGCATGACATCATTCAACCCCCCCCAACCCCTCTCTCTCTCTCTCTCTCTCGTTCTCTCTCTCACTGTCTCCCCCCCCCCCCCCCCCCCCCCCAAGCACATCAACATTCCCCCCTCCCTTAATGGTTACGTGTTGTGGCATCCTAAGTATTTCCCAATAGGCTTTGCAGGCCAAATGTAATTTCGGGCAGGAGGAAGGGTACAAAGGGGAGGGGGAGGGGGAGGCGGAGGAGGAGCCTCTTCATCTTCACAATCCTCATTTTGTATCATGTCGTCCATCAAGATCAATGTACAGCCGTTGATGTGGATGTAATGACCTGCTAGAGTGGAATGCTGTGGATATTAGGAATACATCAATACATGTTATCATTACAAAAAGATATTCAAAATAGAAATCAATGAAACATTTCAGTCAATGAAAATTTGATTGAAATGGACATTTTGTAGTTTACTTTGTATGTTTATTCCGAAGCTAAGCCGGTGATATGTCCTGATGATAGGTAGCACCGACAGACGGACATTTTAGCTTGGCGATATCCTTACTTAAAACTACTAGCGTATTGCAGTGTTCACCTTGTTGGGGCTCACAATACTCTATGGGGCTATTGATTTGAGATCCACGCCACAGCTCCTCTTCTCTGCTGCTCACACATTAGGTTGCAGCGGTGGCCCCATTGACATTCAACTGAGATGAAGAGAGGAGAGCGTATGTTGATTATCCCCATGAGAGACAGGAAGCGCCTTGGACAATATGATCAACAGATACATCTCTCTCTCTCACACACACACACACACACACACACACACACACACACACACACACACACACACACACACACACACACACACACACACACACACACACACACACACACATTTTAACACACACAAAGTCATAAGAAAAGCCATACCCGAAGCCAGCCACACGGCCAGAACGCATCAGCTATCAAGTATCATGTGAAACATCGTGGCCCAGACGAGGATGAGGAGAGTTTAAATTAAGCCTTCTCAAACCAACGCTAGCCTTCGAGGTGTTTAAAGCACCACCGGGCTAATGAATATTTAACGTTCTCATTTGGGGCTGGACATTAAAGAGGAAGATTACTTTATAGATCAGACAGCTTTATGGCTCTGTCTCCCTCTCTCTCTCTCTCTCTCTCTCTCTCTCTCTCTCTCTCTCTCTCTCTCTCTCTCTCTCTCTCTCTCTCTCTCTCTCTGTGTGTCTCTCTCTCTCTTTTCTTCAGAGAGATTAAGTGTTATCTGATGGTGGGCGAGAGGTGACAGGGAGGAAGCGTATTTGTTTTAAGTTCTTCATGCGTCGTAATGGACGTATAAGCCTGTGAATGGAGACGGCTTGTCAAGGTGGAGGAGGGGGAAGAAGGAGGGGCCCTCAGCTTTGCTACAAGCATGGCGTCCAAGAGGTTTTGCATTATGGGAATCTGTCAGACTTTTCTGTCCTTTCTGGAAATTAAGATGACAAAAAGCCTGATATAGAGAAAGAAGTATGGGCCTACTTAGTGTGTCTGTCATTGGCAACCTATTTAAAAAGCTGGAGATTGGCACCCACATACTATCCAGTTATTTGCTTATGTTAATCTTAAATAATAAGTAATTGTTCCAGAAGTCTAACTATTCAAGACCTACTTTCAAACAAATGTTTTGTTGAATATGTTTTGAGGTTTCAGAAAAAAAAATGTGATTTTTGTTTATACAACAAAATAATAATTAGTATGTTTAAGTTTCTATAATCATATTTGACCTTCAATAAATGAATGAGGTGTGGCGGCTATTGAAGTCAACGAGCTGTCTTGCTTTTGCTCCCAGCCACACTGACCTCTATGTGTGGTCTAAAGCAGTGGTTCTCAAATGGGGGTACGTGTACCCCTAGGGGTACTTTGAAGGATTGCAGGGGAACATTTCTAAAAATGTCTTTTTGTCATTTTAATATTGGTTGTCAACAATTTTTTAAAAATAATTCCACCCTAATACAATTTATTAACACAAGTACATCTGAATACTAACATACAAGTTTGGTAAAACGTATTAATGAATGAGAAAAATCATAAGTGAAGCACAAGCACATGTTTTCACTAAACGTAAAAAGTATTATAAGTGTTCGCACCACCCATTTAATATTCAGGTTTATACTAAATAACATGCACATATATTATTTCTATTCATTTAAATCTTTTTCACCTTTGTGCTGGTGAAAGCGGTACTTGGCTGAAAAATATCTTGGAGGGGGTACATTAATAAAAATAGTTTGAGAACTACTGGTCTAAAGCAGGGGTCGGCAAGTAACTTAGGCTTCGGGCCCTTTTTTTTTTAACCAGTAGATGGCGGGCCAAAGGCTAATTAAATGCCGCTCCGGTGGGTGGACTCCTAACGCAGCTACACGTAGTAAGGCCTATGGATAGGCTACGAATTAAATACTCTTAATGAACTCAACACGGGGCCTTTAATTCCATGTCAAACCTCATCACAAATGATAGATACAATGTTACTGTTACGGGGGGTAAGCAAGTGGACCCAAATGCACAACACAGAGAGACACAGACACAGAGAGTAACGGATATGGGGGTTTTATTGGGGGCAACAAATACGATAAGAAAGGGAATAGGATGAGGGGGGCTGGGTAACAAGCAGGTAGTAGGACAGGCGGGGGTTTGGCAACAGGCGGGTAGTCGGACAGGCGGGGGTTCGGCAGGAGGGTAGTCGGACAGGCGAGGGTTCGGCAGGAGAGTAGTCGGACAGGCGAGGGTTCGGCAGGAGGGTAGTCGGACAGGCGAGGGTTCGGCAGGAGAGTAGTCGGACAGGCGAGGGTTCGGCAGGAGAGTAGTCGGACAGGCGGGGGTTCGGCAGGAGGGTAGTCGGACAGGCGAGGGTTCGGCAGGAGAGTAGTCGGACAGGCGAGGGTTCGGCAGGAGAGTAGTCGGACAGGCGAGGGTTCGGCAGGAGGGAAGTCGGACAGGCGAGGGTTCGGCAGGAGGGAAGTCGGACAGGCGAGGGTTCGGCAACAGGCGGGTAGTCGGACAGGCGAGGGTTCGGCAGGAGGGTAGTCGGACGGGCGAGGGTTCGGCAGGAGAGTAGTCGGACGGGCGAGGGTTCGGCAGGAGAGTAGTCGGACAGGCGAGGGTTCGGCAGGAGAGTAGTCGGACAGGCGAGGGTTCGGCAGGAGGGTAGTCGGACAGGCGAGGGTTCGGCAGGAGGGTAGTCGGACGGGCGAGGGTTCGGCAGGAGGGTAGTCGGACGGGCGAGGGTTCGGCAGGAGGGTAGTCGGACAGGCGAGGGTTCGGCAGGAGAGTAGTCGGACAGGCGAGGGTTCGGCAGGAGAGTAGTCGGACGGGCGAGGGTTCGGCAGGAGGGTAGTCGGACGGGCGAGGGTTCGGCAGGAGGGTAGTCGGATGGGCGAGGGTTCGGCAGGAGGGTAGTCGGACGGGCGAGGGTTCGGCAGGAGGGTAGTCGGACGGGCGAGGGTTCGGCAGGAGAGTAGTCGGACAGGCGAGGGTTCGGCAACAGGCGGGTAGTCGGACAGTCGAGGGTTCGGCAGGAGGGTAGTCGGATAGGCGAGGGTTCGGCAGGAGGGTAGTCGGACAGGCGAGGGTTCGGCAGGAGGGTAGTCGGATAGGCGAGGGTTCGGCAGGAGGGTAGTCGGACAGGCGAGGGTTCGGCAGGAGGGTAGTCGGATAGGCGAGGGTTCGGCAGGAGGGTAGTCGGATAGGCGAGGGTTCGGCAGGAGGGTAGTCGGACAGGCGAGGGTTCGGCAGGAGGGTAGTCGGATAGGCGAGGGTTCGGCAGGAGGGTAGTCGGATAGGCGAGGGTTCGGCAGGAGGGTAGTCGGATAGGCGAGGGTTCGGCAGGAAACGGAGTACTAGGAAAACACAATGACTCAAGGAGGGACCAGGGACGAAGTACTTAGTTCTTCCAGGTCTACCCCCTCTTTTGAATTGGCCTAATATAGGTTATATAGGTAAGGTTATCTGATCTTTTGTCGGTCAAGCAACAATGTTTTTTTATTTCCGACTTAAAGACGAATTTAAACATTGCAAGAAGAACGGTTGTTCTGGTGTTTCTTTGTCTGTTTGCGCCCGCAGTATGATTGGGGGAAATGGGCCTATTTGTAAACCGTTGTTGTAAAATAAAAAATAACTTTTTTTGAAAAAAGACTTCCAAAATTATTTAGCGGGCCAAGAAATATTGCTGGCGGGCCAGTTTTGGCCCACGGGCCGCCTGTTGCCGACCCCTGGTCTAAAGGAAGGGATGCCTCCTATTTCACACTTTTTGTCCAAAGCCACTTATTTGTTTTTATATTAATGAGCAGGGAGGGGTTATGGCTCTTGCTCAAGGGTTTCTACCGGTAGACATTGGGGTTCGTACCCATCGAACCTATCCGTCCCATGTAAAAAAATGAATTATAATAGTAACATTGAACACATAACTAATAAAAGCACTGGGAACATATCCATTTTGCTCATGAACACACATGCATATTTGTTCTGGCACACACACATGCGGGCAGATAATCATGCACACACCTGCACACACTCGCGCACACGCACACACCTCTCCCCAAGGACCTTTAGACTATAGAGGGGTTGATTAGGAATGCCTCGTCTCCTTACTGAGGACCAAGCTGCACCTACAACTTTGAATTAATTGTCATTAGCGGCAAAACATCCATGCCTCCCTTTTCAAACTCATTAGTTGATAAAACAACCTGCCTGATTTCCCATTAAAAAAGACATTTGTCCTCCATCAGTGGCTGTGGCCTGGAGTGTCTCTCTCTCTCTGTGTCTCTCTCTCTCCCCCCCACACACACACACCTTCTTAGCCTACTTGTCGGACCAGGAAACAAAATGGCTGCCTTTTGTGGGTGGTTTCCTCAAGGGTTTCTTCAGTGATCCCTGCCAGGGAGATTGGGGCTTAATGTCTGCCGCTCCCACAATTAAAAAGTACGGCTTCAAGAGAGAAGAAAGAAATAAACAGTCAATGAGCAGTTAACGAGAGAGGTCATCACTCTTCTGCACTTTGCACCGTTTAATATGCAGTGCTGATTTCAGCACTGCAAGAAAAATGAACAGCTCTAGTTCTGTTATTTTCAGACAAAGGTTTATACATAAAGGACCAGAAGTAGTTGTGATTTCCTGGTAGAATATCAATTTATTTAAATGTTGAGAAAATGTAGAGAGGAAATACACATTTGTGCTCTGTGAACTGAACAGCTTTGTCTTATATACAGTTTTATACAATATTATATATATATATATATATATATATATATATATATATATATATATATATATATATATATATATATATATATATATATATATATATCTCTTGATATAAGTAGTTCAAACATATCACTACCCACATCGAATACTGGTAAATATCAAAGAACAAGTCTTCCCTCCCCGTGACCCATTTGTTTGGCAATCTAAGAGTTGTACAAAAAACGTCTTCACGTGTTTAGTTTGAAAAACATTCATTCGAAGATGCATGGTGTCAAAATTCAAGTCAGTGGATCTTAGCCACTCTGCGATGTCATCAGCCTACGTCTTGAATGCCATTCACTCATCTAAGGCTCAGTTGTCCCTGCTGCAATCCAGACAAAAAAACAAAAAAAACCAACAAAAAACGAAATCCACAACGGATTAAGAGAGCAAAATGACACATAGCTACAACCCCAATCCTGAATCCATCTAATTGATTATTATTATCTTTTTTTTCCGTATCATATTTATCAGCTCGATCACTTCGTCGGAGATCCACAAAGATGCACCTGAGCACAAAGTTTACAGCATCGAAACGAACGTAGACCTCCGACACCCCCCCCATACACACTTCTAATGTAGATCTGACAGGCAGTTTTGGTTCTGAAAGGAAGATAGAAAGATAGAAAGAAAGCAAAACAAACTCGTCTGTCAGCGTAAAAAGGGAGGGCGAATAACGCCAACTTGCGTATTACAAGTTGGCGTGGATGTCCTCGTGCCGCAGCACTTTGTAGGTGAGCCAGTAGAAGATGTTAAAGATGAGGAAGCTGAGAGGGAAGACGGCGCGGGAGATGGTGTCGATTCGCTTGGCGCGGTCCACAAAGCGCTTGCGGAGGGTATCGGCATCGTAGATGGTGGTGATGGCGGCCGGCCTGGCGGGCGGCGGCGGCGGGGAAAAGACAGTGGCCCCCTCCACCGCCGTGCCGTCCTTGGTCTGCAGGCAGTGGCCCAGGCCGTAGCCCCGGAAGTAGAAACCCCGGTTCTCCCGCACCAGCTCCTCTTCCTGAGCAGGGGGAAGAAGACAAATTGGCCACTGACTCACTGTCACTGTCGACTGGCATTATAAAACGGATGGTGATACGTATTCTCACGGGTTGACACCTAAACTCAGCAATTGCAAGGGAGAGGCAATAGTGTGCGACAGGGCGGAGGGGGAAAGGACCATCAATCAACACATAAAGAAGAACAAGCAAATGCATGTCTCTCCAAATATCAACACTTTATAACAACAATGCTTTGGAGCATTGACAACATATTAGTTAATAGTGAAATCGTCAATTATAAAATATGAACAATACTTTATTAAATCATTACTAACCCACTGACTATGTTAAACATTGATAAACACTGTTACCAATGATTTGTTTCTGATTAGTAGGTTCATTTATAATAGTTAATTCATCATTAGTAAAACATGAATAATACATTATTAAATCATTACTAACCTACTAATAAACACTGTTGTTTAGCATTTATATATACTGTTATAAATTATTTATTTTGTATTAATGGGGCCATTTTTAAGGTGTTTGATAAATGCATTGTCATACTTTATAGATACTTTATAGTGTTTATTGTTACCTGCAAATCAACTTAAAGTACCCACAACACGGAGTTTAAGCAATAGAGGCCAAGATGCAGGCAATAATTTGTATAAAATTGTAATGTTTGTAATACCTGTCATGGGTCAGCACCTAACTAAATCTGACATTTAAATAGCATAAAGCAGTGGTTCCCATCCTTTGACTTAAGGTGTATCACTAAATTGTCATCAAGACCTTTCGGGGACCACCTCATATACAAACAGTAAAAAATAGATAAATACTAGTGGTGGGCATAGATTAATTTCTTTAATCTAGATTAATCCAACTGATATATAACTAATATGCGTGTGCTACCTAAATAATGACTAAAAATAAGTCTGCGCGATTGTTGACTGGAGGGGGAGAGGTGCGCGATTGTTGACGGGGGGGGGGGGGGGGGGAGTGCGCGATTGTTGACCGGAGGGGGACAGGTGTGCGTTTGTTGACGGGGGGGGTGCGCAACAGTAATGAGACCGCGAATACGAACGTTTATCATCTTTTTTTAAATATATATTTTTTAAGAGGCCCCTGATTGGCCGAGGCCCCGGGCTGAAGCCCAGGTAAGCCCGTGCATTAAGGCGCCACTGCCCAGACCTACGACCGACGGGGGGGGGGGGGTCGCCGGGCAGAGGACGCAGCCGTTCCGCAGCGCAGCCGTTCCGCGGCGCTTACCTTCCTTGGTGGAAATCTGGTATAGACCCAGCACCCCGAAGAGAATATTAATAGACATCCTGTTTAACTGTGACAGTTAATTTGACAGGGGGGAGATGAGCGATCTAAATCGGGTGATCAGTAGTCACTGAAAGGTCTCCTAAGTGCATTGACCCCTTATGTCTGTTTATCTCTCTCTCTCTCTCTCTCTCTCTCTCTCTCTCTCTCTCTCTCTCTCTCTCTCTCTCTCTCTCTCTCTCTCTCCTCTCTGTGTCTAGCTTGACCTCTCCCTGACCCTGGCCCAGGTAATCAGCCTACCATGGCCTTCTGATTTCCGGATAACCTTGACTATGAAAAGCTTGCTACTGATTACTTTGGAAGACTCGTTGCCATCAATATGTGTTATGACTACAAAATTTGACCGAGGTAAAACTCAGTATGTCAGTTTTACTTATGCCGACCCCCCGTTGACCTCTTCATAAGCGAAATGAAAATTCAGAAGATACGTTGACAATCTGAAATCATGGTTAATGATTGGGATTCATCTTAGTAAAGATATAAAGTGCAAGAAGCACTTCATTCTATTTTTAGACACGTAATTAATTTAAAACAAAAGCAAGACAGGAAAATGATGGACGACAGCTTTGACTTTTAAATGAGTTGGATGTTTGGTTGTGTTAATGGTATTTAGTTGCTTGTGACCCAATCTCCATCCTCAACCTCCTTTGTCTCGTCTGTTCTCCGAGAGCGGATGATCAATCGCGAGTGGAACTTTGTTGGGGCCCCAAATGTGGTCCCAATGACAAATGACACCACAGCAACGGTCAAACAAGAAGCAGTAGCTCTTCCAGCCACAGTTTAATTATCCCTTCTGCTCCTATCGCTATAACATCCAGTATATCATGTGCTGAAATCTAGCGGTGCGTTCCTCCAAAAGATAATAGCTTCTAATCTCTCTGGTCAGTGCTCAGAGATCATGTGGGGTTGCGACAGTCACCATGTACACTCTCGGATTTGTTGGGATGAGTTCCAATCTTATTTTAGCGCTAGGTTCACATCCGTGGATATAAATATACATCGAAGACGTGATTTCACCTTCAGGACACAGTCATTGGTAAACAGTGTTTAGTCAAGGGTTATTTTCCCCCCCCTGCATTTCACATCTGATTATACCAAGAATAAAAGCACTTACCTAACCATAGAAACAAAAACAATGTTCAATGTCAATGCTTTTAAGGTTAACCATGGGTTCTTTAACACAAAACTAAAAAAAAGAAAGTGCAATTATTCTGTGCTTGGTACCGGTGAACATACTTGGATGAGGTACATGGTTGAAAAAAAAAGAAAATATTTAAAATGTTGAAGGTGAAACTAATTTGCACACCATGTGATGACAGCTGAGAGGTAAGACACCCGACACCACAAAGGACACGTTTTTGTGGAAATTAGAGGGTGATAAAAAAAAAAAAAACAGGCTTCTGCAAGTTATTCGAGTTGGCATGGGTGGGGGGGGGGGGGGGTCGGGATGAACACAGGGGGGTTGCAGGAGGGTTCACTGGGGCTGGGTTGGAACTAGCACAGGTGGGACAGCGTTGGCTTTGGGAAAGGAGCCAAGACTTAATCAGGTTTACTGGGAAAGCTAAGGGGACATGGTCAATTTAGGTGAGTTGAGGGAAAAAAGATTGGGTTGGAAGGTCGGCTCCGAGGGAGTCGGGGCAGTGCTGATTCAGGGTCCCATATGTTGAGCCGTTATCAGTGATATTGTTCACTCTCTACAGGGACTCCCCACTTTCAGGCCGGCTGAAGGCCGAATAAAGTGACCAATGGAAAGAAACCAAAAACAGCAGTAGTGACTGCTCATGTATTTATTTTTTGTCAAGCCCTGTGTCACCAAGGCATCGAGGACAGAGTCAGATAGTAACTCTGGTAAATGTCTTTGGGGCCTGATATCATGTTTTGGATATCTGCCTCGTCTGCCTTATTCATATATTCATAATTTGCATAACGTGATTATCCACTTGGCTTTCATTAGACTAAAGTGACCTGAGCGGAACCAGAGAAAAAGTGCCAGGTCTAGATTTGAAATCTAATTTGGTGACGAATTGGATGAAGATGAAAAAAAAATCCATGGATTTTAAGTTAAAGAGGCACCATAAGGAATTGTGATAATGCGATAATACGACAACCATGACCATAGCTTGGGGAAAAAGGCTTTAGAAACCGATTTCAGTTACAGTTCCTGCAAAGACCATGAGCGAGGGGCAAGATCTCAATTTGGAAATATGGGGTGTATATAACAACACACCAGGCAACGCGTGAATACCTCCCAGACAGATGGCTCGCAACTCAAACTAGCTTGGCTAGAAGTAATTGTGCCATTGATGTGGACAGGTAGAGTCCTTCCCCCTTTCCAGAACATCATTTTCACTCTCTGTATTGATTTTAGTTCCAGTAGACATCACGTAAATCTGCCAGATTTCTTGGTCTGGACATCGGGGTCTTTGCCATATGTCTTGGAGGCTGTCCAGGCTGTCTGAAAAGCTTTTAATGGGACATTCACATCTTGGTTTTTATCTTGTTGTTGCTACAGGTTGACTTATCTATGTAAAGGTCTCAGATCTCTCTGTCTTCTGGGTGTCTGAATACAAGTGGGAACCACTGGTGTCTGTGGTGGCTGCATTATAGTGCATCACTGGAATTAGGAATAGTATTAATTGTAAACGATGACAGGGGGAAGTGGAATTCCATTTATATAATACTTTTGGTTGTTATTAAAACATCTTTCACTTCCCGTCGCATCTACTCTTACATCACTTCCTGTAAAAGTAATGATGCACCACAGATTATTTTGGTCTTCAGTCTCTTTACCCAAACTGGATTTTCCAACTAAAGCTGTTGGAAAAGACTTGACCTGGACAAAATAGGCTTTGGCCTCCCCATCTAATTATTAAAATTATTATTATTAAAAATATTTTTTCCCGTGTGTGTAGTGTAGTGTAGTTAATTTGTGCATACATCTGTGTGTTGTCTCTGCGTGTGTTTGTGTGTGTATTGTTTCTGCGGCTATATTTTTGCTCTATTTGTCTGTGTGTAGGTTTGTGTGTGTGTGTGTGTGTGTACTGTCTCTGCAGCTATATTTTTGCTCTATTTGTCTGTGTGTATGTTCGTGTGTGTGTGTGTGTGTGTATGTGTGTACGGTGTGTGCGTGTGTACGGTGTGCGATTTACACTTACTATCCTCTGCCGGCGCTGCTTCTTCCTCAGCCTGATGAACTCCTTATGTTGCCTTGAGACAAAGTTCACTGCCGCGTACTCCAGCAGCGCCGCAAACACAAACAGCAGACACACGGCCATCCAGATGTCAATGGCCTTCACATAGGACACCTGAGAGGTTGAGGCAGAGAGGACAAGGTCACAGACTGCTCGATAACCGATCAATGACGCCCGTGGGACTAATGAGTTGTTGAGTTGTTTTGTTGCTGCGCTTCGCCCATTCCTCAGCACTGGCATCCAGTGACCCACATCCTTGGGATGGCCTAGAAATTGTAATGAGTCAGTAGATTGTGGGCAGTTGACACGTAGCCATGAGTCAGGTCAGCTCCGAGACCCTGGAAGAGCTTTGGGCTGGTCCTTGGTGAGAGGAGACATGTCGAAACATTTCAGGGACGCCTGCTGAGTGAGCATTGAGCGGGGAGACTAAACTCTGAGGCGGTTTCCTCACCGACGAAGCGAAAGGGAAGAACAACGAGGCAGTTTTATTTGTTGAAGTCCCTCACAAATAGCTAACTGGAACTCATTTAGGCCTATATTAAAACATCTCTCAACTGCACATATTCAACATAGCAGAAATAACTAGATGCTTAAAGTGTAAGGGAACCCCCTGTTTCAGCTTGAATTAGAAACACTACTAGATTTTTTTTTAAAAGTACCGTTGTTGTGTATGAGCGTTATAATGAGCAATGTTTTATATGAAATGCACCACACACTGTGGCATTATAGCCTACTAGGTGTTCAAGAAGCCTGACCCTCTCTCAGATGCAGCCAACAACACAAACCACTGGCCAGACGGAGGTACACACACAGAGGCGTTAGTGTAGCGTCTCAGCGCCGGCGGGACTTGAGTTCGGAGCAGAGTAGAAAGTTCACAAACAAGTTGGCGGAGACATTCAAAAACATACGATTTTACACCTGTTTTCTCTAAATGACTATGCCTGCATTATTTTAACAACAGTGATGGCATAGAATACTAGAATACATAGTATACGATCATAGAAGACAAATAACACGTTTAAAATTAAAATAAAAAGATGATTTGGGGTTCACTGGCACTAAAAGGTAACATGGTGCTGTAGCTATTGTTAGCTTGTATCAGAAGGGTCCCTTGTGTGTACCAAACCAGCAATGAGTAGCATATTGATTTCTGTTTACTCCACTGAACTGAAAACATAGTGAACATTTTTACTTATATATATTCTCCTAGAGGAGGTAATTCCAACAACCATCTTGTTGGCACCCTCTGGTAAGCGACTCTACTCCTCATAATAGTCTGTTCCTACCTGTGCCGCTTCAACCAAATAACAGCTTAAAAAAGGACATGTGAATACTCACTAGGGACAACTAACTAGCTAAAGTCTCTTCAGCGCAGCCAGGATTGTCTTAAAGAAGACATAACCGAAGAAGAACAAGAAGAAGAAGACAAACTAACTAGCTAACTAACTCACTAAAATATCTTCTCGGGAGCTGGTCAATTTCTAAAAAATACAAAATAAACATTTGGAAATGGTGATAATTTTGCTAACCTTGGGCAATGAAGCGCGGGACCCAGAGCTCTGCGTTGTCATGGTGAGCACAGTGGTGATGCCCAGGCCCACTCTGGCGGGTGCTGCGTCCATGTTGATCCAGAAGGACACCCAGGACAGGATGACGATGAGTAGGGAGGGGATGTACATCTGGATCAGGTAGTAGCCCATCTGGCGCTCCAGGTGGAACTTCACCTCGATACACGTGAACTTTCCTGGGGAAATCGTCTAGTATTTAATTGTGTTTTGTTTGTGTTTCACTTATCATTAAAGGAACTATATGTAGGATTGCGTCCTCTCTGGCCAAAACTGTTATTGCAACCAGGTTGTAAATACTGTACAGCGTGGTACTCCCTCCCCCTCCCCCCCCAGAGTAGTGGTTGCCAGATTCCCCGTTCGCGGATTACTCAACACAACACTGCGTCTACTAGAAGGAGCAACCATGACAAGTGTTTTACATACTGTTCTTTGCTTTTATTTAGGTAAAGAACATAGAACTGCCTCTGTGTATGAAGTGTGCTATACAAATACACTTGCCTTGCATAGATCCCTGATAATATTGACCAACTGCATCACCGTCACCGGGGCTTCATCGTAATGTGTCCGAATAGAGCAGCCCTCGCGGACACACACACGTTACCGCTGTTTTATTATCATCCACACTTCCAGACCATCACCGGGGCTTCATAGTAATGTGTCCGAATAGAGCAGCCCCCAACGGACCCACACGCCAGCTCTGACCGCTGTTTTATTATCATCCGCACTCCCACACCGTCACCGGGGCTTCATGTTCACGAATGTTCACGAACATGTTCAAACATGTTCAAACATGTTCAAACATGTTCACGAATGCATTTAGTAACGTCAGACATTTCTGACCCGAAACATATGTAGCTGCAGCCTTCCTTATACAGTAAATGGCTGCAGCTCAGCCTATCTGGCAACCCGGATGGCGACACAGTACTGGCTTCGCGATTGGACGCTAGGCAGAAGGTGGAGCAACAGACCAAAACACAAAATGTAAACAAAACAGTTTTACGGCACAGAAATATTGCGTTTGAAATTAAATATTCTGGCTGGACTACTATTATGTCTGACATAAATACTTGAAATTAACATGATTCCTCAATGTCTATTGACATACTAGGGTCATTTTATGATTACTTTGAGTACATTTCTTACATATAGCTCCTTTAACTACGCTGTAATATGTCATGAAGGCTTTTGAGAACGTTATTATTGTGTATACAGTGTATACAGCTTGGGATCCACTGACACTGACGAAATCTGGTTGGTAAAATGACTTGCCGCAAATGTTTCTGTTGTACTGAACTCTGTATTGGGCTTCTACTTTACAACTAAGATCTCCTGATTTTCAAAAAATGTGGTTGTTCACAAGGGACAATCTGGCCGCAACAGGAAACTGTAGACAACCTGTTATTGTCCAGAACTGGGATTAGAACGATTGGTCAATTGTGTCAATTGGTCTCTCAACACATGTAGTAGTACATTACGCACCTGTGTTGTAGTATTTAGTGCAGTAGCCGAGGTCCTTCTCTTCTTTCAGTACAAACTGGGGGAGGGTGAGATCCTCGGCTACCTGCACGGGGCTCTCCCACAGCCACTCGAAGATCAGGTCATTCATGGTGTATCCAACTGTGGACAGAGGCCAACGGGAATTAAGGAACAGTAGGACAGGGTGAGCGTAAAGTAAAGTAAAGTAATTATATCCATTTTTTGTTAGCCTGATCCTCACCCCAATATATAAAAAAACTTTCTCACTTAAGTAGCTCTGTAGCTTGATTTAGCTTGAGACACAATTTTGGCTCGGTTTTTAGCTGATCATTGAAAATCACACAAAAAAAAAGATTAAAAAAAAGGTTAATGAATCCCGAGGAAAGGAGAAAGGGAACACGGTGACGTAACGTCCATGTGTCCGTACAGACGCCGTCGCCCATACCGTTTGTCACAGTGAAAGGTCACACGCCACCGTTCCAGCGGTGGTGTCACGGATGTTTGAAGGTCGCGGACGGATAAGGGCGCACGTGAGGAGCATATCTGCCCATTACAACGGGGGAGGAGATGTTTGCACACATATTGAGCAAGCCACTCTCTTTGGAGGCGAGCGCACGCCCTTGCACTCTCCTGCCGTAAACGTGTTTACACCGCTGAAGATGTGCAAACTGTGTCAGTCTGACAAGGTTATTTATGCAGGATAAACACACCCAACAGCTTGCCAAGCCGAGACGGACATGACCACTCAAGAGGAGGGCGCAGTTATCACGCTCTCACACACACACACACACACACACACACACACACACACACACACACACACACACACACACACACACACACACAGGCCAACATACATACATACTCCTTATTGATTTTCTACACTTTGTCCTATTTCTCCTCATGGGTGCCTGATTACAGGTATATTAAAAATGCATGGGCCATGCAATAACAATGCAATATTCCTGACACATCTGAATGATTGTGTGGCTATGGAGCTCCCTTTGGGGCGCCGAATTACAAAGACATCAATTATTCAAGATATTATCCCTTATCCGCTACCACCCGCCTGAAAAACAGCAGCACTAAAACACACTTATCTCATTCGCAGGGAGCATCCAACGTCATTCACACATCCAGCTTTAACCAGCGAGGAGAATACCAATATTCTCCTGAATCGTCTTTCCTTTCACCAGCGGAGCAAGAGGGGAGTAGAGAAATATTCAACAGGACGGTCACAAGGTGCAT
Organism: Merluccius polli; assembly: GCA_030340625.1. Classification (NCBI taxonomy): domain Eukaryota; kingdom Metazoa; phylum Chordata; class Actinopteri; order Gadiformes; family Merlucciidae; genus Merluccius; species Merluccius polli. Next base: position 605,365 of record JAOPHQ010000850.1, read on the forward strand.
AATAAAAGGAATGTCGAGACTAAATAAACGTATTGAATGTAATATGGACCATGGCATATTAAAAGGTAGAATTGCGGCTTTGTGAAGCACGACATGTCTGATTTGTTTTACGAAGTGGTTGACCCTGTGAAGGTTATCGTCTAATTCAGGCAATAATCTACGTCAGATTAATTTATCTTCCTTTTTCTCTTGAAATATGCTCCAATACTACAGTTTCCAATACGAGTTTTACTATGTAGTCATTGAGCAGATGCTTTTATTCAAAGCGACTTACAGTGAATTACATTATAGTGAATTACATATACAGTTAAGTATATGTCGTCATTTATATGAATATGAATTAATTTGTTTTTATTTTTGGTACGTGTTATTACACCGCAGTTAGGGGTTAGGCATCTTGCGCAGAGATGCCAACAGGTAGACTGTGGACATTGGGGTTCAAACCCAGAACACCCTCACCACTATTCTGCTATCCAGCCCCCTCAACTGCCAATAGTGATTGGAAGTTGGACTGTAAGAGGACTGAAATTAATCTGCAGATAGAGATGAATACTGAGTACTTATACTTCATTTGAGGCTCCATGAGAGACATTAAAGGACAATAAAATGTCTATGTGGAAAAAACAAATTGCCCTTCCTTCATATTCATACTGGTATTGGTATTGGTGCATCCCTAAAGGGAATATTTCCGGGAATAGTTATGGCTCAAGTCAAAGCGTGAGATCGAGAGTATATACAGTACTTTGATGTGTCAGTAGGGCTGAAGCTCATACTTGTTTCTATTTTTATCTACTTAAGCCTTTTGGCATTAAAAGGGTTGAGGAGACCATGGCTCTCCAAGACCTCCACACTTCTCTCTCTCTGTCTCTGTCTGTGTTGAAGTTGGATAGCACTTGCAGAGTAGGAGCATTAGCAGCGAAAGACTTCTCTTGAGGTGGTAGACTATACCACAGCAGAGCACACCCTCGGGCCGCATGCTAACATGCTAATTGCTGTCAAGACGAGACCAGGTGGACTATGTAGGCCTTTAATCACAAATGATTAGGTGGATCACTTATGGTTGTGTCAGATGCTAAACAGAGCCTCACCTGTCCTGCTTGCTTGAAGCACACTGCTGAGTGCTGTGTATGCCTCCCCCACCGTAAATATACAGGTACTTCCACAATAAAAGTGTGCACTTTAATGGCAGGGGGATTATATTTTCATAAAATGAGATGCCAACCTGTAGCGTGACTTGTTTACTTGTGGGGAAAGCACAGGGGCAATGCATTTAGTACACTGTGTGGATAGTTTACTTGTTTCTCTTTTAATACACTTCAATTCCATGGTCTCCATGAGGTGAAATTAAGTTACCTCTAGGCCGTGGACCAGGGTCACACAATATACAGGACACCAAAATGAAAGATCTATTATTTATATTCCTAAAAATTGGTTTTATCAAGGTCAGATGCTATCTGTGCCTAAGGCACCAAAAAGAGAAAATACTTTTTTTTTGTCTTAACATGAATAGCATTAGCAATCTGGAAGTAAGTGAGAAGAAAATGAGAGTTATCAGCAACTCATAGCAGGTTATTTTAAAATATATATTTAACTGTACCTTTCCCTGAAGAAATGATGCCAATAGAACCTTAACCATGTCGCAAATGTGTTGAGATGATAGCATTTATCTCTCAAGACATGGTACACACTGGGGCATACCATAATAAACTATCCACATCAGGCCGAGGCAAAGAAAGGTAGAGAAGAGATGAAGAGAAAGATACAGGAAGGGGGTGGAGGGGGATAGAAAACACCAGAAAAAGGGAAGGGAAGGGGAAGCAGAAGGAAGACTCACAGCTTTCAAGCTGCATAGTGCAGGTCTGAATGTCCATGGGGAAATTCTTCAAGTCCATAGGGCAGGACAAGATGAGAGTCAGTCTGAGACGAGAGAGAGGGGGAACGAGAGAGAGGGAGAGGGGAACGAGAGAGAGAGAGAGAGGGAGAGGGAGAGAGACACACACACACACACATACACAGGGAGAGAGAGACATACATAGTAAGAGGGAATAGAAAGACAGAAATGGGCAAAATGTAAAGTCAGTCTAGAGGAAATTATAGTTAGGGCAAAAGAACTGGAAATCAAGCAGTGATGTGAATTTATGATCCCTGCATTTATCTGCAGATTTCAGACTTCCAAGCCTTAACAAAATGATTTCTTTTATATGTATATTTTCTTCTCTTAATATTAATCAAGTGAATGTTGGACAGTGAGTTATGCTGCCACTTGGCTACACTCGCACGACGCTAACAGCCAACTAATTGGTGAACACATCGGCTCTGTTTATTTATTGCGTTGCTGATGCATTAAGCCTTTGAGAAGCCTTGGGGAAGCCGGGGAGCCATTAGGAAGTTTGGGTAGAAGAGAGCTGTGTAATTACCTGCTGTAATGCATTGCCCAGAGCGAGACAAGAGCCGCTAGCGCTATACACGCTGGCACACTTTCTTTCCACCCAAAGCTAGGAAGGCGCATTGTTTTCTCTTCTTCCAGAGAGCAGAACGCTAAGCTGCAATACCCCTGATGAATGAACTCCCTAACGTTAGCCAACTCATGTCCTGGTTCTACAGTTTGAGAGACAAGAGAGACAGGGGACCTCTTGATGTAGGATTTGACTCTCAATCAATCAGTTGGAAATTAGAGAAGTCCTTTGGCGTTGAGCAGAATACGATCTGGTTGGCAATTGCTTAACCTTAAAGAGTTCCCAAGGGACTAAACATGTCTCCTACTTTTGTAATTTTCAGTGTTTCTGCCCCACATTACAACGTAATTACACGGATAATAAATGGCAGTTTTTATCGCCAACTACTATTGTTATATGTTTATTAAGCTGTAAAATTTTAAAACGTTTTTCCACATGGTTACTTGTCATGTTATACAGACTGTAACTATAGAAATTCATTATGAGGGTAAGTTACTTCATGACCTGGACTGATTCAAGACAGACAGACACATGACAGACAGGCACACAGACAAACAGACAACCTGATGCTGAACAGAACACTGCCGTCTTGGAAGATGCGCAGCAACTTGTTGTCAGTGGTGACCTCGTGGAAGTTGGCGCCCTTCTCGTTGGCGAAGAACAGATCGGGCTTCCAGATGGAGTCCAACATGGAGGGGTCCAGGTCCAGGGAGTCATCGGGGTATTCGTGGTACGCCAACCGCGGGTCGTTCCATTTTTGTCGCAGGAAGAGATTGAGCCTGTAGTCCTGTGGAACGACTCACTCGTTAGTATGAAAGAAACAATGTAAAAAAAAAAGAATACAAATGCCAACTGTGGAGTGAGTGTGATGGCTGGTTGAAGCAGCCTCATCTGCCCTAGAGCCTATCAGCCTGACTCACTGGCCAGGTGAGGCTGCTTCAACCAGCTATCAACCACACACACACTCCACATGTGCATCATATTCCATTGTCTGAATAATATTAATACAAAAAGTGATGCACTGCACTCAATGACCCCAATTTGACCATACACATTTACTGTGAATATAGAGCTGGAACATAACTTTGAGTAAAGTGTGTAACAGTTGTATCATAGTGGTAATGTATAATGATGAAATTAAGATGCAACATTGTTGATGGTTACTGATGATCGCTGATGAAAGCATATGATTTACATTTACATTTAGGGCATTTAGCAGACGCTTTTGTCCAAAGCGACTTACAATAAGTACATTTGTTAGGAGAAAGTGCAACACTAAACTGCTATCAGTAGAGTAAGGATTTCACAAGAACGAGTTTCAAGCATACCTTATTGCTAAGTTAACCGATTGCTAGAATACAAAGCAGATACAATATCAAAGTAAGTATGATTCCATGTGTACTTGTTGCGTTGGATTTTGAATGCGTTGGATTTTAAATATATATATATATATGTATATATATATTGTTATTGCAGACAGTTAGTGGGTGATAATAACTACCTCCATCTTGCCATTCTCACTCACCAAAGTGCTTTTCTGACCTAGCGTTGACTTAAAGATCAATTGATGCATAAGATGAATGGTTACGAGTGCTCCATCTGCACACATTGATTAAAAATACCTTATAATCAAAACTTTTTTAGACACTTAATGCTGCAGTGATGGAGACCCATCATGAATCAGCAAAAGTGACCCCAATAATAAGAGCATACTTTGACCATTTACCTTTAAAATGGATGTGTTAGAAAGTGACAGAGTTGAGACCACGCGGGACACAAGTGACCACGTTGACCTCTGACCTATCCCAGTCAATGAGGCAAGGTCAAATCCCTATTGGTACCAGCCACAGTGAGAAAGTTATAGTTACATCCAAAAATAGCTATAATTTAAAATACTTTTTCAATAAGAACATATGCTAGAATTCCCTTGTGGAATAACAAACCTGCGGCTTGTGCACCACATTTATCACAATAAAAGTTCTCTCCTGTCAGGCGCTTAAGGTGACATCATTACTGTCATCTTCCTTTCTTGCTGACCTCAGTGGCGTCTCCCTTGATGATGTTTAACAGGCCAATGCTTGTGTCTGTGCTGACCCAGACACTGCACTCCAAAGCAAAGGTCGAGGTTTTTTTTTCTTCGCTCCTCACCTTGCTTTCTTCATTTTTTTCCTCCAATTTTTCATTTTAATTGTGGAGTGGACAGTTCATTATCCACCCGTCACTGACCCACTGGCCTCTGAAGGTTACACTGATATGCTCCAGGAAACAATGAGAGAAAATGTCCAACACTGATTGGATTATAAGTAGGAAGTAAATGAGAAATAAATGGTGGGAAATTGTTTTTAACTGTGAAACATATTAACTATGAAACATGAGGACATTACACTGAATCGTGGTCTGTCAGTGAAGGATTCCACGAATACCAGTACACTTCACAAAGAAAGTATTTTATCAGTATTAAATTCCTATAGTGCTCTTACCATGGTGGTTTCTGTTATAGAGCCAAAGCTGTTGATGAAAATATTGCAGGTTACATTCACCGGTGGGCCTGAGAAGAAAAATACAGATGGGAAAGTACACCGTCAGAGACTTTGTGGTTATAATTGCCCTCACTATTTTTAATTTTCTTAGATTCAAAAAGCCCTCAAAATTATTAATATTTGACAGGATGGTTATGCATAGCTAAGATTGTATTCACTTCATGATTCCTCTATGAAGTGACCTCTCCTCCAGCCCCATCATTATATACCTCATACATATACAGTATACATATACATATATTTATGGGTTTTGTTTTTAATGATGAGACACCATTCACGATCATGTATTGTATCAGCTCAAACCTGACCCCGTATATAAAATATTTTATTGATCCAATAGTCTTACAGCAGCAAGTGAATTGAATTATTCAGAAAAACAAAAAAAGGATGGAGAATTAGGACTCGAATATTAGGTGCCTTCGGGATTGTTATGGAGCAAACAGTATTCAGATGGATGTCTTGCACAGTGGGAAGAACTTCGTAGTTGTGGAGCACACATGAAATATGGATGAGGCTGGCTAGGTCTCTGAGATATTCTGTTGTAGAGTAGCTCTGTCTTTGCACTGCTTGGCACGCTGGTGCGCATACATGCTAGTACTGCATGTTAAAATACTTTACCTACCAAAATCCCGGCCGAAAAATCACTGCCATGGACACTTTGCTACAACAACACACTAGTAAGAACGCTCACCTTAAGACATACAACCTGAATATATTTTATAGCATACGCACTCGGCAATTGAAAATCAGAGATACAAATCTAAAATCTGACGAAGGAGAATAATTTACTATTTAGCAGACCCTTTAATCCAGAATGATTCAATGATTTAGAGACAGGTCAATAATAAGTAGGTAGGGGTTAGGCATCTTGTTCGAGGTGTAAGGGATCTTGGCCAGAAGGTGGACTTCTACACAGGACTGTCTTGAGTAGTAAATGTCACTTCTCTAATCTTTTTTTGCTATTTTTCTTTTTCACAACAAGTCTGTCAAAGTTGTTTTTATTGCCTCTGTATCTCTGCACTTGGGTCCCATTAGCACCCCAACATAAGGATGCCCGCAGGTAGACTGTGGATATTGGTGTTTAAACCCAGTACCTTTGAGCTGGGAGCCAATAGACCAGTGTTTCCAAGACCCACAGTACAGCTTTAGTACCCCTTCATCGATTACAAACCAGAAATGTTTTCCTTTATAACTAACATTATACGGTTATCATTTAGATTCATTGTTATTATTGTAGTGGCCTAGGCATTTAAAATGGAAGAAGCTAAAGCGTACTTCTATGTCTGCTGGTCTTAACTTTATTGATCAGCAACAATCAACAAATTCAACAAATATTCATATTTGATGTTGTCATTTTAGTTGTGTAAGTATATAACTAAGCAAAAGCTAAATCTTTACAAGTACCTGTAAATACCAACCCGTGGAGTGATGCGATCATGACCGCTGCACCATTCTATACATACCTTTGAAGTTGGGTCGGATGCGAGCATCATAGCCGGACGTTCTTCCCATGAGCTTGTCCAGGAAGTCAGAAGGAGACGACTGCTTTATCTCCTCCTTACAGAAGCTCAGTCTAACACCGACCCACCCCCATCATCGCCACCACCCAGCGAGACGTGACCACCACAATAGAGAGGGGGAAAGATAAGAAGAGAGGCAAGATTAGCGGGTAAACAGAGAGGAGAAGAGGAGAGAGGGTAACTCTAGAGGCAGTGAGGGAGAGATCAGAGGTTGGGCTTACTAATGAGGAAAAAAAATAGTCAGTTTATCGTATGTGAAAAAAAAGCCCCAAAACACCTGTCATAATAAGTGTTTAAGTGGTTGAAATGGTGGTGGACGGTTCCTGGCTGTGGTCCCAAAAAAAGAAAAGAAAAGAAAAGCTAAGCTATGGAGATATCTTGTCTGGCACGTATTGTCCCAAGCGGATGTGATGAGAATAGAGAAACAGTTAAACTTGTCCTTCTCCGCCTGTCTCTCCTCTACTCCTCCACATGGCTTTGTTAGAAGAGGGTTGGATGGGGGTGATGGCTCAATTGAAATGCTCACTGTTATACCAGGGAGAGGGGAAGATGTAGATACGGGCTCCACAGAGAGAACCAGGGACACTGGGACACTGACAGCCATGGCCAACAGGGCATGCAGAAGCAGGCAGAGCCATAAGAAAGCAGGAGAGAAGACTGTGAGTGTGGGACAGAGAGACGGAGAATGAAAAAGGGGGAAGAGAGATAGAATGAAAACGCATTGGGGAGAGAGAGAGAGAGACAATGAAAAGGGGGCAGGAGGGGGGAGAGATTAAACGAAAAACTGGCAACAAAATAATGGGAAGAGAGCGAAAGAGATCGACTGAATGAAGAATGAAAAAGGGGGAGCAGAGGAAATGTGAAAAGGCAGAAAGCAAGCCCTTAAGAGGCCGTATGTGTTTGATGGATCTCCTCTGTGACAGGGCCCGGCTGTACCTCAGCTGATCGCACGCCACGCTTCTGATGCGATTGTTAACAGCTCGCGATCAATCCTGATCCCTGCCTCTGTGAAGTACGCATGGCGGGTCCAATTTCCTCTGGAGGGCAAGGCGTCGCAGCAGAGCCCCTGTGTTCTCTTGTGTACGGAGCCTGAGATTCGGGGCTCTAAGGAGCGTCAGTGGTGTGTTTAATCCGCAGAGACTGGCAGGGGAAGGAAGATTTTGACAACCCGTGGCTGAGGCTTGTGACAGGGACTCCCAACAATGAAGTTTTGTTGAGCCTTATGCGAGTTATATGGAATGGAAGGGATAACGGAAAAATAATTGGGTTTGCATGACAAATATATACGCCAAATAAGATCCAAATAAGATATGCAGTGTTTCCCCTACGATTCTTTCCAGCAGCGGTGCGGAGGTGTGTGTGAGGTGCACTATGTTGATGTGCGCGTGCACAGCGATGATGTGCGCGGGCACAGGGAGGTTGTAGTGTGATCACTGATTCCTGCAGGGCTCTGGTCCATTCCAACAGAAATGGTCTCATACAAGGGTATAACAATGTAACATAACACGAAATAGCATGCAAGCACAGTATCTGTGCGAGCCACATTTTTTTGGCATTAATGTTTGCGCAAATACAGTTTTCAGTCTGGAATCTGTAGCCATCCCATCGTATGGGTTTTATAATACTGCTGCTTCTGTTCTACACAATCAAATATGTACTTTCTATTATTAAGTCACTTGTTGTTTTGCTCTCTATATGCTGCCTACATTTAATATAAAGCCATTCATGAGCTAATGCCACCTACAGTATCATCTATAGCAGAACACTATTTTGCTGTCAGTATTTTTCCACAATATTTCTCCAATGACAATAATGATAATGTAAAAATTGAGGGAGGTGCAGTCGGGGGCTCCTATGATATATATGTTTTTAAATAAAGTAAATAGCATTTGGGGCGTTTAACATAATTGCTAATAAAACAAATACCATATAAAAATGTTTTGTGTTTTTTACATGGCTGATTGCAGTGGTGCTGCACCACTACTGGATGCATGTAGGAGAAACACTGATATGGAAAAAACTCTGATCTAATCTCAAAACATCGCCACGGTTTCCGATGATTACAGAAAACACGTAAAGTAGTTTAAAAACAAAAAACACAAGCCAATGAATAATGATAAAGTTTCCCTACTACAACTTCTTGGACTCCTTACTTTTTGATGATTTTATTTCTGTTGAGCTTAGCCTATATCTGAGTCTATCTCATATTGTGAACTTCAACTCCCTCAGTCCTCTTGCATCATCATCATCCTAGCGCACCGGGTCTGTGGTTTTCTCTGTTGTTCGTCTTTCTTTCACTACATCTTTCTTTCACCATCTGTCTTTCCACTCCTTGTAGGCACACACATGTAACCACAAGGCACACAATCAGACTTCCTTGCTTCTCTCCAAGTAGGAATTAATAAAGTTACTTATTACTTACTTTTTTTGTTTTTTTTCCCCAGCTTTGTTGAAATGGTAAAGACAATGTACAATGTTGGCACATTTATAATGGCACATTCTGGTCAATGTATTTAAATACATTAAATATTAACATATCCTTTTTGGATACCGTTTCTTACAAAGCCATTTGTCAGCAGAGACTTCTGTGTGCTTTCTGCAATGGTTTGATGGAGACTGCCTGTTGTGTAGGCCTACGACAGAGATGCTAGCAAATCTCAAGGATGGTGTCCATTAAATTGCATTCTGTCAAGAAAATTGATCAAGGGTTCACTCCAGTAAAACAATCACCCGACACCAGCAAAGGGAGAAAGGCTTTGCCTGTAAGCCAATGTAGCCAAGGCTCCTCTTATAAATCAACAATTCAATCTTCTGATGTCAAAGCTTTTAGACAAGCACACATTTTCAGTGCTTAATTCCAGTGAAACGCCACCGTGACATGCAGACCTGACGTACGGGATAGATTTCTGCTTGGAGACAGTAAGGAATATCAAAGAAAAATCCCTGTTGGAAAACCACACATTGATTACAAAAGAAAATAATCTATATTAATTTAGGATTACATTAATGGTTAATAGTGTCACTAATCACTATATAGTAGCTTTATAGCTTATTATGATTTCTCACACAGGATCAAACCCTGTCCATTTTTGTCACAATTTCTCTCACATTTTTGTCTTTAAAAAGATATTGCTGAAAAGCTCATATAAATATGTCCGTATAAATATTTTCATTTTCAGTCATTGCAGCACTAAGTCCAACAAATGTTGATCACATGTTATATAATTTTATTATCAATATCAATCAATGGCAATGCCTACATTGTGTCCGTCCACTCAGATTTCACTGTTTTGTACATAACATATGTATACAAATAATGAGAAAAAATAACATTTATGAACGTCAATGTGTTATGTTTATTAATAAAAACCAAATAAAAAAGTCTATAACAAAGACAGGCCTGTATGCCTGCATGAATCTTCAATCCTTGGCTGTGGGAGGTTGTGTCTTGTGCCCATCCCCCATCTAGCTTACATCCAAGTCCAGTTACTTATAAAACCCTTTAGCACAACCCACGTTCAAATAAGATTTGTGGCACCCGCAAAGACCAAGCCCTGAAGTGGAGAAGAAAAAGCTAAAAATAACTAATAATAACGTAATGGGGAAAGGATCATTATGTGAGGGTTCTACCCTCTGGGATGTCTCTAATAGATGGGTGGCTAATGCTATGTCTGCTAGTATATGTTAGTTCACCATTACCTCTCGGTTTCTCCTCCCAATTTACCAGTCTTTGCCATTTTGTTTCACACATTGCGCATAAATATTAGTCCACATTTTGATTTGAATTCATTCTTTTGGGGAAATTCTAGTTGAATTTTCCCAAAATAGATCCAAATCAAAAAGTACTTAAAATCAAACATGCCAGAATTATTTTTCAATTGATCATCTCAATCATACAATTTTTTATTGATTCACACATCACAATAAATCATAAGGAAAGTGCTGTAGTGTCTCAACTTCATCAAAATGTTCCTTTGGTCTACAAGCCGGTACTACATGTTGATGTGGAAAAACTATTCTGTACAATAATGATGATAATAATGATGGTAAAACAATGAAATTAAATACGTGCTGTTTCTCAACATTTCATAGATGGCGCTTTAAAGTAATACATCTGGACTAAAAGAGGCAATATTTCATTTCTGGATGAAATACTTTTTTTCACCAGACTTCTGTTTCAAAATCCAATAACGTTTTAACAGTTTAGTATGGCAGTTGCTCATTCTGTGCTAAAGCCAGGCTGAAACCTGCAGGAGTTCTGTCTGACAGCCATCTTCAGTACGGAGACTCTAGTCTGCACTGACTCACATATAACCTGTCAGGGGTGGTGCTCTGTCTGCAGCTCATTTCTATTACATCATGTGTAGATTGAATAGCACAAAGAAAATTGCAAATTGCCCTTTGGGGACAAATAAAATGTTAGATTTTAGGTAAGCACCAAATAAGACCCCAGTCAACCTACAAAGCAGCAGCATACATATTTATCTGATTTTGCACCTACACACTAACAGCAGGATAGACATACATTATAACATAAATCCAACAGGATTCCCAAGCCATCAAATAAGCTGGGGTTGTGGTTGTGGAGGGAATTTTAATCAGATAAATGGGCTGTTAGCATACAACAGTAGCTATGCACTATTGGGTTTCGTAAGTTATACTTCAATGTCATGCTTGAATGTGATTGAATCATAATAGCTACTGGTTCACTGATGCACTCAGTGATTCATACAAAAGTGAATGCCAATCATCAGAAGGTTTGAGCAATGTTGATTCAAGCGAGAACATAGCTTAAACAATACATAGATGTGATACTAAACAACTATAATAGCCAGGGCAGCATTGCTAATGTACAATACTGAGAAATCTATAATAGGTTTAACTGCACTTACACATTGGCTTTCCTAACAAAACAAAAGGTGTCCTGAATTGTGGATAGTATGGAGAAAAAAAAGTAACACAGCTGTCTCAAAACCAGCACCATTTAGACAGGCCACGCATGGGCATTTCACGTTGCTGAGGAACATTAGCATAATGAACGCTCAACGCAAATGGGTTGTTAAAAAAAAAAAGGCAATCTAATTTCCCACATGCAAGATACTTCACTTAATGTCCACTTGAACATCTGATTTTCCAGTTTAATTTATACCTGTCTCAGATATTCATTGGCGTTTACGGTAGCCAATAGCACTGAATGTGCTGCCAGATTGACAGTAGCTAGCAGTTCAACATAGAAAGCCATGACTACTGCTCTCTGTAGTGGAGGACTTCTCGCCACTACCTTGGCCTACGCCTGTGGATTTTGGCCACGTATACTTGAACGAAATGGGAGAGGGATGAACATGAGGAAGAAGACGACCATGATGAAGTCGTTCATCATCACAAGAGCACTGCCGGTTGGCAGTGCTGCTGGTGAAAGAGGGACGCAGGCTCATCCCCGCGATGGAGCTGAAGCATTTTCATTGGACGCAAAAATTAGTAAACCCCCCATGCAGGATGAGTCATCAAACATTTGAAACCGTTGTACAGGAAGAGAGAAGACAGGGATTTTTTTTTTTTTACATATATTTGGCATATAACAAGAGATAAATGAACAATTGACACAGGGACACAGGATTAACACTGGGAAAATGTATTTTTAATTTCATGGGGCCTTTAAGAATATTGTTTTTTTCGAATCTCTGTTACTGTACTCTTAACTGTGTCTGATTTGATCTTGTGAAGCACTTTGTAACTCGGTTTTGAAATGTGCTATATAAACAAAGTTTATTATTATGAGGGATCCTACGCAGGGCCGGAGCCAGGGTTTAGAAATGAGTGAGGTTACATTTTTTTCCTGCATTTATGGACGACAAACACAATATTGGCACAATATACACAGACATAAATTAAATATCAGTGTCCAAATTGCCACCTGGCAGTCTCGAAATAAGATGCATCAAAAAGCCATTGTTAACACAGACAAACCCGGGGGTCCCCAGGAGATTATTTTGTCGGTGTTGTTGTGTAATGTACTTTAATACATTAACATCAACATTGAGGTTCATGGTAATACACTCGACATATTGACATGACATTTTGTTTTGTCTCTGGTGTCCTGGACAGACCTTGTCTTAACATACTGTATATGATGGCCTATGGCTACAGCTGTTCCCTTTTTGATCAATGAGCTTAATTGGAAATGGGATTTTGGAGCACATTGCAATTCACCCTCGCACATTTGTCTTTACATATGGCCAATACTACCTCTACTGTACGGGGGTACCACCGGCTGTTTGAAACACGAGAGATGGATGATGCTGTGAGGAGTACTCCTCACCAGCATGATTGTGGCTACATAAGTCATAGCCACGTCTGGTAAATGATGGCAATATGGAAGCTACCTGCAGGCCAGCTCAGTCCTTCCTGTTGGTCATTTCAATCAGGTAAGCAAACAAACACACAAACCAATGGGGAAGGGCCCAGAGTCTACTCCTGAGAAACTAAACCAGGATTGTTCAATATGCATGTATGATAAATGTATATGAACTTAGCTAGTGTTATTGAAACCCAGTACGTGGTAATACAAATGGTACATGACCAACCATTTATATCCAACATTTTCCCAATGTTTTGAAATAAAAAGAACAAAATAAAAGTCCTTTGTTATCAAAAAAATACATAATGCAGGTTTTGAATGTAATGGTAAAAATATATTGATAATCTTGTTATCAATACTGATATACTGATATTCAATAAAGCTAAATGTTCCTACCCACTAGGTGACAAACCCGCCGATTCTAGGGCCGACTGACTCAGTTGGGGAGAGAGGGGGGGTGATCGGCGCTGAAGATGGCTCTGATTGTTGTGTCGTGTGGGGGGTCTCAAGACATGGATTTTGCCACCCCCCCTCCCGTCGAGTCAGGAAGGCAATTTTTTCACACCGGTTTGACATTACTGAGACTGAGATCATCGTTTTGGGATCCTGAAACAAATAATTTTCCCTTAGGCAGCAGGAACAAAATGTGCAGGCAATTTTCTGCGAGTTCCTGATTATGGTGATGTGATTTATATGAATGCTTCAGCAAGAGTTGCCGTGTTGCCGTGAGTTTGCGGAGAAGGCGTGCGGATAATGGGATAGTGGAGTCTTCATGTGTGTACACCCGCATGTTCCCAGTCACCTTGTGTGGACCACTATCCCGATGGCAAGGCGAGCCTAATCGTCAAGACCAGTCATGTAGTGTGTACTGCTGAAGTTGGCCACGACGTTAAAAGTTGCCTAGTGGGTTTGGAGTACTATTTAAAACACATATTACATGATTCTGCAAATAATTGTACAATTTCACTTGCTGCATACGTATCCAGTTAAATAGATTTGAGTTTCACAGCGCCATGGTTCATGGTTCTGTCTACCTCCTGTTCATGCTCATCATTTAGCAAACTGAAAAATGAAAGATGTATTGTTGCATTAAAGAGGGAGTGGGCAAGTAGCGCTCATCCAAAGTATGATGCTTACTGGGGATGATTTGAATATTCCCCCCCCCCCTCTCTCTGTACAAACTGTTTTTAATCCCCTTACTGTTCAGCTATAATCGTTTGTTTTTGGTAATAAAAAAATAATGACTTTAGCCATGAGCCAATGTTAATACGAATATTAGCTGCTGCTTTTCGCTGCCTCATTGCAAGCCCTGGGGTTTAATGATTATGAACGTAGACTAACCCACACTAACCCACCAAGTAAATGGGAACTCAAACTGAGCACTGTCGCTGCGTGTCCTAATTTGTACAGTAATCTTGGATCTTGTGGGAGTGAGGCTTGGCATCTCCAGAGCCTCCTGGAATGAAATAACGTTTCCAGGATCTCATCGCAGTGGCTGACAGGCACACAATAGGCCTCACTTTGATGACAGATTTACGCCTGTGATGGCTCTGTCTCACTCCTGGACTGAAAACACCCAGCCACCCACAATCTTCACCACCCCTGGGCGTACTCTGTTCCGCTGTAGCTGATTCTCAGCAGTCAGCACAATGTCACAGTTCAACCCGGAGCACTTATTATATGATTCATTTCCCCATCAAACAGTCGCTATCTTGGTTTGATTTGATTCAATTAATTTATTTCGACATGTCGCAGATTACCGATGATCAGAAATGATCAGTGTTCTTTCTCCAACTCAGCATCTTCCACCACATGCTGTTGCTCTCCACCATTATCTGGTCAATACCATTTTTCAACTCATTTGATAAAGCCTTTCTCATGCACATATTTACACACAATGTTTTCAATAGATTAATCAAACCATGGTGAAATCCCTTTGGTAGTGTAGTGGCAAGGGTGTTCGAATCCCGGCCGAAGGGTACTTTGGGTTAGTTTCCCAGTATGAGCAAGATGCCTAACCCGTATCGGCTCCTTAATGACATGTACTGTATCTCAAATCACTGTCACTTAAAATAAAAGCGCCTACTAAATGAGTAAATAATAAAACAATAATCATACAACAAGCATACACATTTAAGACACAAAAACGTAATGGGTTGAATCAGCATTTGGTATAGTCACTGCCACTCAAAAATTGTTGAGAAAATGCTGGAATTGGCAGAACTGAATCTCCTTTCCATTATCATTCTTAATCTTTACCCAGAAGCAATCTGAAAGGCTGCATTATTTGAAAATGTGGCAGCTGGTTAAACGAAATGTCGGAGACAGCATTGGTCACATTATGTCACCAAAGGAGATGGAAACCCTGTTTCCCCATGCCTCATATCGCCCTTCCTTTACGTATTCAGGCAGATTTCTCCATGTCTGAGATCTGTTATCAGAGTGGATTTCCTGCCGTCAGTCTGTGTGAGAAGGCACTAGCTGGATTTCTTGATAGAGGGAGAAAAGGACCTTCACTCACAGCGGGGGGAGTGCTCTGATGTGCTCTCTGTGTAAAGAAAACTGCAGAACTATCCTTACGCACCGCGTCTGACCACGAGCCCTGGCAATGGTGGACTTCAGGACTACTCCTATCCTATTACAACTACTATGGCATTACTACTACTGCATACTCTGCCCAGCTGAGTGTTATGTAGCATTTAAATGCTGCATCAACCGCAACAAATAAAACATCTATTTAAGAAAAATAAAGCAAAGCAATATATCCTAATACACGTGTGCAAGCAATGTCCTGTATTCACCAACCTTGGGGTGAGCAAAGTGGTTTAGTGTAGTAAGAAGTGTACAAAGAAGATATAAACTCGATGATCAAAGCAGGGTAGACTCTTCTTGATCAAGTCAAGGTAATTAAATGCAGTGATTAGAGGAGTGAGATTAGATTTCCGATGCGATTGAGCTGCGATAGTTACTGTGTGAAATAGTGAAGGACTGTGTGTGTGTGTGTGTTTGTTTTTCGGCAGGGCACTGCTAGGGATTCATCAGCATGCGTCTCGACATTTCTGGCTCATAAACCCATCCAACGCCCCACACATTCCTTTAAAATACATGTGGGGATTTCTCACACTGGATGTGTATATACAGTAAACATATAATTAGGAGCTGAAGTCTGCGTGAGTGTAATATCCCCGCTATGTACTTGTATGAATATGCATAGGAAAGGTAGCTTTCATCACTCTCTATGTAAATTGCCTGGTGTGATATCATCTTTGTTCTGTGCTGCGTCTCCGTGGTTTGTGTACTGCCCAGTAGGCAAAACGTTCACTTTGCTTTGGTTTTTAGTTTGTTATCCTCTTAATACATCCTTCTGCATGATACAGATATATCCTTACGCTTCCATACTGAGTTTGAATTGGAGGTTTGCCACTTAACGCTGAGGAGGAAAAGATGTTCTGTGGATGTTTTTCTTTCTTTCTAATTTGGCTCCTGGGGGCCGTATCGCTGTTAGAGCGCTATAAGAGGGCCTTGAAAAAGCTCCATGCAGTCAAGAGAAGCTGCCCACTGGTAATGAATAGGCAGCTGGTTGAAATGGCACACAAATCTGTGCTACACTAACAATAAGGAGAAGGAAGATAACTTTTATTAATATGGAAACTTTCAGTTGAGCTAACAATATTAACAATACAATGATGGTATAAGTTATGACAAAGATTTAAACATGAATGAAACAGAATGGAAGAGATAAGTCACAGTCGAGCGACGAGTTGTAGCAAGTTCCCTTAGTGTCATGATTTTAAAAACAACCTGGGTTCAAATGGGTTCACAACTTCCGTTGTTACAAGCATAAGCGTTTAGTATTCAGCATATACAGTAACTACACAATGTTCCATTATGCAAGAACAAAATATCAGATTGGTTGCTTCCATACTCGGCATGACCCACATTTTGCAAAGAACGAGAAAGGAAAAACAAAACATTGCAGGCATGACCCGCGATCAGTTTTGACTTAATCCAGTCTGCTGGTTGAAGAATGCCCATGAAGCCAATAAGGAGCAAGACTTCAGTGATGTAGCTGACATAAAAAACATGGCTTTGTCTGCAAAGTATTAAGTATAATCCTTGTGATTTCTGGCCTTTTTAAAAGAAAGGATGTGGATTAGGTGGGTTCTCCAGAAATCCTGTGTATTGCACAGACATGCAAATTAATTCCCAAATCTTTATCAAGGTAATCACATTTTGTATTAATGTTGCTCTATAATCCCACAAATTAAGATATTTTTGGCCATTCTCCTGCAGCTATTTACATACTTTTATAATCCCTCAAAATGCCTGCAATATTTCCCTGCAATAGACAAGATAAATGCATTTACCCACTTTCAAGTTTATATTTGTAATCCCACATCTCAACAAGGTGAACATTGCCATTACTCCCATTATGGGATGTTTTTAATTACTCACTGTTAAATGCTGTGCTGCTTTACTGAAGTATTGTACAGATTAAATAACGTGAGCTATTAATTATTTAGCATACGGCCCTAATACCAGGCAAGGTTTAAAACTCCACTAGATGGGGTTGTGTGTAGCCAGGAAATATATCTGTAATTTATGAGTAAGGAAGAAGGTTGATAAAATGTGGTAATGTCTTTTCTTTTTTTCCCCTTCATTTTCTAACACACTTACACACACTACCAAGCCTTTAGTCTCAGAGGCTCAATTCTGACATCCGAGAGACTAAGGCCAATACACACAATAAACCCAAATGGTGTTTGGATGTTTCTTTGGCCTCATCCACTTGTGTTACAACAAGGGGATGAGGCATGTCACAGTTATGGGCCCTTTGTGAGCCAAAGATGCAGTGCAATCTCAACAAAAACTAAAATAAATATTGTCAGAGAAATGGTTTGTGAAGAAGGCAAAATTATTACCCCCAGTGCTAGAATAACCTCTCAACTTTTTTCCAAATGTATCCAACCAGTGTGGCTCATATATTGGGGCGAAACAAAATAAACCACCTTTCATCCGGTGGGAAGGTGATACAATGACAATATGGGCATTTTATAGGGTGGCCAAGAGATATAGAAGGCAAAGATAAAGATATATATATCTCTGCAGAGGTGTTATGGATAGGTTTTAAAAGAAAAGGACCTACTGTGTGGAGTGAGATAACAACAAACATCTCCAACTAGGTCTGACTCCTTGATGGATTGATTTGGCGTGGAGCTCTGCAATAATTTAACTTTATGTTTTCGTCTTCCTTCAGTATTATGTTGTGATGACAAATGTGCTAGTGTTGTGATAGATTTGAATGCAGCCCAAATCAAAACCATTAAGTGTAGAAAATAGCATGGGATATTTTATGTTAGGCAGACCGTACACTGACTTATATTATGTATCCACAGAAAGTAGAGATATGACATTGTTTTAATTATGAATAATATTGTAAATTATAAAATACAATAGAGATGCTAGTTGCCTGCTTGGTTGAATAGATGATTTTAGTCCACTGAGCATACCTTGACATTTTGTACTTTGTAGGACATTCCATAATTTAGGAAATTAATACGTTGGCGCTGCATTCGAAATGCACTTTTTTCATTTGTAAGTTTTGTATTTTGGGAATTGCAATACAACTTTTAAAAGCATCAGAACTACTTTACTGATATACAGATCCGGAGATACGTTATAATAACATGGTTACTGTTTAAAGACTTCTAATTCTCCAAAAACAAATCCAATCCTAGAAAAATATAGAGAATGGTGAACAATGGATATAATGGTGATTGCCAACTAAAATCCATGATAGCTTAATAAAATAATCATGAACTATCAGCAATTATGGGATGCACATTCAGGCTGAAGGGGCAGAACCAGAACAACCCATTTTAAGAACACAGGCAGTTCCAACCCAATATACTCAAAAGCACCCAGTAGGGCTGCTAAAGTATTGACGAGGACACATAAACAAATGGAAATGGCCTGACGGTCAACAGACCACCACAGCATTTGTTTCTTGTGATGGAATATGATTCAATTAATTAATTCCTCACTAATTCAGTCACTCAAACTGTGGTTAGCATTTATACAACATTTTCAACAAAAAACAATGGGAGTCATGAAGAATAAGCTCTTTACTTTCCTGATAAATAGGACTATTGAGGTCTGATTAGGTGTTACAGGTAAGTGTTACAAATTCCTAATTGTAGGCCTACATTTTATAGTCACTAATTGACAGACGTCCCACGAATATATTTAATTACCTGTATGTTTATTAGCTTTGTTTAGCGAGGTTTTAATAAAGGAACACCAGGTGTAGATAATGAATCTTATTTTGGAACACCAGAATCCTGCTTTGAGCCCAAGGCTGGAAATGCAAGACACCAACGTAAATGTCAATCTGTGGTACGACTCAGAAGTCTTCCATTATACATTAACAGAGTGAAACAGCACGGCAAACTAGACTTGTCTTAATGTTTAACTGACTATTCCTGGAACGGTATTAGTTAAAACCTTTTAACTTTGCTGATCCTCAGAGAGCATCAGTCCCTTCTTATCCCTCCATGTCCAAATCACGATGTAATAACTAATCACAAATACTAAAGCCAAAACCATCAGCCATTTTACAGCTTTAATTAATATATCCTTCAAAATAAAGGTTTCAGCCAATTCTAAAAGTATGTAAAACTTTCGGATCTTCGCGATTTTGCTTAACATGGTCAAATCATGATGGCATTACAAGTCAAAGCAGGGCATTCATTCCAAGGAGTAGAAACTTGCCAGGAAATTAGTTGTGTGCAGTGGTTTTACCCTTGAGAAAGGCATCCCCCCTGTCCTCAAAGATAATGACTTTTAGGGCTGCTAATAGCAAACAACTAACTGTTATCATCAAATCTCCAATAATGGAGCACAACAGCCCACCAATCAATGAAATCCTATCGCAATGGAAAGTGATTATTGGCAAAAGCCTATCAATTCTCTTGGTGTTGCCAAGCAAGATACCAGAATGTGATTGAATGAAAGGATTACAGATTGGATAGTTATCTCTATACCCCTTCTTGTGAGTTACTCACAGAGGGCTAGCCGTCTCTCTAACAGTTCCTTTACCTTTTTCTGCTTTGAACTGATTAGTGCTATTCAATTGCATTTAACTCTTCTGTTGGTGGGTAAAAGTCAACAAGTGCCCTAACATTCATTGATTCAGGCAAGATTCAATTTTATGGTGTTATCTGATGAGCCCAATTGTAATCCCCCTCAACGATCCTTCCTGCCTTGTTCTTGATTCTTACGAAATTGTGCCTCACTGGTCACGCATAAATAAATAAATAAAATTATGGAGGAAAACAGGGGTCGAAGAAGAGGAGACACAGGGAATTTGTCATTGGGTGTCTCCTATAGGAATGATGTTAACTTTATGTTAGGGACCTTCTCCGATAGTAACTCAGTTGTATGAGCTACAGCTGTGTAGTATTACAGGCTTACAGGCCCTAACCAAGACAGATACAATATAAATAGGCCTAATGTTAGGGGAGTGGTGAGAGAGAAGAGGGAGAGACTTGAGTTCGTTTTTTCATTGCTCCCATAGTTAAGTTTAATCATAATGAACTGTACTGTCCAGACCTAATACCATGATGGAGGGATCTTTAATGGGTTCCATTTCGTGTTCCTAATTGCATTGCACATAATGACCTCCACCAAGTGGAACCAAGTGCTGCTTTGGTCAATGGTCATTGACTGGTAGCATTGGTACGCTGCCTAGTTCAGAGAAACAGATTTACTCAACTGCCTATTTGGTGTTTTGTAAAACATGATATATTGAGATGCTGCTTCTCTGTTCTAAACTCTGGATATCGTATTAGATCTGCACTCCAGTATCCTCATCTGCACCCCACTGTTGCTGGGGTGTGGTGTATGCGAACTTTATTAATATGGGTAGTGTATTTTCCAGTCAAATAGCACACCCTTTTCCTTGCCTTCATTTCTTACCTTTTTCCCACCATAATTAGACACGGCGCTCACTCGGAAAAGGAGCAGTCTATCAGTCGGCCTTTCGTCCTTTACCTCACTTTACCTACCTCTTAACTGTATTTGCATAGTAGCTCACAGACATAGCAATAGTTGTTAGCAGGAGAGGAGATTAAAAAAAACACACTAAATGATTCCTTGTACCTCTGGGTTCTGTCAGCTCGGTGTGCACTTGGAGAGTGATGTGCCAAAATAAAAATAAAAATAAAATATTACATTTGGGCTTTGGTGAATAAATGCTCTGCTGCCCGAAGTGATGGCCGTTCCTCGCTTAACCAGTAGACGCTGTTGCATTCTGATGGTTCTCCATTTCCAGTCCAATACTGCCTAGTTACCGGGGAGTATATGTGCAGACATTAAAAAAGTTTACATCAAGCTTATCCACATCAGTCACACTTGTTCATAGTAATCTTATTTTGGTCGCTCAGGGTTCGGATTTCACTGGAAGCAGCGACATGGGACCCGCAGCGTGTGCTGCACTGTTTAGTAAAGACACCCCACCTCTCTCCACCAGGCTCTAAGGGGGTGAAGTGTCGGCCTACTTGCCTTACGCCACCATTACACACAGATTCTTGATGTCATATGAGCTGAGCTTGTGTGTTGCTATAACAGCCGTTTCACAGGGAGAAGGCACATATCCGATGTACGTAATCCAACCCTGCAACATCAGCCGTCATCAGCTGAAGCATCTCAGCAGCAGAAGTCCCCTGACTTTAGATGTTGAGGGGGGGAGAAAGGCAGCAGTTTGGTACATTTCATGTCATAGCAATATGGAAAGGTCATGCGTGGTGTTGGGTGAAATGGACTGGGGATAATCAGCCACATCTCTATAGCTGGAGGTGCCAGCACAGCTGCGAGGAGACTAGTTCACTAGCTAGATAAACTGTCACTGCCAACATGCACTGCTAATGCTAGCACTGGAATAATCTGTCCGCCCTGCATCATAGTCAGAGGATTTTTCTAGACTGCCCACATTTAAGAACAATTACATTGACTCGTATCAAGGAGTTTGTTTTATATGACGTACTGTTGCAAGTACTAAGAGTACTGAGTAGGGCCTACTATTGCAACGTTTCTTTCAAAGGGAGACAATGACGATAGCACACACAATTATGTATACTTTGGTTGAACTGTAATAAAAATTTAAATCCTAATGAAGTTAAGGTCATGCCTCTTTAACTACATTGACTGAGATACTTCAACAGACTCATTCTAATTAGTCTTTAAATGTCATCTGTGGAACATTTTAAAGGATGGTTTTATATTCCTTGATTAAGTTGATGCTTCCACTGCAGTGCTGACTGTGGAAAGCAAAGTGTCTGGCCCTTCTCTTCTTACCAACTTGGCTCTCTTTCTTATTTGTCATTAACTCATGTGAACATCCCATCTGTCTGCTGTCTTTTGCACCTTTTTCGTCCTCCCCCTCTCCATCTTAGCCACCTGCGTAGGGATTTCCCTGGGTATTTGGAGAGAACAGAAGACAGCTAGCCAAAAATAATTGAGTGGCACTAGCCAGAAATCTGTTAGGTGCACTTCTATTGGTGCAGACAACTTCTCGCCCCAGACTGGAGATCTTACAACTCGCAATAAATGAAATTAAACTCACAAGTTTACTCTCCTCCACTGGGTATTTGCCTTCAGACACCACTTTGTTGGTGGTCAGGATGCTTATAATGCCAGCTGGGAATATAACAGAAATGTAATTAAAGGGCTAAGGACTGTGCTTTCGAAAATGCAGGATTGTGTACGTGTGTTGACATCACTTCTTAGTGTCATTCAAAGATTTAATGCATTTTTGCTCCACTAAAAAAACCTGAAACAAGACATCAGTAGAAACACCTGTGGCTTTAGCACTTTAAAAAAGTAAACACATTTGGAGTAACACATTTGACTAGCCTGGTCCTTTTCAGTTTGCATTAAAGCATAGGATCCAATCTAGATTTACTGTGTAGAGAGTTCTGGATAATCATTATCATACTTCAGAGCAACAGCTGCCTTTTATAAAGAAGACTGGTATAAATAAGAATGGTGTGGTAATACATATTTCTATAACATTAAAAAAGAGGTCAAAAGCCTCCTCCAGGCCTCCTTCCTCATCAATCTCATGCAAAATGTAAAGAAGTTGTTCCAATTATCTTACAAAAAGACATGGCATGGAGCCCCCACCCCACCCCCCAACAATCAATGAATCAATTCAAAACAAATTCACTTTTCACTCGCCAGCCATAGCTGCATTCATATTAATTGTTAATGTTGTGAATGTTCCAGTAGTTTGCAAATCTATACATTTTATTTACCTGGTAAAACAAATTGGAATTAGTTGAACGCCTCTAAAATGACCGTACACTAACTACAAGATTAGATTAGAGTACTGTGAAACACTGACAATGTATACGTGAACACTTTAATGCAGCGTTCATTTGCGTGCAAGGGTTTAAATGGATTTAGCTGGTAGACCAGATTGGAATTGTGGATGATATGAACCAAATATCGACCTGACCTTGTCATAACCATCAACTAAGTTAGGATAAAACCAAACTCCATTATATATTCAAGTAATATCCAATAGATATTTTTAACACAATTATCAGTATTTGTTCCTTTATATTCAAATCAAATTCCGTCTCATTTCAACCAAAAAAACAACCAAAAAATCACCCAACCGCTTTCTCGTTTCTCTCCATTGTTCAGCCAATGACCCATTTAACAAGGATACGCTGGACCAAGCTCACAATTAGCCTGAGTCACCATCTGCTTGAATACCCCCCCATGTTATGCTCTGTATACACTTTCCCCTTGAAGCAGATGATGATGATGATGATGATGATGATGATGATGATGATGACGATGAAAGCAGTCGGGAGTGGCAAAAATACTACATAATACTAACTTGCACTAACATGACTCCTGCACACACACACACAACCAATGATGAGCAATCAGAACCCGGCTAGGACCAGAGGTGAGGACGAGGAACTGCCATTCTCTTTTGTCCTCCTTAAAGCAATTAGCCCTCCACTTTCACATAGAACACACACACACACACACACACACATTAGACCAGTTGAACTAGTGTAGCCCATCCATTGCGGCACCTATTTTCTGCCAGTGGATGGTCAAGGATGTTTCATAGTTTGGAGATAGTCTGATTCACACACACACGCGCGCGCACGCACACACCAGCATACACCAGCACAAATTCGGCCCCTTAATAAGCTCCTTGCGTGTTTCTGTTTCTCTGGGAGAGAGGTGGACTGTAAATAAGGTAAAATGGAAATCCCTTGTAGCACTGAATTGAAAACGGGGAAGAAGTCAAACAGGGAAAGCCCTGTGAGTCCTCACAAGCCAGCTGGGGAGCAGAACAGCTTCAGGCATGCAGGCCTACGTTCAGAGTTGGTTTCCTTCTTAACTCGCACTTGGCTTGAACACGCTGCAGGGCTCCTTTCTTCAAATACGATTCCAAACATGAACACAAATCTCCATCTCCTTGCTCTTATATACTCTATTTTCATTCCCCCCATCTTTCAGACCTCTTTTTTTTTTGTGGCAGTTTACTAATTTATCTTCCTCACTAAATGCTCTCATTACTACAACCTTTTCAACTCCAGTATAACATCTTGCTACACACTTGTCCTCTGTATCGTTTTCTGGTAATGCCTCACTTTGTCAACGTCCTTGTCTTGTCCTGGTTCTGTCCTCGCGGGTTTTGTCAGAGAGCCTCTGATTCCTGTTGGCTTACCGCTCCCCAGGCTAAAGAGCAGCTCATCCAGGCACATGGCCTCACCTGGAGTTACAGCTCCCGCCATAAGATTGTGCAGATCTTTGTTCTCCACCCATTCACGCCTGGGTTTGAAAGGGCATGAAATATGAAGAGCGCTGTGCGTCCATATATATATATATATATATATATATATATATATATATATATATATATATATATATATATATATATATATATATATATATACACACACACACACACACACACACACACACACACACACACACACACACACACACACATACACACACACACACACACAAATACACACACACACATATATATATATATATATATATATATATATATATGTGTATATATGTGTGTGTGTGTGCCAGCCAAAGGATAAAACCACTGCATATAGAGCGAATGAATACAAAAGGATTTTAAAAAGTCAGAAAGAGGAGCGTGATGGAGAACAGAGGGAGGAAACAGGAGCAGTACTCTGGAGCTCAGGAGCCAGCAGAGACCCCTCATGTCGGTGGCAGACATGGCGACAGAGGAGGAGCGGGGGTGGGGGGGGGGGGGGCGTCTTTGTTGTGTCTCTTCCCTAGACGTTGTGACTGAACAGTAGCCGGATTTCCGACCATAATGAATTAACCGCCACGTGTGCGGATCCTTTTCCCCGTTTTGGAGACGTCGCCGGAGGGGCGCGCCTTTTGTTACGCACTGGGAACATTACGCGTCAACAAGTCGCGAAAAACAAAAAAACCCAAAAACCCGATAGTTTTCCGTTTGTTTCGAAACTGTTTTTTTTCTCTTGGTTTATAATACTATTTTGTGAATATATATATATATATCCAAATGTATGGCATAATAAAAACCATGCGGATGGTGGCGATTCCACAGGTAGTTCAGGACAAAAAAAGCGACTTTTAATCTGGTAACTGCAGATCAACCGCGATAGACAGCGCGATTAATTTAACGTGAAATACGCGTTGTTCGGTTTACGAACTTTGTCGCGCTGCGATTGAAATAACCATTTAAACGAGGTGCCTGGTGATGTCACACCTCTATAAATAGCCTCTCGCGTTTTTATTAACGTAACATGTCCTTGTTTGTGTGCGTAAAGGGTTGACTGCTATGATGTACGATTTTAAGCCAAACCACAATTAATTGAAAAATGTGCTTCTCGTCATGAGCCCCAAAATAAGGGAATCACTTGTGCTGACCGTTTTTTTTTTTTTTTTTTAATTAGGCTATCCTAAAGTTTAAACTGAGAATCAAAACGCAAACCACATTTCAAATAAGTCACCATATCTTTAAAAAACACAAACAAATAATATAAAAAAATGTCTTACCTGATAAAGCCTCCTTGGAAAAAGAAGAAGAAACACAACGCATATATCCTAGTGACCCGTGGGAGCATTATCTGGCTCAGGCTCTCCCCCGGTCTTGTGTTGAATAACTCAGTGAGGATCTGAGCAGTCACCAAATCCAGCGAGCGGCGTGTGAGGATGGGGAAGAAGAAGGCATCGTCTCACTGCGTGGTCCCAGCTCGTCTTGGGGGGAAACTTCTCCTCCTCCCACTAAGTCCACCAGGCTGTGCGCGCCTCGCTGCGTCTGTGTGCGTCGGAGTGGTGGCCGCCAAGTGGAGGCAAGTTTTGGCTGTGTGTAGTTTTTTATTTTTTATTGTATTGCTTTTTTATCATAGGGGGGTGGGGGGGTGGTGGTTGTTTTTGGTGTTTTTTTTGTTTTTTGTTTCCAGGAAAAACTGATCGCTTTTGGGGATTTTTCTATCACGGAGGTTTAAAGGGGCAGTGCTGCCTTGTATTCGGCGCGTTAATTGACTTCTGGTGGGAGGGACGGGGGGGGGGGGACGGGGGTGGGGGGCAGATTTCACAGTTTAAATGATAAGGAGAAAATTAGTTTTGATAATTCCTACACCCATAGATTTCATTTCCCCCTCCTTTTGAAAAACTGAAACACAAATGATAGGCCTACATCTTAAAACAAATTGCATTGCGCTTGACATATTTTGTGAATGTAAAGTAATTGAAAATCACTGTAGTTGCCATAGAAAGAGGTGTTTTACATGGTGTCTATTTGTCACATCTGGATGTATTTTATCTTCCGCCTTTATGTCACCTCGGGAGACCATGGAGGAAGCATCCTCATTTCCATCCTCGACGAGTGACAAAGTCATACAAAGTGACGTGACAGCGCTGAAAAACAATAACAATACGTTAACGCAAAACTGAAATAAAAAACAACAAACAGGATCTGTGGTTAAGCCGTTCCAGCAGCCTTACATCCTTTCATCCATGGCTCCCATTATGGAGACGAGGTAGGCCTACTACAGATGTATTCTCAGAAAAGTCCCTGCTTTATCCCCCCCTCTCCCTTACAACCTGCCTTGCCTTGTAGTTTCCAGCCAAACAATGAAAACAAAGAGGATGGGAGGAGGGGAAACACAAGGGAAAGTCGATGATGGGGCAGATAGAGAAAGGAGTGAACGGATGTAGAGGTGAGGATGAGATCAGAGAAAAATGAGAAGAAAGAGGGGGGGAAGGGGTGGATGATGTTATTGTTGGCAGCAGCACGTATCAAGCATGGAGCTGACAGCATCATTTCCCACACCAAAGGCGGGGCAGCTGCTCGCTCACCTAGCCCGGTGGGCTGCTGACATCTGGGGCTGAGTAGACATCTGTCACCCACGAGAGGCGAACATGACACAGGTGAAGGTGGTGTGGGTGGTGGTGGGGTGGGCAATGGAGCAGTACACACTAAATATACCCACACCAAATACAGGCGAACCATTCACACCGCACGATGTCCGTGCACGATTGGTGGGCTGAGCACTTATCATCTAAAGGTATGTCACAAATGTGTTGGGCTGTCACTGTTGCTATAGGATCCTTGCATTCCCATGTTGTAATAGCAAGTTGTCTATTTGTTTAAATAATTTAGGTAGGAAACATAAACTGTGCAACTAACTGGTGGAGATGACTGTTAACAGGGGAGGGCGGGGGGGGGGGGTTGGCACGTAAAATGCCAACCCTGTTACCTAATCCGCTGCTCCTCCAGTTCTAGTGATCCCTGGCCCCATGGGTTAATGTCTCGGTTGTCATCAAAAGGTCATATTCCTGCTGTGGCGATCCTTCTTAACTTGTCTTTCAACACCCTTCCAGTGTATCCTCATACTGGGATTAAAATGTCCTCTTGGCCACTTCAACATCAAAACGCCATGCTATACGTTTCACTAAACTGCACCGTTGTGTGTATTTGAACCGAGTATTTGAACTGTTTGTGAAGAAAAAACAATGAATTAATCAGTTAAGATGGCTAGGGGAAAGACTGATATTAATAACATGGGGAATTGCTTTGGAGTGTTGCCAAGAGTAATATTTAGACATCAGACACCTCTTCCATAAAGAAGTGTCCTCGAAATACCTCCTTCAAGGATACAACTCCAGTAGGCTGACATTGATTTGTCCTATCTGTGTAGACACTCCTCCTACTACTACTCCTATGTACTGTCACGGTTGGGTTTTGAAAAAGCTTGTAATATCTAATCAACCAGACACTTTGTGGTCAAAATCCAGGCCCCTTTAATATCCCCTTAATGTGTCTGCTGTGTTCACTCAGTATTAGATTTGCTGTGGGAGTGAACCCCAAAGCTGGATAAATTCTACCTTAGGAGGCTTTTTTTGATTTCCTGGTTCTCTCCAGAAATGTCTGGCTCACCATACAGGCACACCATCCCAAATCTAGTGGCCTCCTCCAGGGGATCGACCCATGGCTGTGGTAGCCCTTTGGAGGCATAACCTTCCTCCTTATCCTGGGCAGCAGACTAAATAACACCGCGCATGGCTACGGCTCTTGCTGAACACAGGCAGCTTTGTGCAGCAGCCTGTGCTGTTCATGGCCTAAAGCGGCGATTATCCCCCCGCTGTTCACATACACACACACACCTAATATGTTGCCACGTACATGTGTCTAATTGTTGCCGAGTGTGTGTTGCATGGCGATGATCATTTTTAGGTCCTCTTTGATCCATTTAGTCATCACTTTCATCATTTCCGGATGTCATTCTCAATCGTAATATGGACTGAACACAATAACCATAGAACACTTTCTATGGTATTTTGCACTAGCTTCTGCTAACTGGTATTTAAATGTACATCCATCTATCTATCTATCTATCTATCTATCTATCTATCTATCTATCTATCTATCTATCTATCTATCTATCTATCTATCTATCTATCTATCTATCTATCGTGTTTTGCATATCTCCTTATAAAAATGCCAAACATGCAAACTTAAATGATGTCAAACGTATAAATGATTGTCTATCAACTCAGCTAAAGGTCTTGGAAAACACATTGTGACCCCAAAAAAAGACATGGTAATTTCCATTTCCTATTTAAAGCAATGTCCTGCCATTTGAAGACACTACGTGCTTGGCCATATCTAACCAACTCATACATAAATATAGCACTTAACCCATCCCATTCTAATCCTTATGACATTTGCCCAATTACATTTTCATCCCCAAAGTCTTAACTGCAGGCAAACTATTTATGAAAGCCAAAAGGATTGTAAACATTCTCGATACATCATGTGGTTACAAATTTGAGGTCAGCAAGGCCTGGTAGCTATCCATGTGTGGCGATGATGCTTGCTAGGCCTACATTGATGTGGAAGTTATTACCCATAGGGGTAGATGTGTAACAGTCAATGTTAAAAACAGCTGACTGCTAACCCTGTGGTAGAAAACATTTGCCATTTGACAAGAAAATACCTGAGATACTTTAATACTTAGATAGGCAATCCAACCTTGAATATTAAATGTTTTCATAATTAATACTCTCTAAGCTCATATTGCTCGAAATGCTTTCCATAAGAAGACCAATATATATCTAATATTGTGGGATGTCGAGCAAAAATGTTAATGCTATAAAATCTACATAGTGGGGCAGTGGTATTGAGAGACAAAAATACAAATGTACTACAAGAACCATAACTAATCGGAGGTGCAAACTTGAAGCTGCCCAGCGAGTTGTGACTCAACCTCTCTTCGACTTGATCGACATACAATTACTTAGCCATCTCGGTAAACTCAGTGGGAGTGTGAATGTGAGGATATAGAACCAGGAACTGACACCTGAGACATGACTGTTGTTTTATATATATATAGTGTAGCCTCCACACCCCTGTCGTAACCCCTGTGTCACAAGGAAGGGACTCAAACCGCATGCTAACCAAGACGGCTGGTTCAATTCCGGCATACATGGCATTCACTCTGACCAACTTTTGTGACCTCTCTTCTCACAAAAGCCCATAATACAAATATATAGGGACAGTTAACGAGCCGAAGCTCCCAAGCAGAGCATGCTAAACAGCAGCATAAATAGATCAAGGGGTTACATTTTTAAGGGGTTAAAAGTGGGTCAAACGTGTAGCCTGGGATCAAACTGCAAGCAGCATACGTGACCCACGGTCAGGTATGTTGCTGAGGTAATGTCACTGAAATGTTGCATGTTGCAGTGTCAATCTGTGTCATAGTTTTTTTGGTCTCTATTTCATTCCCATTCACCTTTTGCCTTTTGACACGCTTGGAAGTGTACAGATCACCCTTTAAAAAGACAAATGTACAACATGTTGTGGTGCATCTGCCTGGGTTTTTATACTGGACTCGGTGTGCGGTTCAGACTCTGACCCAAAGAGCAACTCTCCACTCCATCTTTCAATCGAGTGAAGGCTGTCCTCTCAATGCTCTCTCTCACACACCTTTTCACACTGTCCTCCTCAATCATTCCCAGGTAGAAGAAGAGAGAAGCTTCTCTCCGTCTCTGATCATTGTAACATTTTGCACCAGTGGGTGTTGAATGATTCATTTTTTTCCCTCTGTTTAATCCCTGTGTCTGCATCCCTTTACCCTGCGGACAAGTTTATTCTGTTCTGCTGATGTCTAGGCCGAGATGGTAGAAAATGGTAACCTAAACTATTGTTTTAACTGCTGTTGTTGTAATGAAGTTGCAGTTGTTTTGGAGTCATTTCTCCCAGTGGGTTCATATAATGTTAGTTTACACCTTCAATTATAAAACCTGACACGTATACATTCACGCACGCACACACACACACGCACATGCACGCACACACACATACACACAGCTTACCTGCTTTTATCCATACATTTTATGCAATGATTTGTACACTGTTCATTCCACAGTGGTTAGACTATAATGCTCAACTACACGTGTCAGCGATGCTGGAGATTTGAATTGCCATTTCTTGTTTTATATGACAGTGGTTTGCTTGTATCAAACAGTTAAAACCGTAAAATAAACATCAAAATGTGCTAACTTGGGCCCAAGTTATAAGTCCCTGGGCATAAGTCCCAGCTATGAATGTGGTTCTTAAACCTATATTTCATACTTGCTGTCAAAGGGTTCACATTCTTGGCCTTCTTCTTTTACTAACCCATAAAGTACAATGTCAACATTATTTACAATAAGCATTCATTTTACAGAAGACAAAATGTTTTTTTCTTGCAGTGTATTCTGTTTGTACCCCATGCCCTGACACTCTTGCAGGGTAAGATACCAAAATAAGAAGACGCATGTACCCTGTGGCCTATTGTATGCTGCTCTGAGCACGTGATGTGAACAAAAGATTCAAAGTAATGTGCAAATGTGACAAAACATGTATAAACAAACAGGGGCAGTGAAGGGTTCAGAAATCCCCCTTCTGGTCATAGTGCTCCTCCAAATTCACAGATGACTCTTTCGGTCCTCATGGAATCATGAATGTTTCTCAATGTTTCATGGCCCATCTTTTGTGTGCGACCTGCAGTTGTTGTTTTTTAGTTTTGCTGTCGATCTGTGTCAATATTCAATCCAAGATGCCTTGAATTTTGAAGTAATGTATTCTCCAAAATATGATTCATAGCTCGTCAGCACAGACAGATTGCATTTGGGAGAACCATCAACCTCCATCAAATAAATGAATGTCCTTCTTTTCTATCTAACAAAGGTAATCCACTTGAAATTCCAGTTCATAATCTCATAGTGACCTTTGCTGGTAATTAGCAATATAATTACTCTAGGTTTTGAACTGCATGTGACAGAATGAGACACTTCAACAATTACTTGATATTCAACAAACATATTTTCACGATCAAAATGGAGTTACAAAGCTCAGTTCAGGTGACGTTGTTTGAGTTTCTCAACATGTACATGCTTTATGTTGTCATACATAGCAGGTCTTTAATCTGACAGGGGCTGACAGAAGGAGCTGTCTTGGCTGAGACATGGGCCTCTCATGTGAGAACATTAATAACCGTCCCACTTGGTCATGTAAAGCGGTCCAGCACAGATAAGAACCATCCAACGTTTGAGTAAATGCACCTGAAATTGGTATAGGCGCATTCACTCATAGCACAAGTGCCTCACGCCGAAGCATCAAGATGTACGAGAGGGCTGCTCTGAAATGCTCTTATAAAGTAAGAGGGAACTGTGCATGACATCGACAAGAGTGTTTTGGAGATGTACACGCACACGCATTTTGTTTTTTACTTTGAATTATTAATCGCAATATACACTCCATGTGTAGCGGTGCCTCGTTGGAATATTATTAATTGTCTGTTTGAGCCCATGAATTGTAAAGAGATTTTTTTTTCCTAGAAAAAAAAAACCGGCACAAATTAAGTCTGGAGTAAACTGTGGCCTATTAAGGCGCAGCTGATTGGTCCTCATGCGGTCACGATCCCTGAGCATTTGACGGTTCATTGGTTCCCCCCCAATTATGATTGATGCATTGTAATTGGAAGTCAATTACACGATAATTGATACGTTTATTTTTTTGCTGAAGCCTAATTATTTGAAATTGTAGAAAACAAAGGCAGACGATGAAACACCATATAGGATTTGTGAAATGCTTATTATTTATTCTGTAAGAGATCCAGGGTTACTGCCGATATTCTTACGGTTTGTAAATACAGAGGAAATGGTAATACAACTGACTCCCTGCTAATGTTGAGGCTTTTCTCCTCACTTGCGTTTTGATATATTTGCTGGCAGTCCTCATCTCGATAACCTCATCGCCACGGCAGATCTTTTGCTAATTTGCATACGAGTGGAAGGAAAAGGTGAAGGATCACTTCTTACTTCTCCAGTCAACCACAACAAACCGTACCTGTTATGAGTCTGAGGAGAAAAAGAGATGGGTGTGGAGACCGTGCTTTGCTCAAACAAAAGCTGAGCATGATTCATGGCTTTCCTATTTGGAAATTTGCTTGAGAGAGAGAGCGAGAGAGAGAGAGAGAGAGATGTTTGTAGATAGGAAAAAGGTGGAAACTCCCTTGCAGCTGTTGGGTGTCCATGACCGTGATTAGAGGAGACGTCGAGGAATTTTTGTGCCTGCGTTTCTGCTCCAGACATGGCGAAGATCTCTTCCATTATGGTGTCCGGTGCGGAGCGTGACAGCGTCATGCCGCTTCAGAGAAAGCGTTCATATCATTCTGTAATTGAAGACTTCGTGCTTCCTCTTCCGAAGTGAAGCCCCTCGCAAAAGGTGAGAGGAGGCTGAGTCAAATTACAGAAGTTTATTTTCAGGGCTTCAGTTATGAGATATGAGATATGATTCTTTCATGACTCTTGCAGAGAGTGCCTGGGAAGAGCAGGGTGTTAAAAAAAACAGACGGAGACGGTGTGTTAAAATTAGGACAGAGCTCGGGAACGGTTGGCCTCTTTAGGAAGCCTCCCTTATCTTGGAGTTATTAGAAGCAGGCACTTTCATGGCCACGTATTACCCGGCTCTCATGAGCTGCAAGGTAATACTAATGTGTTGAGCTGCTGGTGTAGTGGACAGGAGTGGTGGTCGGGGCGGGGGCGTGGGAGGTGGGGGTAAACAGTACTGTTAATTGCAATGCTCTCCTGCAACTCTCTCCCTTCATACATCACTGAGTCACTGAGTGTCATTTGAATAATTCAGCAGCGTTACTGGTTTATTTTGTAAAAAAAAATATAAGAGAGAGAGAGAGAGAGAGAGAGAGAGACTCTTAGGAAAGCATCATCAAGCCAAGTTATTGGCTTGTTGTTACGGACCATAGCCAATAATTGTTGTTAATTACATTTTGAGGCACTAACGTATGAAATGGACTGTTCATAGTCGGGCTGCGAAGATGCAGATCAGATCCCAAAATCCCAAAATAAAACTAAAAGTTGTATGTATGATTCTCTATGGAGTTAACTCCTGATGCGCAATGTGTTCACTGAGCTAACAGGGACAACTCTTATTGCACAAGTTCCCAAAGCAATACTCACTCTTGTGTATGAAGCATTCTTATCACAAAGTCAATGCGTGAACATTTAGGACACACTTTTTTGTGTGCCTGCAGGCCACCTAAGTGGCAGGCACCGTCTCCATTGTGGAGCTCAACTCCCACTCAGACGGAGGCATAGAAAAGTGGAAAACGTTTTCCCAGCCAAGTCATCTGAATGTTTTTTTTTCTGCTGTATTTTTGTGGTCTAATAAGATTTGGCAGAGCTTATTGTACTCCATTTGCTTTGTAGCCGTAGCTGTTTGTGATAATGAACAATGACAGCTGCCTACCTGTTCTGCAAGTTTGTGACTTCCTTCACCTGACAATCCCTTAATCATCCTCCTCATCACCTCTGCTACGCTCGTATTGGTCCCTCGCAAGGAACCAGACCTCAAAGGATCGCCTGAGGTAAATACAATGAAATGAAACGTAAATGAAAGCCAAGCATGCCGATTTATCTTGGCTTTTTTTGGAAAAAAATTAAAAAGCGGTAAAGTTGCTGGCTCCTAATAGTAACAGGAGACAGGCTAGTGGTTAGGGTGTTGAGACTCCCAGCCAGAAGGTACTGGGTTTGATCCCCAGTGTCCGCAGCCTAAACTGTAGGCATCCTAAGAGCCCAAAGATACCCAACCCCTACCTTAATGTCATGTATCATGAATTCACAAAATTACTTTGGATAAAGTTGTCTGCTAAATGACTCCAAGCCTACCTCGCTGCATGTTTTGACCTGTGATTCTCCTAGTTTGTTTGCGCTTGTGTCATGGCGGCTCCAGTTCAAACTGTGTCCTGCCCAGACACCAGTTGGTCTCTACTTTTCTCGGGAAGCTGACATTCAGGCCCAGATGCTGGCTGGGCTCTCTGGGGGAGAAGCACAAAGAAGACACATTAATGCATGGATGCTCAATATCAGCCAGCAACCGAGGCCTGGCCCATAACTCCCCTGCTGAGATCTAGCGTTAAGACCCTGGCGCTCAGAGACCACAGTCTCTCTCTCGCTCTCTCTCTCTCGCTCTCTCTCTCTCTCTCTCGTCCAGAGGAGTTCCTCTCTTATTCTTGTGTGTCGAAGAGAAGTAAAGGCTTGTAATAAAGAAGCCTTTTAGTTTCATATATAGGGTGTTGTCTACCAAGCCACTGTAAAATATTTACTTCAGCCCCAGTTCATTAATCATAGAAGAATATATGAATTATGTTCTTAATATTCTACATATTGTGTTATGGAGAACACAATGTGCTGGGGGGGTGGGGGGGGTGTATACCATGGACACAGTACACAAAAGATTATTACATAATTAAATATTCTTTGCATGATAATAGTTAGAATAGCAAAAATCGTTGCATATTACATCTATTTTTAAGTGGTGGATGGCATTTATTGGGTAAACAGAATCACACCGGGCAGACTTACAAGCGCAATCATTTGCAAGTACTACTTGGCAACGGATGACCAAGACTATTTTGAACACTGTCTGGCTGCAGGAATATTTCTGTCTCAACAAATCAGAGCCGACCGCTGTAACATGAGCAGATGCTTCTCTGTCCGGCATACTACTTCAACCTCGCACAGCGTTTCTTCTTATTTCACTTGCCCCTTGACTTCTCCTGCTTCCCCCCCCCCCCCCCCCCCCCCCCCCATAATGAATACAAACTGCAGTGCGGAATTGAATAAAACAGAAGCAAACCGAAGGTAAATCCAATAAGGAAAATAAATGGAGCTTTTCTCCAAGGCCAAGCAAGTGTATCTAATCCCTTAATTAGACAGAATGGCCACGTCGTTGTCTTTCTTTACTGGCCATACAAATGTAGGACGCCCCGATTGGCTGGTCCCTGGGAGTGTTTGTAGAGTGTATGTTTGCCTGTATGTGTACATGTACGCATCACTGCATGTCTGTCTGTACGTTGTTTGTGCATCTCTACATGTTGTCAACAGCATGGGTCTTTGCTCAGATGGGCTTTTTGAATTCTTTTGCACTTACAAGGTAATAATTAAATATAGAAATTGCATGACAATACCATTTAGATAGATAGATAGACAGACAGACAGACAGACGGACGGACGGACGGACGGACGGACGGACGGACGGACGGACGGACGGACGGACGGACGGACGGACGGACGGACGGATAGACGGATAGATAGATAGATAAACCTTTATTGTCCCAAGGGGAATTTGTCTTGCACATATCATAACATAACATGACACCTTTTTTTACATGTACCGATTATTTGTGTGAATTTGTTGCTGCAAAATTCTAACCCATACATAGTAATGCTTCAGCTTTTAGTTTTACTCTAAAGGCACGATCTGTACGCTATCCCGACATGACCTTGTGGAGCAAAACATCTGAGGCAAACTTCTACCCGAGCATCATCTCAAATAGTTAGCAGCATTATTCAGAAGCACACTCTTAGGTGGAGAAACTACAGAGGGTGGGGTCAAAGCCAAGGAGGGTGATGGTGGATGGGTGGGGTATCAGCATCAAGTCGTATGTTTCAAGTTTAGTTGCCGCCGCTCATATTCCATCCAAAGTGAGTGGCACTGATAGTGTTTCAGCAGGGCTCTACCTGTGAACAGGATATCGGTGTGGGTGAGGGATGTCAACAGTAAATATGTTTAGCGGGGAGGGAGGGAGACTTACGTTGTCCGACATAAATATGGACAGCGCACAAAGGCTCTGAGGTGGTCGATCGGCGCGGAATAATACAATGGTGGCATGTAGGTAATTTGTTTCGAGGGGTGGTGTGGAGGAGACACAGGCAGAGGGAGGATGGAGGAGAGGGAGGGAGAGGGGAACATATTGAAACAATAACTACACAACTACTGCTGATGTCTCCCCGAGCAGCCGTTTCACACATAATGCTCTACCTCCCTGTCGCTATGGCAACCATTGGTTTTTTTTAAGTCACCCCCACAGTGAACACACGCGCACATGCACGGGCGCGCGTTCGCACAGACACACACATACACACACACACACACACACACACACACACACACACACACACATACACCAACAATACCCATTTGGATCTGCCACTTATACAGCTGTTTTTTGCACTGTGGGTTACGGGGTAGATGAGAATTGTACCGTACAGTTTTGAAGCTTTGCCAAAAATAGATTTTAATATCGTAATTTTCATGCCAAAACTCACTATCACAACACACTCACAATACATGTTTTTTTTTTCTTTCTTTCTACAAAATGCCATGGTCTTTACATTTAGCTTTCTATTTTTCCCCCTGCCAAGACCTGATATTCCCTCCTGAGATGTGCTTTTATTAAACCATCTTACAGCCGAGCGGCGGCGGCTGCTCTCTCCCAGGACTGGGTTGTGCACGACGCTGTCGCTTGTTGGAATCCCAGATGGCCTCTCATCTCTGGATTTATAGGAAGGATTGGAGAGCTATAGGTACAGCATATGATCAGGGGTGTGTGTATGTGTGTGTGCGTGCGTACATGTGTGCGTTCGTGCTTGCCTGTGTGTGTGTGTGTGTGTGTAAGGCATGTAATCATACGTCGTTCTTTCCTGTTCCACTCATCCCAGGCATCAAACTAGGACGGTTGAAGGGAGGCGTGCTGAGGAAGGATGTCCAATGAAGAGCCAAAGAAGAAACCGGCGTGCTCATGAAAACAGGCCCTCCGAGACACCCCCCAGCCCTGGGTTGTAAATAAGGTCACGTGCCCCCGCCCCCCATACACACACACACACACACACACACACACACACACACACACACACACACACACACACACACACACACACACACACACACACACACACACACACACACACACCACCCCTCTAAATGAGATGTAGCGAGGCGGCGGCATGGAGATTATTAATGTTGGATTGTCATTGATGTTTGCACTGCGAGGTGATCGCAATTTAACCCCGACACGGTGGAAGGGGAAAGACGCAATATTGGAGTGGATTTTTTTATTTATTGTATTATATGTATATATATATATATTTTTTTTTTACCTGATAAGAAAACGTTTATTTTTTTGCTCTTATCAGGCTATCTGGTATTTAAATAATCCTCTGTCATTCAGATGTACTGCGTGTATTGATTTTCTCTGG
Organism: Merluccius polli; assembly: GCA_030340625.1. Taxonomy (NCBI): domain Eukaryota; kingdom Metazoa; phylum Chordata; class Actinopteri; order Gadiformes; family Merlucciidae; genus Merluccius; species Merluccius polli. Next base: position 643,388 of record JAOPHQ010000850.1, read on the forward strand.
TTTAAAAAAAACCTTGTTTCAGATGCAATGCATCAGAGGCTTGCACAGCGGCAACCCCTGGAGATATTTCTAGTGTTTATATAAACTACATATTCCAGCTTCTTAATGTTTGTGCTATTAATCCATAATGCTTCACTCGGTCTCACACACAAACACACACACGCACACACTCACGGTGGTTAGGGTGCTATCCGACTCAACCAGAGCCCAACAGAGCACCAGCTTGGGCTGTCAGGTGCAGCGTTGACCCCCTCCTCTGTGGAATCACAGGGCTCACGTAGCTCTTTCATCATCGGCCGCCAGGCATCGACAGATCTCTTGAAGAATACAAAAAAGTATTCAAATAGGGAGAAAGGAAACAACACAAAATAATAGAACCGGATCATATATTGTGTTTTATATTTTCTGTAAGTGTGTGTGTGTGTGCAGTTTGTAGATTTGTTTTTTATTGTACAGTATGTAGTCATATGAAAACCAATCATTTATATATAAATGGCAACATTACCTTATTACTCCGGTACATAGAGACGATCTGAGTAACGACCTGGCAACGGGAAAGCTTTCTAAACGTAGTCCCATCTGAGTCCGGTCCAAGTTGACAGTTACTAACGTTTCATTTAGCGCATTCATTTAGACCGGTGGTAAGACTGCTTATGTTACATTCACATCATAACCGTGCATCAACACCCCTCCAGCCAATCAGAATCAAGTATTCACCGGGCCACGGTATAAGGCTTAAACTGTTAACTGTTAATGCTCAGAAGCTTAGAAGAACCTTCATGTACATGTATTACTTTTTTGGGCAGGAAGTGAATTATTATTCCATATTACCACCAGGAGGTTTCACAATAAAAGGCCCTAAGTTGCCAACTCACATCATCAGTATAATCACTTTAGTATAAACATCACTATACCCACTATACCATCCTCATTCACATACTTCCATTAGTACACTTCCATGAGGTACACTGTGTACACTATGTACTTGCTTATTTAGTGCATGAATTTGGACAGGGTAATGTTGTCTCAAATCGAACACAGCCGTTGTGCACTTACCAGATGTGACGATCGCAACCGCTTCTTCTTTTTCTTCTCAATGTGGGATTGCAACCGGCCGTAGCATTATCGCCAACATTTGACCGCCAAAATCTGCCGGCTTGTTTGCTCACTTGTCTAAATTAAAAATCTATAAAAATGAACGTTCTTTTAATTCGACCGCCATTTTCACAAATGGTGGTGGTTCCTCCCCTTTCGCTACGTAGCCAAGATGGCAACCATTGAGGGGGAGACGTGCTCCACACTCATTTGGATTCATTTTTTGACCGTTTTGAGTACACCGTTCAGGTACTCATAACGGTAGTGCACTGCATTTTGCCATACTTGTCCGTGTGAACCCACTTATGCACTCAGAATAGCAAGTGTAAGTATGGAAGTACATGAATTGAGACACAGCACTTGTCATTCACTTCTTGCTTCCTTTCCCGCTACTCCAACTGGGTTGATCTTATTTTATGCAGTCTATGGTTACCAGTCACTGATTGAGTTACGTTGCTTCATTCTCTCGTATTTGGAAGCTCATTGGTGCAAATTGACTCCCACCGACAGTCTAATAGGAAATCAAATTCATCGTTCAGGGTAGCCGAAATCCACAGCGTGTGGATGACATGAAGGCCTTCACTTAAAATGGGTCACAATCTCGGAGGCCTTTGCTCCCACCACCGTTCATAAATTGGTAATCCAGAGTGGGGAGAGTTTGGACTACAGCCTCCTACAACATAGACGCCTTCCGTGACGGACTTGAATGCGGAAGTTGTGATGACGAAAACGTAACGAATGTATAAAATAGGTTCAGGTTCCAAAAGGAAGTGATGGGGAAGCAATTTTTTCACTTTTTTCCCCCTAACACTAACTACCAAAGTCTTTATTTTATCATTTATTCTTGTATATTTTAAGTTAAAATACAGTGGAAATGTATTTTTATAAAAGTAACAGTTGTAGCAGTTTTTTTTGGCCATACTTGTTGAAGTTATAATAAAAATGTGTTATCGAAATCGTTAATCAAGATTAATTTCATTAATCGAATCGCTCAGCACTAGTAAATACGCAGGAGACTGGGATGTCTTCGCGACTGTATGAATTGAAAGTTCAGCTCTTGACTCAAACCAAAATTCAAAACACACGGCGCTGCAAGAGTCAATAGCCTTGGGGCTAAGATGACAACGGCAAAGCAGAAATTGAAAGAGATCATGAGGGAGGCAATGAAGCTGACCCTATTTGTAGATGATTGGAGCAGGAGAGGATTAACAGCATCTTTCATGGATGTGTCAGCTTGTGTTTACCATCCGCCTGGAGGCCAGGTTCACCATGCTCTGCTTAACCTGCACCGAATAGAGCACCCACACACCATTTGCCCGCTGCATTGATCAGACATTAGATGCATGGGGTATAGGAGAAGACAAGGTGCTGCTCATTGTCACAGATAACAGCTCCAACATCGTCATGACTGTGCGGCTGCTTAGGGATAAAAGGCGAGAGCAAAGTAGCGAGTCAGAAGATGGTGATGTTTCTCAGGCTCAGCCGAGAGGTGCTGGAGACGGGCAGGATGAACTGCGGGTGGAGTCAGGGTCAGAGGATGAGGAGAGTGGAGGCTTCAGTGAGTGTGGTTATAGTGACAATTACATTTGTCACTGTAACCACAGTGCGCACACACTTCAAATCTTGAAAAGCTGTATTTGAAACAGCTGATTCATTCATAATGCAAGGGACTTTTGTTTACAATGTTGGACACAAGGCTATGTAAACTTAACATAGAAGAGCAAAGCACATCAGCTTCCAGCTGAGATGGAGCAGTATCTTGGCAGCTGTCTGGCTCTCAGTGTACTACCAGGTACAAAACATTCACTATTAATGATGTCAATTACAACATGTGAGGTATTGTATTGTTAATCAACTGCAACGATTTGCCATAGAGCTGCAGCACCTGCATCTAATGCTGGGCAGTCCAATTCATTGATCAGTTCATTTTGAGTTGGTTCATCTAAATGAATTGAACCTCGAGAGTTTTTCTTTTTTTAAAGTTTTTTCATGTTTTTTTTTTCTCACATTGAGCTCCCTTAGATTCCTGGCTCCCAAGCAATGCCTTGTGTGGCTCATAAATGGGTTTAATACATGTACCTGTTCATGTGTGTCTTTAGTCTACTGGCTATTTTGATTTTTACCCACCACCTGCATCTCAACTCACAAGCAGAATTACACACATTTTGCACTTAAGGCTGCATCTTGTGTAGACTGTTTACATATACATATTATGTACTAATGTTGTTGTTGTTTTATATACTATTGTTGTTGTGTCCAGTGGAAATGTTCTGGTTAATGACACAAATACACTGCAATACATAGTAGTCTTTTGTTGATGGTTGTTCATATGTCCTAAATAAATAGATGTTTAGGTATGGTATGATGTTTTGAGTTTTAGATGATTTTTCTGACCTCTTTGAATCTCACCCCTGATAAATAACCCATATTACAATAAAGAGACTAAAACTAACACTGAAACAAAAAAACGACACAAAAATTCAAAACAAACTCAAAATAAAAACTAATGAAAAATGCAATAACTTTGGTTCTCGTAAGGATTGCACATTGCTTAGTTTGGTTTTGTAGGCGCAAAATGTCATCCTTTCAAGATTTTAATGAGGGATCTGTTATTAGGATGCTTTGCTCATCCAATATTCAGAAACCCCTGTCCATAAACAACCCAAAATGTGTTCAAATTGGCTGCACGACCAGCCAATTAAAACTTTATAGTTGAACGCAGGAACTGCTGCGTTTCCAAAAGAAACAGCTCTACTAGTAAAGCGCTCCACAACAAAGCACACAGTGTAGGGTTCATCTTTAAAACAACAAAAACACCCTGAAAATTAATGGCTTTCAGATGCCCATGCCTGGACTGTAGAAGAACAAGTTGTTCTTTTATTGGTTTCTTTTCTTTTCTTAGTATGAGCTAGTAATGTTTACTCCACCTAATGAAGAGTAAACACATCTCTTCCTGAGCTGACCTCCAGGGAGCTGCTTAGAGTGAGTCACCGCTAGACACCTGAGTTTGCCTGTGATGGACCCAGGGCTCTGTGTTTAAATGGTGGCCAGACAGTGATGGATGGCCATGTCTGGACCCATTGGCTGAGTGGTGAGCACCTCGTCTCCCCTCTGCCCCGTCGAGGAGCATCCGAGGCAGGGGACTCTCGGGTCGTAAGTGAGGGCTTGGCTGAAGGGTACAGGGCAGGTGGGATACCTCCAGGAAGTGGTCCGCAGGACAGTGTGGTGTGGACACTGGAAGCTGTGTCTGTCTGTCTGTCTGTCTGTCTGTCTGTCTGTCTGTGAGAGCAAGAGAAAAGAGTTTGGGGTGTATGTGTCTTTTTGCCACCAAGGTATTCTTGGAAGATGCATGTGGGGTGTCTTTCTAGATTGGATGAGACCCCTTCCTTCACTTACCTTATACAAAACACTTACTATCAGGATTACATATACTATATTACAGAAAACATGTCATCACCACACATGTATTTCTTGTTCCAGGGATGCCCTCACCTTTCCCTTTCACAGTGCCCATTTTCCCATTCCCCTCCATGTCATGAAACTTTAAGAAATAATTAATTTCACTGTGAAGTGGCACTGCTTAGCTATTAGAGAAAAAATGAAGTGAGACATTTTCCCAAACTGCCAATGAGAAGCCGTCTGAACCTGGGGGTAATTGCCCAGGAAATGTTTCATCAACTCGTGCACTCAACTTCCTCGCCACATTTGCATCTCCTCCTGTTCCTCCAAATCATTCCAACCATCTCTCGTCGGCCGGCGTTGATGGATGACCCCGTGCAAGCTGTCACCATGGAGAGACATTTAATGGCTTTCGCAATCACTTTGACATGCCTGAGGTAAACAGAGGCATCCCAATGCCTAACCTCTCCACTCTGGTGAACAACAGCCAACACGGAACAAACATATATTTGTACCTGAGCTTCGGTTCACACACAACGCGCACGTCTTCATCGTCACAAACCATGTCGCTTAGATTTGAGGGAATGATGATGAAAGTCGCGACCTTGGTAAACCGCACCTGTTTTGACTGACTGGAGTATTAAATTAAATTTAGTCAGGAAAAGCGAACTCTTGCTTTGTCGGTGATATGTAGCGCACACCCAGGAGCCACTGAGCGCCAAGGCAACAATTGTGTACGGTGATGAAAAAGTTAGCAATATTATTCAAGGTGCATGAGTAAACTGATGTACGATAAGATGCTCGTTCATAAATATTTAGTTTTTAGCCACCCTTGAAGTATTTCGAAGGAAAACCTTGAGGCAAAATAAAGCCCTGAGCAAACAAACATTTTAGGGATTAATTTTGTTTGTGTTGCTTGAATACACGCAGAACTCAGAGAGGACTCAACTGGATTACAGCTGTCTAGTATATTCAGTTGACTACTAGCAGGTACAGATGAAGTAAACACAGTACTATCTGAAAATAAATAATGTTTTATTTAAAACATAGCCTGTGGCCGCAGTGGTTTGAGGTTTGTATAGTATGTGTGTATTGAGTGTGCTAGGTGTGTTTTTCTGTGTAATGTTTTCAAATGGGGATGTTGGGAAAGGCAGAACACATCATATTTTCACGGCAGAGGATGAAATCAATGAGCACCTTGATGAAAATGATGAAATTGTGACCACACATATAGATCTCATATGCCCAATGTTTCTCCCAAGCTAATACTTTATTTTATGTTACTGGTACTGACTGTGGCTTTACTGTTGCCACATATTATACGTCCATACTTCGGTCAGTTCCTTATGAACATAAACATAACATCAAACTAAATCTGCAAACCGATTATGCCAATCAATTCCTTACTGAACTTTTGTTACATGTATCCCAAATAGAAAATCTGTATTTATCAGTTTATGTCTCAGTGGGTTTCACAGGCCCACGATGAGAGAATCATTTGACAGCGCTGTCTAGCTATTAGGCCTAAACTGTCAACTTATGAATAAAATAAATACATAAAAACAGATGCAGAGAATTATGCCTGGGGTCTGGTTAAGTATTGTTGCTATATTACTTTGTCACTTGTTTTATAGTTTTCTTTTTCTATTCTCTACACCACACCGACGTGCATGACATCACGAGACACGCGTGGTGTTCTGGTCAAGACGGTCAGTGACCCCCTCCCACCCAAACCTAACCTCGTACCCAGGCGTTGTCATCTCACCATGTAATGCCTGCAACGCGGGGCTTCAGTCGTGCGTTACTGCTGAGAGGGAGAGGGGGGACTTCCGAGCATGTTATATTCGGTATATTTGTTGACGATATTCGTCTCAATTACATGGGTTTAGCGGCAAGAGAGGGAGGGACTTCTGATAGAGTATCCGTTCCATGTTTCGGACAGTGCTTTGTCAAATTCTTTGTCGAAAAACGGCAAATTTATTCTCCTCGTCTTTGCCGTTGTCCTTCTTGTCATGTTCTTATTCACCTCGCTCCGGGGACTGTTAACTGGCGTTAGCAGCTCATGGGAAGTTGGGAATTTGCGTTGCGGTAGACCGGGATAACTATACAATTCATGACCCTCTCTCAGCCTACCCCAAACCCCACCTCATGATGTGCTCGTTACTCACGGCAGCTCTGGGTGGGTGGCAGGAGGCTCCCCATCTGAGCTTGGCATGGCTCCGGGGCCCGGGGGGCTGTGAGGGCACATGGGATCCTGTTTAGGGCACATCTGGGCAGCCGGCTGTCCAATCTTAGGTAGAACAAATGCCAGCCTCCGCCAAGCTGTCCCACTGTTTGTTTCAGCTCACAATCACATCCATGTGTTGTCTTTCTTTTCTGCTTGATTCTTTACATTATATTATATTATCATAAAATAAAATACTATGTTTGATACTTGTACCAGCAAGTGTTTTTGTGGCAATATTTTGAGGTACAAGATTGATATATACAACCCTTTATATGCAAATTTACAATAATGATGGCAAAATGATAATTAGCACACAAAATATTAATTGTAAGGGACGAGGCAATGGCAAATAACAAGCATGTTTTGTCAGTACAGGATTTAAACATTTAAGAACAATGCAATATTGCTTTCAAAAAAGCAAAGTTCTACAGCTGACAGATACAACTTATAAAATATGTTGCTTTGGTCATGACTCGTGATGATAAAACAGCTTCCTTTCAAAGCCGTCCTTCCTTTCAAATAGTTTACTTCAAACTCTTAAATCACAAATGTATCTCTGTGATCACCAGTGTCAGAATCCATTATAATGTTGCAATGGTTGAATGCATTTTTTGATGCAGAATGAAACATAGAAGTTGTTATACCCAGTACAGTTGTGAAGAGCTGTTGCATTGCCCCACATTTAGTATGATAGGATCTTTCTTTTGACCCACTGAGGATTACACTTACAGCCTTTGGCCTTTCTCTTGACTCTGACACTGTGACTTTTTTGCCCATCCAGTGAGTGCCTACTTTACTCTCTAGAACGGCTTGTCTGCTCTGCTCTGCTCGTCTGTCTGTCTGTCCTGTCTGTCTGTCTGTCCGTCCGTCCGTCCGTCCGTCCGTCCGTCCGTCCGTCCGTCCGTCCGTCCGTCCGTCCGTCCGTCCGTCCTTCCTTCCTTCCTTCCTTCCTTCCTTCCTTCCTTCCTTCCTTCCTAATAACTGGGGTTTAGTAACCTGGCTCCGCCCGCCTACGTACTTCCGCTCAATTTTCATTTCACTTCAGTACTAAGGTCTGGCGGTGCTCTATGTTAGAACGATTTCTTTTCCCTCAAATGTGCCTTACAGTGACGTAGAGGTCGTGCGCGAATTTCAGTTATTGAGCGGAAGTACGGAGGCGGGCGGAACCAGGCTAATGCTAATGCTCACTGCATCTGCCGTTTGTATACTGCGCGCAACGTGGTTTCTGGCGCATGAAATACGTCACGACCAAACGTTAGCGATTGGTTAAGGCAGATCCAGAGCGGCACTGGGCAGAGCCAATAGGTTTTAAACTTCAACAGCACCCGCCTTCAAGTGAGAAATCGTTTGTCTCTACAGCACTGCTAGACCATGAGTATGAATGAAATGAGTACGAAGGTCTAGTTAGGACTAGGCTAGGGGTTTAGATGCCAGGAATTCAACTCTAAAAGACTGGGTGCTAGTAGTGTAACTGTACTTCTTGGGACTCAGATCTGTCAGATACTAAGCACATCTTTCTATACGTTGAAGATGAAGTTCAGCAGTATTAACACAATACATTAAGGTCTGGGGGGGTGGGGTTGGGGGTAGTGGGGATACTGGGTTCGATCCCCCTGTCTAATGGACATTTTATGCATTCTCGAGCACGATGCCTAACCCCTACCTGCTCCCCGTATGCATATGCACTGTAAGTCGATTTGGATAAAAGCCTCAGATAGTAATGGTATTGGAATGATGTCCTTTTTGGAGTTTTTATTCAATGTCCTTTTTGCTGCTTTGAAATAAACAAATGAACTCATGTCCATGATCAACCTGAGCTCTGACTGAATCCATTATGAGATGACTAGATGAGATATGAGATGTCCAGATTAAACTTGGCCTCATATCATTCCTCCTGCTCGTTTGAATCTCAATCTAATATGAACCCAGACACAGCGCAGCTCTGGCTGGTCATCACTTCTTCATCTCTTATGTCATTTTCTACTTGTCGACGGACATTTTGTGTCACGTAAATCATTGGAAGGGAATAGGAGAACAAGGCGTTTGAGTTTCTGTGGAAAGAGATGGAAATGTCTGACCCCTGCTGATCTATAGATGGGACAAAATAATGCCCGCTTCGCTCAGGGGACGGACAAATGTAAATAGACAGAGTAATCACCTTTTCCTCCTCCTTCGCACTGTTTGCTATGTTGTGTCATTGGGGGGGGATAGGTTACCTTGGTGACCTTGATTTTGGTCTCAGGTTTCTCTATTCTGGGTACGCGAATGCAAAGGTTTTGCCTTTCCTATAGAAAAACATAAAAGCTTATAGTTTTAAAAATCTCTAATCTTCTTCTGAACTGATCCACTTCCAGTGGATGTAAAATGTCACACATTTTGCCACCTGTGTGAGTCATGTCGGAAGACAATACCAGTGCAATTTCCAGGTATCTGCACTACATTTCCATGATATCGCATTATGATCCTCTATTCACTTCCATTCATGTTACAATGCGTGGATATTTCTTAAAGAGAAATGACTAGACACAGATCCTTACGAGAACAGGATCAATAGTGGCAAATATCCGCCGCAATTACTCCAGAATGGTGCTTTACAGACGGTTTTCCCAGTAATTCATCAACATTCACACTATCACAATTCATAACGTCTAATGAATGTATTGTGCATGTGGAGGGAAGCATGGAAGCAGCAAACAAAATAAACAAGAGCTGAGGGAACCGCCTGCTGATATGACATTTTTTTTTTATAGTTATGCAAAGTAATTGCTGTATGCTGTATATGTATGAGTTGATTAATTAGAGATTCTGCATAAAGCTCAATATCCACTGCAGGAGTCCTCCGGTGGGGTATAGAAGGTGTGTGAGGACGTAGATGTTTCACACGCACATGGAAGAAAGTATCCACTGTATTTTTTTTAAGCAAGCCCACGCATATGTTTTAATGGCAGTCAATTGTGCCATTAATCATGCAAGGTGTTTCCGAAGGTCGATTTCTCCCTTCTCTAGCTCACTTTCTATTTTGCTCTATCTCTGTCTCTCTCGCTTTATCTCTGTGAGTCTCTCTCTGCCGCTCTCTCTGTCTGTCTGTCTGTCTGTCTGTCTGTGTCTCTCTCTCTCTCGGGCGTGCACGCACACACACATACACACACCGTTTTTCTTTCCATCTCATCATTCTCTGACAGCCAGATAACAATCGTTGGGAGAAAGCAGAGATAAAGGTGACCGTTGCAACACAGCTTAATCAAACCGGGAGGGCTAGACTGTCATTGGACCACGTGCTGCTAACACTAACTCCTGGCGCACTTTCTGTTGAACGCTGGTGGTTCACAAGTCTGCTGCCGGTCTCCTGGCGGTTGCTGCAGTTTCTGCCGCACTTTCAGAGCCGATGGAGGTGCAAAAGCCTTGGCGCAGACTGAGGCAGTTCTGAATCGTCACAGTTCAACGGTTGTAGGCTAGCATTGGCTACAGTGTCAGATCGACAAATTAGTCTCATTGAGTATTAAAGAAAAACTTTAATTTGTAGTGAAGACATGATAATCACAGTGTAGGGGTGTGTGTGTGTGTGTGTGTGTGTTCAATTACAATATTCATCAGTATGTCTTTGTCTGTCCACTTTTTTTTGGCAGGTACAGATACTTGATGGGTCTTGAAGAATTGGGTTAAACTTTAATAATTTGTTGACGGTTAGAGGAGAATTTGGTTGGAGATCCTAGGTCTTCATACTTGTATGCTTCAAACCTTGATGAATGTGGTTCACCTCTTTCGACCTAAAGATGAAAAAGTTATGAAGCCAAGCAAAGTGAATATGTCTATTATAACACCATCATCTTTCAAAACAGCACCAGCCAAATGTTAGAATATAACACTAGGGGTTGAAGCCAGGGCTATGCAGTGTAGGCTGGAGCAGAACGGTAAAGCACACACACACACACACTTTCTTTCATTGAAAGTGCACCCGCACCCACAAAACGTCTGTCATAGAAACATGTGCACAGTAAGCAGTGTGCACATCATCTCTTTGAGAACTTGTTTATATTTGGGGAAAATGGCTCCAATGGCACATTTGGAAATATCATATTTTAGACTTCAAAGCTCAGTGCTTCATGGTTGCCGTGGAAATAATAACAAGAGAAGGGTCATGGTTTTCTCATTGAAGCTGCCTGACACTTAACGCCTGAGCACCAAATGGCCACAAGCATGATGAAATCTTCAATAAAACATTCACACTGCATGGATAAAGACATTTCTTGCTTGTTTGAAAAAATAGCTTTAATTAATAGTGCAATTGTGCACTATTAATTAAAGCAATTGTGAACAAATGGCATTAGATTCCACTTGAGACAAACCCAAAGCCAAATTAGAACAATATAAAGGCAAAAATATCCACTATTGTAATATCCTCTTCATCAGTGGAAAGCCTGTAAATAGGTAAATAGGAAGTTATGTGTTACAATGAAAAATGGTTAAATGTGTTTTTTTAAACACATTTAGTTTGTACTTTAAAAAAAGGAAAATTAATGTTGATGATTTCCTCAATACTAAGTTGGTATCATCCATTCAGGTCAACAATTCACTTCAACAACTTAATATAGACTTGAGTGCTTGTAGCTACAAGTTGACAGACGTTTGGAGCCTCACTACAAAGTCCACTCACTCTGCCGACGCACCCGTCAAGTGTCCTTGAGGAGGAGGAGGTGTTGGTGGGAGGGGGAGCTACATCAGCCCCAGGAGGCGTTACTCCTTCTTGCTGACCCTGCTTCGAACCCCTCCTCTAAATCACATACACATGTATGTTGTGTGAGATGACTAATAGATAATAGTGTGTGTGTGGGTGTGTATGTGAAGGAAAATGCTAGATTTGCCATTGTGCCATAGCCACTGGGTGCTCTAAATAATAGAAGTAGACAAGAAAATACAATAAAAAAAAACACAAAACAGTAAGCATTTACGAAGAGCCTTGCTGGCCTTCAAACTGAGGCGAGATGAGAAAGCAATGGGGGTATCGGAGACAGATAAATGTGTGCTCATGGGAGATCTCTTTTCTTCCACTGAGATAATGACCTGAGAAACGTTAGCTCAGCTTGGGCCTGTCGGTGAGGTTTAGCGGTAAAAAAAAACACAACTGACCAATAGGAGGACTCTGTGATCAGCTGATTACGACCACGACGGAGAGGATTAAAAAAGAAAAAAACACCCTTGGTGTGGACAAAATCTCTTTATGTTCTTAGATGGAGATGGAAAGTCACGCTATGGAACTATACACACTACACGTGTGTGTGTGTGTTTGTGTGTGTCTGTGTTACACATCGTATGTGCGTATGAGTGACTTAAAAGCTGTCAGATTGTCAACTCTCCCCAATCTGTCATTCATCCTTTAATCACTTGGGTCAACTTTATTTCTTGTGTGTGTGTGTGTGTGTGTGTGTGTGTGTGTGTGCGCGTTTGTCACACCTGCATGCGCTTGTACAGTAATACAGACACTGTGCACGGCATTTAGCAAAATGGAGTTGAGGATTAGCTCTTAAATTAAATCAGCAAAGAAGGTGTTGAATTAGCGCTGCCGTTACTGTGCCTTTAATTTCTAATTCAGCAAGCACAGACCTATAGCTTGTTATGTTCACCCATGGCTACTGTTGTCTGACAGACCACCTTATAGCGCACACACTTGGCAAGCCTCCTTAGCCTCGCAATAGGTGAGACGAACCTGGTTTAATTTCCCCAATCCTTGTGGCTCTGTATGCCCATTGTGGAACGTGCTCTAAAGACATCAGAGTTTCAAATCCTGCTGTGATTGCGACTCTTTGTTCCTGCGAGGAGAAAGAGAGGTGACGTAGAGGAGAAAGGGAATAAGAAGGAGCAGAGGATAAAGGGACATATGGGTATACCCCATGCTGAGTTAATACACCTGTCACATTGCATAGCATCATACGGAGGGGACAAGGGAAGAAGGTAAAGAAAAGACAATCTCGTAATTTCAAAGCTCCCTACCTCCGCTACCTTTTAAAGACAATTTTACTTTTGGTTTGTCTTACGCTTTATGTTATTTTAGGACAACTTTCAGTTGCTCACCTTCTACCTTTTCGGAAAAGTGACATGGAGTGTGTAAGGTCAAAGTCCAGGTCCAAGTCTAGATAGAGATTCTTCTTCTGTGGAGCCATTGCTTTAAATGATGCTCTGTTTTTTTTAGCATTAAGTGCAGCTGTCTTTTTACCAAATTGTAAATGTTTGTTATACTTGACATTATTATGTGCAAATAATCGGTAATGCCCATCAGTTTGAATGTTGTTCTCCTGAAAAACAAATACAAGAGAATAAAATAATTTGAAAAGCCAACATAGACATACATACATATGTTTTTTTCAGAACGTTTTTTTTAACTGTACACTGTCTTGTTAATATGACTCATTTGTCTCATACTCACAAGTCTGTCTCTCTGTGGACATTCATTACCCACCACCACCATTTTGAGACAAATTAATAAAATGCTGGCACACCCTGCCATCTTTCTGCAGATTTGGCAGAATCTAGCCACACTTTCATTAACTGTGCAAATGGTTCCTGTGACAGCTAATGTCAAAAATGTGCACAAGGTTTATTAATAAACAGTTGGGAGATGTTAACTGGAGGTGTTGCTTCCTATGCTGCTTTAACCCTAATGGTCATCTCCTTAATGAATATTTAAATTCCTCATTACTGTCTTGGGTGTTAAAAGCACCTTTTTTTGTTTGTGTGCGGCGGTGTCAGCCAACGCACTATCAATCGCAAGCCACACAAAAAAATGTAAAGGCAATGAAGCCGGTAAACAACCATATAGGCCCAAAGGAAAATAGAGGCCTTGGGTTTCGTAGTAAACAACAACCATAGCATTTGAGAATGACGGCCAGCGAAACTTGGGATGCCAATGGAGACAGAAAACTAACCTTTAGTGGGCTGACAGTAATGGCATTCTGACAAGTACAACGGGATTAAAACCCACACAACACACAAAGAGGTGTCAACATGTTATCCCCATCCACACTTTACTTGGCTAACTTCCTTTCCAGATTATTCCACCTCCTGGAATAATAGTCCCTTATACTCCTCTCCTGGCCTAAACGTTGTTGCTCCTGTGCTCGCGGACTATTGTGATGTAAATGAGATGCAGATTTGGCTCGCGCTGCTCTGCTGGAGTGAAAAGGTAAATATTAGCATAGGATGCTCGCAGGCTGGAGTGTGCGACCAAGCGCTCCCGTCATTCCATTAACCCGAGACTTCATGCACAACAACACTGTCTCTCCGTTAATCGGCTTATTGCACCACACATGCGCCCCAGAGCTAGGGCTACTCACAAGTCATTGCTGTGTGTGTGTGTGTCTTTGTCTTCATTTCCCCTTTTTTCTCAGTCAACTAACTCGCGCATGGAAATGCATGTCCCCAGTGAGTGACAATCCATTGGGTTATGGCACCGCTACCACCTGTTTATTATTATAGACCTGGTTTACTATTGACCACACACCCATCACAATCGACAACAACAACAACAACAACATCAACGGTCGTTAAGCACACAGCTATATTTCAATTTAATTAGCTGTAAGTAATGAGCTCAACCGTCCATCTCTGTCCCTAGTGTGGGAGTCTTGGGGTGCACCACGGACAGTATTCTGTATCATATTCGAGAAAGATTCATTAACCTCATCTTTGATCCATGTGCGAGTGATGTGTACTCAGTCATGCAAAAACTTTTTTTTTTTAATGCTGTTGAAGGCCACACTTCAACAGCATCCCCCACTCGGACGGCAGCAGCAGCAGCAGCAGCAGCAGAGCCATTGGACCATCGCATGGGACACCTAAGGTTGGTTACTCATCCACAGAGTTATGTTCACATGACGAACTGCGACTCCGATTACACGTGTTGTAATGGGCATCTCTGGTCCATTTTTCCTTTCAGAAGGCAAATGCAATCCGATACCGTGTACGCCATTCATGACTGTATTTCATTTGTATCTTAATCGCTGAGCATATGCTGCGAGGCATACCCATGCACTGTGAGGCAGATGAGTGATGAACCATATATGTTAATCGATGGAGCTTTCCCCAACTAGCCAGCTAATTACTGAGGATTGGATGCAGCTGCTTTTCATTAGCCAAGCAGTGGATCGTCCAATAATGAGTCATTAATGATGACTGGACTCAATACTTGTTATGTAATATGCAAGCCATAGTAATGACCCAGTCGTATTCATTAAACCGTTAATGTGCAGGAGTACATTATGTTGCTGATGATAAAAGATGCCGTCAATGAACTACCTCATAGATGACCTCATAGGTATGAGTTATTGTCCCATAATACAAGGCTCCTCAACCTTTTTCGTTACTGTGGCCCGGTATGTAAATGTAAATTATTTTCAAGGCCCGGTATGAGGGGCTTCATTTCTAAGTCTCTGTGGCCCTGTGGCCAATGGTCCATGGTGAGAACTACAGTCGTAATGTAATTTCCCCCCAAAACTGAATTGCTCCGGGCTCTTTGCTGACATTTGATGTGTGTGTGTTTGTGTGTGTGTGTGTGACTTGCTTATTTACAGCTGTAGCAATGGTTTATGCTACTCAGTAGCATAAGCAATATTACCCCTTTCAGGTGAGGGCAGTCATGGGACTGGTCAGCTCAGAGAAGGCAGAGACGCCTATAGTAGCCAGCCAGTCCCAGGAATGCCCTCACCTATTTTTTGGGCTCAGGCCGCGGACAGGCTGCGATAGCCTTCGCCTTTTCTACCTGCGGGCTCACCTGCCCGCCACCTAAGTGGTACCCCAAATACCATACCTCCCTCGGTCCAATTGCACACTTCTTTGGGTTGACCGCAAGCCCCGCCCATCTCAGTGACTCGAGCACCGCCGCGACTCGCTGAATATGCTGCTGCCAGGTGTCACTATGAATAATGACATCATCAAGCTAGGCAGCAGCATACTCAGCGTGTGGATGTAGCACCTAGTCCATGAGTCGCTGGAAAGTGTCTGGGGCCCCCGAACAACCCAAAATTAAGTGTATTGAACTGAAACTTTTCCTTGGAGATAAGGGAATCTGCCAGTAACCCTTGGTTAAATCCAGTGTCGGAAAAAAACGAGCCGTGCCTTCGTCGACCCAAGGCATCGGATACACATCCAACTTTGACACATCATTCACCTTGTGGTAGTCAACACAGAACCAAATAGACCCATCAGACTTGCGAACAAGCACAATGGGGCTAGATCAGTCACTCTGTGACTCTTCTATTACCCCCATTTCTAGCATCGCTTTTTATTCCTCCTGAACAATTTTGCATTCATGTTCAGGTAACCTGTATGGCCATGACCTAACTGTCATGCCCGGGGACGTTTCAATGTGGTGGCTTATAAGTGATGTGCATCCCGCCCGGTAGGGGAGAGAAGACAGCAAACCGCTGCTGCAACGCGGTGACCTCTGCTCTTTGCTCTCTGACACGGAGAAAAGGGTCTATCACAGGAGACTGGGGTAGTTTTGATTTTATAACATCCCAGTTCACCCACCTGGATAACCGCGGTCACCAGCGAGACCGGGTGCACCTCCTTCCACAATTTCAGGAGATTAAGGTGATAGATTTGCGCCACCCCTACCCTGTCTGAATGCGCAACCCCGACCCGTCGTGTGACCACAAAGGGTCCTTGCCACTTGGTGAGTAATTTTGAGCTGGATTGGGGAAGCAATACAAGTACTTTATCTCCTGGTGCGAATTGTCTCAGTCGAGTACCTCTTTTATACAGCCGCTGCTGACGTTCCTGGGTCTGAAGCAAATTCTCGCGTGAAATCTGTCCCAGTGCATGGAGTTTTTCCCTCAGGTCATTAACGTACTGAATCTCATTTTTACATCCTCCCAGTTGTCTTTAATCAGGTCCAGTACGCCTCTGGGCTGTCTGCAGAACAACAGTTCAAATGGGGAAAACCCTGTGGAGGCCTCCAAATAATAGAGGGTCGAGCCATTTGCCACTTGCGCACCATGGACTTTAACATCTTGTTAAACCTCTCCACCAGACTATCTGTCTAGGGATGGTACACGCTGGTAGGAATAGATTTAACCCCAAGTAACCCATAAAGTTTGCGTAGTGTGCGCGACATAAATGCAGTGTCTTGATCATCGAGATGAGATGGAGCGCAGTGGCACTGCCTCGGGATACTGGGTTGCATAATCTACAATAACTAATGCAAATCAGTATCCCTGTGCGCTACGGTCTAAAGACCCGATGAGATCCATCAAAATTCTCTCGAAGGGGGTCTCAATTAGTGGTAGTGGGCGCAATTGTGCTTTTGGGGTGGCCGGGGGATTAACTAACTGACATTCACGACAGGATGCGCACCACCGACGCAAGTCCGCATGAATGCTCGACCAATGGAAACGGGCCATGAGCCGGTTAGGTGTTTTATCGCAGCCTAAATGACCAGCCATCAGGCTGTGGTGAGCTGCCTGGAAAACTATTTCCCAACGGCTTTTTGGGATGAGCAACTGGCTCACTTCTTGTAATGGTTTATGCTACTCGGGGTTCAGGGGGAATAAACCAGGCATATAAACAGCAAGAGTCTTTATTATTCGGGCCGACACCTAGTGTCGCAACCCCACTGCCACACACAGACAATAATCCACATGGTACAACAATAATACTGGCGGTCCTGGAGCACTGGACCCGGCCTCACTGTAAGGGCAGAGCAGAACAAACATGAGTGTATATATATATATATATATATATATATATATATATATATATATATCTGTCATATATGTCTGTCACTCTAACCCCCCCTCAGCTGTGTCGGTCCCCATGATTGAGCCACCCTACCCCCTTTGTTCGCAGCCGACACCAAGCCACACCCCCTTCACACCACAACAGCGTAAGAGGGTATGAGGACATTCTTGTCATGTATGTTATAAATTATACAGGCGTTATAGTCTCAACAACAATCACACATCAAATCCTCCATCAATGTCAATCCGACATTCTTCTTGCAAGCAACATACGACTGTTTTTGTTTGCTTTATGTGACAAAAGATATCAAATGTTTCCAAATAGTGCTTGGTAATCAAGCTATTCATAGATACACCACATTGTGCATGTATAATACATGCCATGTACCACCATGTAGCTACTCTAGACAGCTTACAGAGCCTCCATGCATGACGTATCATAGCACGTTCTGTCCTGTGTGTTCTCTTCTGGTTGCCTTTGCATGGGAGAAACCAATTCCTAGTCAGCCAATCAAAACCAGTATATGTCCTATTGGTTTCTCCAGTCCTATTGTTGTGTTGTGTCAAACCAGTGGACGTGAGTGCAGTCTGCCGACTCTTTTTCATATGAAGTATGACCCATTGATGCTATATGGGATTACTTTTAATACACAGGAAATGCACAATATAGATGGGTTAGATACATTTAGCTCATACAGTACAGCAATTTCACTCTGCTGTTACAATGCTGTAGTAGAAGGTTACCCATTGTAGGTTGGCCATTGTATGTTGGAGAAACGTATATTCAGAAAATGAAATGAGTCATCTACAGAGTTTGAGAAGAGAAAATAGAAATAGCGGATGAGCTGTCACAGTCCAAGTGGGGGATGGGTACAGTCGTGTTTCAATGTAGTTGGTTACATTTGAAAAACATCCTGTCTATGGTTCTCGTGATAGTGACTGAACGACTGTTTAGCATACTGATGCTGCTAAAGTTCTTCACAGCATGACAAAAAAAAGAAAGCTAAAATAGCAAAACATTCAAGCAAGAATATTCCCACTGAATATTTCACAACGCTGAAAGGACTGTCGCTGCCCACAGCGGGACACTACAGGGAAGAAGTAGCCTAATTGGGTAAAAAAGTTGCCACTGAAGTGGACAGTTAGCATCTTGGTAGCGCAGGAGTGTGCTACATATTCCCAGTACTGCTGTCTTCTGAATGGAAGCCAAGAACCCCTACTTTAGCTAGCACTATCCAACAAGGTTAGTGCCGAAAGGACAATATTCAAATACCTGCTGAGAAATTGAGCCAACTTTGTTGTTTAGCACGTTTCCCTGTCCTTGGCTCAATAAACAGAAGAGCTGTGCGGCCAGGCTTACCCAGATAGCAACACAACATTGATTCAACGTTTAGACGTTAGGAAAAAGCATTGAATCAACATTGATTTCTGACGTTGATTGAACATTGATCTTGCTCATTGTGTTGTATTCAACATTGAAATATCAACCATCTCCAACAATGAATCAACGTCGATTCAAAAGCCTCTCTCAATCAGAGCCTATAGATAAGATAAGATAAACATTGTTTAATTGTCCTGAAGGGAAATGACGTTGGACACACAATGTCTACTGTACTACAAGTACAACAGTCCATGCAAGAAACAGATGGTAAAAAAACATCCAAACATTAAAAAACAAACAAACAAGAAGCAAAAGTGCTGCCCTGATTTTTTTTTCTCCCAAATATAAAGAAATGTTAGACAGCCATCTGTGATTGGCTGTCTACCCTGTGTGCAGCCAAAATGAGGGAACAATTCAGTGTATAAAGTACCATTATCTTATTCAGTTAATCGCACAATACAGATCTAAAGGTGGTACGGGTAAAACTTGTGGGTATCCTAATCACACATATTATCTTCAGAAAAAAACAATGTCTAGTTATTAAAATTTTTGGTATCACTATTATCGTTGTGGTTATTCATTCATGTCAAGGCCAGTGGGGTAACCCGGGCTCTTGAGATGATACCTCTCCATACATCCCGGTCAAGCATGCCAGAGCACAGTTCATCAGCGCTGGCGTAGCTAGTGTCCTTCTTCATCACGTCCACGTATGTTATCCTCCAAGCACCACATGTGGCTTTGCCATACATGGGTTCCCAGAGGACACGTCTCCTTCGACACATCGTTGTGGTCACCAGCGGTAGACCAGCATAGAAGTCAACATTGTTCATGTGTTCCATCCACGAGATGTCCTGGACCATGTGGAGCATCCTGGTCCATGTCCACACCCGTCCATGTTTCTGCTCCATACAGCAGGAGAGTGTAGACAAAGAGTTTGTGCTTGATCCTCATGTTGTGCAGCACCATCCAGGCAATTGCCCTCCTGGTCTTGAGGTCCTTCAGGGAGGATGAGATCCAGGCACCAAGGTATCTGAAGTCTTCCTCCACTTTGAGGGTTTCTCCACTGCTGGTGCACACGACTGTGTCTCAGTGTCGAATGCCAAGACCCACTCTTAGTCATTACGTTTTCGACTGCCAGCAGGAGCTCGCGAGCTTGCTCAGCGGTGTTTGAGATGAGCGTGATGTCGTCGGCATAGTCACGGTCAGTAACTGTGACAGCTGGTAGGCCTACATGACGACTCCTCCTGAGTGCTAGGGTGACCCTGAGCTCCTCTTCACGTCCAGTGATGGCTGTTTGTTTCGTTCTTTACCTCACGTTTTTATGTAGTTTAGCCAACCATCATGTCAAACGAACAATATGTATATATTGTTATTGGGACGCTGTTACTTTTAAAGTGTTATTTGTTTATATACTGCAAGAAATAACACCTTCAGTTTAGGGCTGATAAGTAGCCAAATGAATATTTGGAATGCAATCTTGTTGCTTTTGTAATCCATTAAAACAATATATTTGAATAATTATGTCCTAATCATATAAAACGTCATGACATTGGATAAAAATGGAGCTTCACATTCACATATTCATCAGAGGCAACTTGATGGGGAAGTCGGAGAGAGTGGAGGTAGGCTGCCGTTGGCTCAGGCTGTCACCGATGTTGGCCCTCAGCTCCACCCCTTCATGTTGCAGTCCCACAACAGCCTGATTGATCTCCCTCCAGAAGCTGTGCCAACATGGCTGTCATTTCCCTATCACGAATGCCTTGGGATAAACAGCGCCGATCTTTATATTTAAAGGTAGGGTAGGCAACGTTATTTCATGATTGTTTTCTTTATGTTTGGGAGGGGAAAAAAATCAGGGCAGCACTCTTGCTTCTTGTTTGTTTGTTTTTTAATGTTTGGATGTTTTTTTACCGTCTGTTTCTTGCATGGACTAGACATTGTGTGTCCAATGTAATTTCCCTTCAGGAAATTAAACAATGTTTATCTTATCTTATCTATAGGATCTGATTGAAAGAGGCTTTTGCAGTGCATGAGCTATAAGCTGTGGACCAAGTGACAAGATAATGAGAGGAATTCCTATGTCGTTATTGTAGTGAACATACATTTTTCAGTATTCAGTATCACAACAAGAAAATACTGAATATTGTCTATACAGCAGCTTAAAAGGTGCATTAGACAAGATCATGCATCTTGACAACAATCAGACAGAAATTCCTCTCAATATCTTGCCATTGTTCCCATGGCTTATGGCGCCAGCCAAAACAAAAGCCTCTCTCAATCAGAGCCTTAATTAAAATGGGAGGACCCTTGTTTGAGTCCTGATTGTTTGTTTTTTCATTGACCTGGAAAATATTATTATGGAATAATCTTGCCTCCATCTTTAGCTTAACTTTTAAAAACTTACCTAACTTACCTTGAGATTGCAGTTCAAAGGGCAAATCAGAGGGTGGGCATGATGACGGCTCTACTCAAAGCAGAAATATTGTGTCAGCAGGTTAATGGACGCTGTAAAACAATAGTCTAATCTGTACACATGGTAGTATAATTAAACCTGCACGATGTCACTTAAAAAAGTGTTCCCCAACAAATACTGTTAGTACAAGTATAATATGTAACAAGCATAGTATATATGTAGTTACAAGTACTGATAAGGACTGGTGTATTACTGCTTTCCTTTTGAATAGGTGGTTGCAACAATCAGTGGCCTGGGTTTCGTTTGAACATTGGGGGGGGCACATTAAGGTTTGCTTGTGCCACAGCAGATACCAATTACAAAGGGAGATTTTGTGTGGTCACAATCTACAAGTTCAAGTATAGCAGCAGGCAAGCTTAAGTTGTTTAATTTTGAGAGCAATCCCTCAGCCGGTCCATAGCGGTTATATTCCCCACCCTGAATTTTAGTGGTTGAAACATGTTTTTTGGTACCCAGTAATGTTCTGCCATCTTTAGGGAGTTGGGGGTGAAAGACTTGCAAAATTGAAAAAAGTGCAGCGTGTGCGTGCGTGCATGAGCTGTGTGCGCTCCTATCAAGACAATTTGGTTGTGGCTCTCCTCTTCCTATGCTAATAGTTCTTCTCACAAATATAATTTTTGAAAAATGCGTCTTTGTCAAGTGTATATTATGTGTGTAGCTCCGCTGGACCTGAAATCACAATGCACCTCATGAAAGGGAAGTAGATAATGGTGTTATTGATAGTGCAATCACTTGCCCAGTGTGATATGCCAATTAGTTTCTCTGCAGATCGGGAGAGGTGAGAGCTCTGCTTATCTTATATCCGCCAACACACACACACACATGGCGATGAATACAAATTACAGAAGGCCTTCGTTTTTTGTTTTTTTTAAGGGCATTCTCATGTGGAGTTCGACGATATTCTGGATGGATATATAGCAGACCACCTTGTAATGCCACGGGATTACAAGGCATTAAAAGGTAGCTCAACTCAAAACAATGACTAACCTGCTGCCTTAAAATCTTGATTTAGTTGAGCTTAGAATCTTAAATTCTTCATACTTATTTTAATGTTGCTTCCACTCACTATGCAATGCCAAGCTGACTCATTTGAAGCCAAATCTGAATTGGATCAACTTGACATACCATGTTCAGGCAACTAAGATTTTGGTAACACTAACAAGAATATTCACGTTATGGGAATTAAATAAATAGTTAGGCCAAAACAAAATGAAGAGTAAAACCAACAACCACTTTAGCTGCCTAAGGAAATAAATCCAAGTTGGTTCCACTTAGCACCTAGTTCAATCAATTTAAACTCCTAAGGCATCCAGGGTACTTTTGCTGTAAAGGTACAAGTTACAACTAACTAGCCATTTCACCATGTCACCTGAATTGTGTATCTGAACAACTAACACTAAGAGGACTATTACATACATTTACATACAAGGACATAATAAACTCAAGGAAGGTGGCCTTTAAAAACAAAGATGTCATCAAATGCAAACAATTGGAGAAGGATCTAAAACACAAACTAAGGGAAGCCAAACAGATACATAAAAATCAGCTGGAGAAGACATTCAAAGAAAGAAACCCTAAAAGACTCTGGGACAATATGAAACAAATGACTGGGATGTCCTCCTCAAATAAAACCATTGTGACTGGAAATGAATATATGTTTGCGAATGAGTTAAATGACTTCTTTTGTCGTTTTGATTCTTCTGCCCATCTCAAGGAATGTGTAAACATAGTTAAGACCATTAAACCTTCTGACATTGATAGAATCTCCATAACTGTAGAGGAGGTCAGGGGTACTTTCCAGCGCAACAACCCAAGGAAAGCATTAGGGCCTGACCACAGCAGTGCACTCATCTTAAAATCCTTTGCCAGGGAACTAGCCCCTGTGTGGCAACCAATCTTTCAGCTGTCGGTAGATACACACTCCATACCACTAGCATGGAAAACATCTCACATCAGGCCAATCCCCAAAAAACAATGCCCCAAGGAATACAATGATTATCGGCCAATAGCCCTTACATCGGTGATTATGAAGTCACTAGAAAAGATCATAGTTAAACACCTAAACAGACAGATGGAGAGGTATCATGACCCATACCAGTTTGCGTATAAACAAGGCCGTAGCACAGAGGATGCAGTAATTACACTGGTGCACATCTTATCTAAACACCTTGATAAACCAAAAACCTACGCCAGGGCTCCTTTTTCTTGATTTTTCATCTGCGTTTAACACCATTCAGCCAGACATACTTTTATCTAAAATGATTAAGTTTCAGATTAACCCATATCTTATTCACTGGTACTTTTCTTTTCTCACAAACAGAGTTCAGCTAGTCAAGGTAAATGACACACTTTCTTCTCCAAATACGACCAATGTTGGAGTCCCCCAGGGCTGTATAAGCTCCCCTGTGCTCTTTACCCTGTATACCTCAGACTGTACTACCAATGTGCCAAATCAATATCTTTTAAAATACTCAGATGACTCCACCCTAGTGACCCTATTCACCCATTTCGAGGACCATACACTGTACCAGGGCAATGTTGACTGGTTAGTCAAATGGTGTGATGAAAACTCACTTATCATCAACACAATGAAGACAGAGGAAATCATTTTTGGAAAACCACCTCACCTTCAACTGTCTCCAGTGAAGATCCACAATTCAGAAATTAATGAAGTCCCGACCTACAAGTACTTGGGTGTCATGATAGACAAAAACCTCTCATGGACCCCTCACATAGAATTTACCTGTAAAAAGATACAACAGCGTATCTATTTCCTACGGAGATTAAGATCCTTTGGAGCTAGCACCCAAATAATCTCTCTGTTCTTTACGTCAGTGATCCAGAGTGTAATGCTTTATTGTAGCACAGTTTGGCTGAGTAGCATTCTAGTCAAAGATAAGGCAAAATTACATCATCAGATTAAAATCTGCTCAAAGATCATTGGGTTACCTGTAGCACACCACTTCCAGGAGGCCCACAACAAGAGCATGCTCAGGCTGGCCAGATACATGTCCACTGACATCTCACATGTTCTACACAGAGAATATCAGCTACTGCCCTCAAACAGGCGCTTTAGAGTTCCTTCTTTTAACCGCAACAGACTTAGATACTCTTTTATACACCAATCAATCCTTTTGTTAAACCAGCAACATTAAGATCAAGTGCAATATTTCTTCATGGATGTAATGTCTCCAAGTGTTGTTTGAAAGTTTGGATGTATTGTTGTAGTCTTTTTCTTGTAATACATGTATGCTTTGTCCCCTGTCATGCTTGATACTCTCATTTGTGGCTGTGTCTCATGTTTGTCTGTTCATGCTTAATGTTGTTTATGTCCTACTTGTACTGTATACATGTTTGTCCATTGATGCCATATGTCTTACATGTACTGTCTCTGTCCTCCTATCCTTAAATGAGCTGCCCAGGGACGCAAAAAGAATTTCAGCCAAGCTGACAAATAAAGTTGTATCGTATCGTATCGTATCGTATTTAGAAACCAGAAATAACATTCAAAATTGGCCTTTATTTTGACAATCTGTTTACTTTTTGTAAATAACTGCAATAAATTAAGCATTCCAAAAAAGATTGTTAAGTACTTCCAACATTCAACCTTATTACTATGGCTTAATGTGCCAAGAGGTGGGAAATACTGAGCAATGAAATATATTGTCATATAATCATATGGAAATAATGGAATATTAATATATAATTACTCCTGTGCAACATGCCGCACAGATCTTTATAAAGTTGGAGGGCTCTCCTCTCAGGTCGTATGGAAGTCCAACATGCTACAGGTACATGCTACATACTACATGCTCTTATTCTGGATGGAAGTCCATCAGAAGAACATGACAAAACATTGAGTCATTAAAGGGATGCCGAACTGTTATGAACTCTGTTGCAAACTCTGAACTATGTACATAAAGTTGTACTGCTACCTGGACATGGTGTAGGGTTAATAAATCGACAAATAGCATGGTTTATCTCCCTCCATTCACTGCCATTGTACAGTACACATAAGACAACTATACATAAGACAATGAAACTATTGTTGGTAAAGTGAAACTGCTCTGTTCATTTTATATAATACTTTAGATTAAGTACAGCAACTTCAAATCCAAAGTGCAATATAACATTAACAGATAGGTGCATTCATTTTTTTCAAGTGTGCCTTTTAGACCCTTTACAATAGAAGTGACCGACAAGAAAAAAAAACCTTGTTTAACAAATTAATACAAAGGCAACAGAGAAACGTCATTGCTGATGTATGGACCCTACATCATGCCCAAGTAGCTGTACAACCTTACATTCTATCAAAGTAAATACATTCACCCAGTTTTAAAGTAATGTCACAACAATAACCTGTGTCGCAGGGAGGAGGACAGTAGTCATTACACATTTAGATTAAAATCAGACTATACTTACTTATCATTGGACACTGGGCAGGATCAGACTACATTGCTTTGAAATGGTACTGTCTGCTCAAAACCATCTAGGAAGTGAACAGAAAGCAGGCGCTTGAACTCTGCAGCAATCTTTAAAGAAAAGAAAAGGACAAACAGGATTACAAGATTGAGTGTTGTTGTGATCATAAGTTGGCTGGCTCAACAGGTACTAGAAATTGTCTCTGTTGTTAGGTGGTGACCATAGAATGTAAAAATTAGCTTGTGACTGGTTTCCACTACCAAACTATTATTTTGAGAGTATATTGCCCCACAATATGAATACATTTTTATGATATCAATGTTTTGGTGATGCTTAAGGAAATCTGCGCTGACCTCAACACTGTCGTGCCAATAGTCGGGGGAACTAAAAATCCATATTTTTTGCGGTGCACTGTCATTGAATGCTTACCACAGATATTGCTTTGAATATGATGAAAATGTGTTCATCTCATTCCATCCAATGTAGGCCTCTCTCAGCTGTATCTGCAGGCCTATAGGATATGTCCCTTGTTGAGGACGTAAATATGCATGTAAAAAAGTGCTTACAATACAGATCTTGAGAAACCCGTTTGAGATGAGTTGAGTGGGGAATTTTCCAAGCTTAATTCAGTTCAAATCTCTCATCATCAGCACTTCCATGATTTTTCCCTAACTGCGCTGCGGCTTGTAAACGGCACGGTAACATACACATTGGTAACATTGCACTGGACGATGTGTCCTTCGTCCACTTTGTGCTGGTCCCTCACAATGCATGTGCTGTGCTGCTGAATAACTCAAGCCTTACGTATTACTTTGACCATATGAGGGCAGCCTTCATCGCCTCCATACCTTCATACCATACCAGTTCCATCCAGTCAACAAGGGGTGGGGGGAGGGAGGGTTCAGTAACAGATAAAGCACCAATTTTTACAAAAAGAATAATAATTTAAAAAATGTGTCTATTCATCTGTCATTCTGATCACGCATTAAAGTCTTTGAAAATAATATGATGTCATTGATAAAAAATACAAGTACGTTTTGGATCCTCTGTGTGTCCATTCAAGCAGCAGAGCTACTTGCATTATGTGTGAGCACGAGAGAGAGAGAGCGCACCGGTTACAAGGCTTGTCATTGCACTACACCTGCATGAACTGTATCTGAAAACTGTCTGTGTGTATGTGTGTGTGTAAGGAAATGTTATATTCCAATAAACTAACAATACATTTAACTGTTTTTCTCTAGTCTGTTACTGTAGCATGTCAATCAATGTTTAATGGTAGCAGTTGTCAAGTGTTCTGCTTCTACTCAATACTAATACAATAACTAATGACTACCAGTATTTTCACAATTCCTACTTAATCCAGAATGAATGTGGAAAGTTAACAAAAGTTTTTGAGGTACACATTTACATTTTTCAATGATTAAGATGTGTACTTTAAATTATACTAATTTAAATAAGGTGCCAGACTGCATAAAAATGCATAAAAATAGAGCTTGTTTATAAAAACAAAATCCAGGGAATGATCCCCCCCCCCCCCCCCGCACTCTCTCCACTAACACAGTCTACTGTACTGTAGAGACCTCTCAGATACCCCCCCCCCACACACACACACACTGTAATCAACTAGAATACGCAGCCTGAGCAGAACCAGCTGAACCCTACTAAGCTCCAGTTCTGACTCCTTCCCTCAGGACAGACCATAGAGGTTAAGAGCGATACTGCGGCCATGCAGTTTTTTCTTCAATAAGGAAGGGGAATAGATAGTGCCGAAAAGACAATGAGCACACACATATTCTCAATGGGGGTATGAACTTTACTCCAGGTTTTTTTTGTGCCCCTGAACCCAGTCCCACAGCAACACTATTAAATAATAAGAAAAAAGATTAAGTGGTTGAGCTTAGGAAGGGGGGGGGGGACTGTACAGGGATACCCTTGGTGCATTCATTGAAATCATGCCCCCGACAAAGGGCAAAGTTCAGGAAGATTCGGGGGCGTCCAGGGAGAAGCCCTCTGACCCCCCCGCCCTCCTTTATGGTCAGTCGTGTGTTTGGTCAAATCCCATTAAAATGATCCTACGGGATTATTCTTTTTAATCCTCTGCTGCTTAAAGTTACAAGTTGATTTCCCCCCCCCCCTCCATAATTCAACCAAAGTGATGACTGGTGCATATCAATGATGGAGAAACATGAATATGGTTTTATGAATCTTTGAGAATCTTTGCATAATCAATTTAATTTAGCTAAGCATAATCTAAGGACTCAGCATTTTTCTATGCGCTGGTCTGCAAATTGCCTTCTCAAATTACTGTGTTGGAGTGTGGCTGCATACAGGGATGTAACATCATAACATATTATGATTACTGTGCAGTCGTAGGATCAGGGTTCCACAACAGTCAACAGTTTCATAGCTAATTCGAATGAATGGATGATTTTAGACAATCAGTTGTATCTTGTATTATGGGACGCTGCAAATTGCCATTTGTTTTGGTCTTGCCAAGGAGAAATGTTGTGTAGAAATGTATCTATAAACCACGCGTGCACTAAATACAAAATAAAATTAAATATGTAATTGTTGCTGCAAATGTACACAGAAGTAAAGTTTTATTTGCTCAGTGATTTACACGGCAAGGCATTCATTCAATGGATCTCGAATAAATCTAAAACTTCAGCAGAGTCCCTGAGAGCAGCCTGGGCGTTTTGCATGGCTGCACTCAGTATCTCTTCTTATGACCATAAGGTCACCTTCCATTCTGAAAGAACAAGGGCATCTCTGACTATCTGCCCAGGTCAATCCAAGATTAATGTTCGTTCACAGTGGCTTTTTGAACCTCTGTGTTCCTTTCATTGAAATTGGAGGGAATTATAGGAAAGGTTGGTAGTGCTGGTATACTTACAGATTGGCCAAATAATGCTAGATTCTAGGTCATACTGCCACACAGGCCGGGATAAACAGACATTAACTAACATTGGGTTGGTATGACTACCCCACGCTAAAATATACCACATTTCACTGGCAAGATACACAGAAAAATATGTTTTAAACATTGCCATAATTGGTACACAAACTGTTTGTCTGTTTGTTCTTGGGTTTCAGGGATTCATCTGGCTCTGGAGAATTATAGTTACTTGAATTTGGAAACCTGGGGAGCCATTTGGTTGGTTGAGTGTTTGTAAAATGCCTACTGCCATAAAATAGCCCCTCGTATGTTATATTGGAAACTGTGCTTACTTCTCCCAGGCATAGTTTTATCAGTTGTTAGTAGCCTAAAGTTACAGGCTAAATGTCTTTCAGACTTTCCTAAGTTTATGAGCAAAACTCTGGCGATGTAATGTTATAATATAACATAATATCATTTTTAACTTGACAAGAGGTATTTTAAATACACACAGAATCTTCTATAAAGCATGACCCACGGCCACATCAACCTTACACTACATTACATGACTGCAATCTGTTGTCACAAATGCAACACAAAAAAAAAAGTTTCAACTGCTTCTCCAAGAACCACGGTAGTTTGAGAGTATGAGTTATACAGCATAACTCATACTCTCAAACTAATCAAAGCCATGCTTACAAAACCTCTGCCAATAGGCTTAGCTTGGCTTCATGCTCCGAAATGGACTGCAGGACACTGCCAAAAAAAACTACTCTCAAAGTAATTTCTCCTGATCAGAGTCATGGGGACTCCTCTCTAACCCACCATGGCAATCATCTTCATAATACAACTGGCACACTTTTAGAAATGCATGTTAGGAAGAGGACTGTTGAGGGTCCAGACACTTGCCAATTCATCGCTCCTCATTTCTACTCTATTGAACAAGGGCGAATCAAAAGAGGACAGTTGGGAAAGGAGATTGGACTATAAATTATGTGTGTGACTACCAGATGCTGATGTTAACTGAATTTTCGTATGTATTCATACTCACACATAAATAAATAACGGTAATATGCGTAAAAAAATTGCCGTTAATTAGCTGCATTGTAAAAATGCAATACAGGTGAGATACCCTGGTCTTCTGTGTTCGTTCAGGACTACAGGGCTGTTTAATACCCTGGTCTTCTTTGTTTATTCAGGACTTCTTTGTTTATTCAGGTATCTACAGGGCTGTTAGATACCTTGGTCTTCTGCGTTCATTCAGGGCTGTTGGATACCTTGGTCTTCTGTGTTCATTCAGGACTACAGGGCTGTTAGATACCTTGGTCTTCTGTGTTCATTCAGGACTACAGGGCTGTTAGATACCTTGGTCTTCTGCATTCATTCAGGACTACAGGGCTGTTAGATACCTTGGTCTTCTGTGTTCATTCAGGACTACAGGGCTGTTAGATACCTTGGTCTTCTGCATTCATTCAGGACTGCAAGGCTTTCAGCTTCTTCGCTTCCTTCCATCCAGTTTCTCTGGCAGGTATGTATTCCAGACAACAGCAACAATGAGAACTCTATATTAAAGCTGTTTTTCTCTTAATAACGATGCGGGGCTGCTCAAATAACTCCCCAAACTGAGTATTTTCCTGTAGAGGAAAACAGCACAGCACTGGTATAAGCATGATTTGTTTTGTTTCACATCACTGCATTTCTAGATATTTGTTTAATACATCACCAAGGGGGCTAAGACGATTACCCAAGTTAATTCTCATTGCTCATTAACATCTGAATAAGCACCCCCCTGAAACCAAGGAGTAGGATAGAACATGTTTAGTAATATCAAACTAGTTAATACGCTTTTATGCTGAGGACTAATTGCATTTAATAGGCTGGATTAACACAATGTTATTTTTCTGGGGGAAACATTTGTATCTGCTGTTTATTTTAATGTTCGAACAAAGATCTTCAGTGTTGAAATTATTTATATATATTTACGAAAAGCTAGCTAAAATCCATGCCTCTGTGTTGTTTTTCTCCTTGGCTGTCTTCGCATGTAGAAATGACAGTGAAGCTTGGAGTGGGCTAGACTACACATAACATAGCTGCTGAGATACCAGACTTTCACAAAAATGTTGCAAAACAAAGGAAGTGGGAAATGAATGTCAAATCATCCAGATACATCCACCAACCTGTTGGGTATATTATTATTATTATGGTTGGTATGTTATGCCATAAGGCAGTGGTCACCAACCTTTTAAAGCCTGAGATCACAATGCAAGTAAAAATATCAGCAAAGATCTACCTCTCGTACAAGTAAGAAAAATAAGCCCACAATTAAGTTTATTGGATAACCAATGCATTTTAAGGATAGGCTTAATGTGAAAATGTCTTAATCAGGCAGACACATATTAATGTAATAAAAAAAAATGTGTTGTTGGATGTAATGCCAAAATAAATTTTTTTTTTTAGGCCAACAATTTGTGCGAAAAGTGAACCTGAACTAAAACAAGAACAATGGAAGAATGGAAATTATTGATTTGTATGTGGTTGAATATAGTTACTATTAAAGCCACAGAAAACCCAAATTCACGTTTTCGTTTTAAGTTTGTAATTTAAGGTCGTTTATACATCTAATAAGCATTAAAGGTGCAATGTGTACAATTTAGTGGCATCTAGCGGTGAAGTCGCAGACTACAATAAACTGAACACCCCCCCACCCCCCTCACTTCTCCCTTACCAACGACGTAGGAGAAGATATGGTGGCCTGTACTGGCCTGTAAGGTCCCAGTAGGTACTAGGGGTGCAATAAATACCAGAAAACTGTAATTAAATACACAGTCTGTCTGCGATAGTTTCCACAAATGTACACATATCGTAAGTCACCTGTATTTAAATGCAGTCTATGTGTATTACATTCACACTGGAGCTCCACTGGCCACACAGTTTTTTACCTGCTTTTTACTGTTGTAGAGCTAGCAGATTAGGTTCAGGCTAGGTTAGGCTAGCAGGTTCTAAACAGCCATTTTAATGTTATATCCATTTTGAACAGTTTGTAATGTGAGACATATCCCATTTAATTGCAATTTAGTTAGGCTATTGTTTAGGGCAGGGTACTTTGTAATTCCCCTTTTGTGTAGAAATATTGGCCAAGCGCTGGCTCTATAGAGAGTAGTGCTGCTGCCCGACCGTCTCCTGGGCAGACACCACTAGAGACATGGGATAGTAGTAAGCCCAGTCCATAACCACATGACATTGACACGTCTAATTTAACTGGCCACATTACACTAAACTGCTCAATGCCAAACAAGGGGATTGGCCGAAAATACATTTTACCACGCAAGGATTTTTAAAAATATTTGTTTGTTTTTTTAACTTTTCTTCCTCATGTTTGCAATCCACTTGAAATGCCTCCAAGATCGACCAGTCGATCGTGATCGACTGCCATAAGGTATGCCTACGCAAATAAGATTTAGCTTGTCATGCTAATACAACCACATACAAGAAATGCTATTGATAATCCGCGATTCACACAAAGCAACACAATGGCGATTTACTGAATAACTGAATAGAAGTTAAAGGGAGTTGTTTTTTGGGAAAAAAAACAGTAAAACCCCATTTTATTATCTTCCATCCATCACAAGAAACAGTCCCGCCCTGGAAACCCATGTTTAATCAGAACCAAGACCTTCAAACAATATTACCGTTTTCGGCATGAATAAAACCACCAGATATCACCATAGCAATGAGTCGGCGGAAAGTGACTTACAGAGTAGCCCCCTCCCCAGCACTGTGTAAGTAATCTTCCCATCTCCCACTCTACTCATTATGTTTTACAAGGCTAAACTCCCCACCCCCAAAACACACACACACACACACACACACACACACACAGGGATGCAATCGGAGTCGGGCATGCTCATCATTGCTGGAGTGTGAGTGAAATGGCCTGTGCCCGGCTGCTCACTGCTCTTTCCCCATGCAGGGGAATGACCCTGGTTGTCAGGGCAATCAGCGTGGCTTAGAGGCATGAGGTCCATGCTTGCCGTCTGCTGTCAGTGTGTGCGTGTGAGTGTGTGTGTGTTTGTGTGTGAGTGTTTGTGTGTGTGTGCTGCGCTCTCCATGCAGGAAACCTGATCCAAACTGACTCACAAGCCTGCACAGTAGGTCCTCACCGAAGCCTTTGAAGGCAATTGTTGTTTTTCATTTGGAAGGATACCAGGGCTCATGTGGCACAGTGATAAAAACAGGAAATATAATGAGTAAGGTCGCTCTGTCATTCAATGACAAAGGCTGAGCCTTGCGCCAAAGGTGTTATAATGTACTAATATTATAATGTTGTGTTATTGTTCTGTTGTGTACGGTTGGGATCATCAAATCCACTTGTGCCCCTTGATGTTCTTCTTAGATAATACATCTCCAAGATCTCTTGAAGCTCTTTACCTTGGAAATGATCGGAAAATAATAAGTTCATTCATTAAAACCCCATTCTTCTTTTTTTTTTCAGTCTAATCTTTTTTAATTCTTCAACCAGTTGACTGGTGGGTGCAGGGCTGATTGTACGCAGCTGCGGCTGTTTAACACAAACCATTTCCTTCTGCATTTAAACCTACGTCCGAGCTGTGTAGCCAAACATGTCCGAGTTAGCTCCTCTATGGGGGTGGGTATGGGGGGGGGGTCTCCTGGGAGTGGAAGCAGAAGCTGAAGCTTACCATGTTGTAAGGGCTTAGGCATGTCAGCAGCGAGTAGAAGATCATTCCCTCCATGCAGCTTTAATGGCACACCCCATGTGGCGCTAATAGCCTGCGCTCTTCATCCCCCTCCACCATCCTCCTCCTCATGGGACTCGGGCAAATGAAGCCTCCACCGTATAGGAAGGGATTTCCTTTACAAGTCTCCTCGAAGCTGATTCTACAAGATTTGTGAACCGTGCCCATGTTCCCCTTCATTCATTCTTCCTGCCTCATTGGTTGAGCCATGGTGGTCGATCTCGCAGTAAATGTTTTCTCTCTCTCGCTCTCGCCAACTCACTCACTCACTCACACACTTTCTCTCCGTCAGCCCAAAAGCAATCCAATACCTCAGTACTAATTATAAGTTCAAATTATGTCTATGACATATTGCCTCTGCCAAATCCATTTAAGAATGCATTGTTGAGCCGGCAAGACACATTTGTTTACGTACATCACCTCACTTTGATTTGTTTTTGAAAATCATTTCATTTCTCTTTATTTTATTTCTTTATGTTCTGGTTTACGTCCAATTTGCTGTCTACAGAACAAATGGGGTAACATACTTGGAGTGAAATAGATAAACCGCAGATTTATAGATGGATTTCACATGCAGCACAGACAGGCTAAGGGGATATATAGGCCCATAATAAATACCCACTGTGGTTAACAGTCACTGCCCTGAAAAGTTCCACCTATTGAGTATCCACATGACTCATTTATTCACCCATTTATGGATTTGTGATTACACTTGCTGTAAATAAGCGTGCATAATGCACAGTCCTTTGTCTGAAGGACTGGGGACGAGATTGCACACACTGCAACAGCGTGTCATGATTGTATGCCAGTACTGTTTTTTTCTGTACATTGTTGCTTTGGCAGTACATACATTTTTCAGTTTTCTCACCCGTGAACACGCATATTTTGCTTCTATGTACTTCTCTCTGGACAGCAGCGCTGCATGGAGGGTGAGATAGACCAAGCCATGAGCATGACATTTTTGTGTGTCTCTTTTCTCCTGAGATGAGGAACGAGTGTGTTTTGGTCTCTTTCTTCCTCTCATTATGATACTCCACTCCACAATCAATTGAGGAGGGGCTCTCTATCTCCAAGTGTCATGCTTAATGAACACACAATTCATTCATTTACAGCCACTGTAAGGAGCGGGGGCGGGGCGGGGGGGGGGGTTAAAGGGCCGCCCGTGTCCACATCACAAAGGAGAGTGAGAGAGAGAGAGACAGAGAGAGAGAGACAGAGAGAGAGAGACAGAGACAAAGACAGAGACAGAGATAATTAAGAGGCAGTGGAGAAGAGGGATGGAGGAGAGAAAATACAAATGCTAGCACAAAGTAAGAGCAATAAGCCGAGGAAGAAACTAGAAAAGTACTAGATAATAATCCAAATAATTTAGTTTT
Source organism: Merluccius polli (assembly GCA_030340625.1). Classification (NCBI taxonomy): domain Eukaryota; kingdom Metazoa; phylum Chordata; class Actinopteri; order Gadiformes; family Merlucciidae; genus Merluccius; species Merluccius polli. The sequence continues at coordinate 678,120 of JAOPHQ010000850.1, forward strand.
GTTCTTCTTTCTCTGTGAAAGGACTGTAGACTAGTCATTATATTTGCACTTGATATACTGTATATGGAAGTCCGTAAAGGCCATGCAATATTATTATTTCTAGAGTTCACAACGTATTTATCTTGTGATCACGAGATAACAAAAGTTGTTTTCTCGTGATCACGAGATAAACAGTTATTGTGAAAGCATTAATAATTAAGACAGGTGACGTCATTTAGGTTATTTAAGCGACATCTCTCAAACATCATTCTCTAACCATGAAGACGTCCCAGTCCCTCTCGTTGGCTGGCTAGGAAATTGACCACCTGCTCAGTGTCACTGTCAAATGCTGACGCCAGTAAAAGCGCAAATGCGACAGCCTCCTTTTCGTGTCGTACACTAATTTGGAAGTTGTCAATTATTGATAAACGTAATGCAACTTCTGCCTGAGTAAATCCGTGGTCAAAGTAAAATTGAATGCGGTAGTCCATCACAAGTAGCAGCTATCAGTCAGTCCACAATGTAGTCTGTAAAGGCAATGTGATTATAGTAGCCTAGGCTAACTGAAAGACATCACCTGTCTTCATTGATAATGCTTTCACAATAAATGTTTATCTTGTGATCACGAGAAAGCAACTTTTGTTATCCCTGTGATCACAATGTAAATAAGTCGTGATCCCGATATAACCGAACCCAAAATAATAATATTGCATGGCCTCTACAGGCTTCCGTAGATATACACTGTACAGACAAGGAAATAAACACATGGACATTGAACACAAGAAGTCTGTGTATTGTACACATTTGTGATCTCTCATCATATGTAACGTACACACACACACACACACACACACACACACACTTCTACAAAAGCCAACGCACATGCTCCTATTTAAATCAGACAACATTTACAAAATGCAGATATATATTTTATTTTTATGCACACCAAAATGTATTTATTTGCTGACTCTTGAAGTGCTGAAGAACTACTGTGTGGGCTTGGATCTTCTGAATCGCCTACCTGGCAACGACATCCCCCTGCCCTGGTTGAAGGAGAAAAAAGAGCAACACTTCCAAGGTAAGAGTGTGTATTCCTGTATCGAAAAAAACAATATCAGCCCAGTCAACAATCCCAATGGACTGCTGTAGAGACTCATCAATGTGAGCCTGGCTTTCAAAACCATCTGCTCAGCTGTTTCCCCCTTCGGTGTTTGTGTGTGAGCGTGGGTGTCCATCCCTTGTGGCAAACATATTCTCATTAAATAACTTCAGTAATAGAGGGCGAACCGAGGAACAGGTGATGGGGAATTGGCGGTTGCCTCAAGGGGTCCACAGGTCTATCGAGTGTGACCTGCAAATATTGATTAGCCTCCAAACAAAGAAAAACACCAATATAACAGCTCGGTGCTAATTAGTACCATTGTTCAAAATGAATTAGGACTGAATTTTGGTGGCAGGAGTGTGGTATTAGGGGTTGTGACCCCTCCGTGCCAAAGCGTTAGTGATCTTAAAACAGCAGGAGATCCCATTGCAAATCCACACTTCATCGCCATTAGGCTGTCTGTCAAACCTGGCCTGGGGCCAATGTGAGCAGAGGAGGTAGTGAGATTATTATTTTAATTTACAGAAGGTTATTGGTTTATTGCTGTAGAGGTCATTATCTGGGTAAAGTCACTGGCATTTCTTGTATTTACTCACACTTTATCTTCCTAACCCCCATTATCATTCAGTTTGACTTCAACTATTTTTCTGGTTATCGCTCTCGCTCTCTCTCTTGCTCTCTCTCTTGCTCTCTCTCTCTCTCGCACTTTTATTTATCTCTAGCTATTCCTCTCTATTTCTCTCCAGCTCTTCCTTTCTCTACTTCTGTTTTTCTGATTCCAGAAAAACATGCATAATAGAAACAGATATACTTTTTATTCATTGGTCTGTTTTATACGTTTACCTCTGTGTCCTAAGATATCCTGCTTTTTGTTAGCTTACCAGCCACCATAAATTTAGAGATGGGACCTGATCCGATCCAATCCCGGTATCGGGTGCCGATACTGACGTAATTCCCTTATCGGATATCGGACTGATGTCGCCGATCCATCTACTGATCCCGATTCCATTCCATAGCTTGCGCTGGACCATGAAACCGCCGTAGCATAACATGAGACAGTGCTAGAAAGTAGTATTGATAGTGTAGATATTTATTAGGGGGCCAAACACAAAGTGCGAGGCACCCTATTCTAATTGTTAGTTTTATTATTATTATTTTGCCAAAAACACCTGCTCAGCCAAAACCGCCCAGTCGCTTTTTATAAAACCTTCCACAATGGTAGAGGGTGATAAAAGATGGCCAATAACAACATTTACATGGATTGGCCCAATGGTGGCACTACAGCAAACATCTGAAAATGCAAACTTTTAAGCATATCTCCTGACCCCTTTGACCTACAGTCATGAATCTTTGTACACATATATCTCATGATGATGAACAAATTTCCTTCAAGTACTCATAACTTCCGCCTGAAAACTTGTCTGCCATTTTGAATTTTGTTGAAAACAATAACATCCCCAAGGATCCTAGGATTTTAGGCTTAGGTACAAATCCATTGGTAGATATCATCTACAGACCAAAATATTACATTTTTCTATGAAGGAAGAATGCCCAGTAAAAAACAAAGCCACTAGGAGCCAACGAAAACGGAAGTGGCGTGGTTTAAATAGGTGTTTAATCGCTTATATCGACATCAAGATGGACTCCGATGACTTTGAGTCCAATATAAAAGTTGTTCAGGACAAAATTCTGAACAGGATGACATCAAGTTTGTGTCAATCGGGGCATGGCATCATAGTGGGCGTGGCATGTGACAAAGATGACCACAGTTCCTGGCTCGAATGACCGTTTTGAGCGGAACCAATGTTGGGATATTTGGGGGAGAAGGTTCTAATTGCTGAAGTAAGATGTTGAAGTTGTTTGACTAAACAATATGGCCGCCAGAGGCCCACATTGGTCCAATCAGATTAAAGGACCCAAGGTTATCTTTAGCCAATCTTCATCAACCTTAATGTACTTAAAGAAACATGAGTCCAAAGTTCATCCAGATTTGACAATAGGGGGCGCTACAGCGATTGATTGAAAATCACAACTTTGAACAAGCGTAATTCCTGACCACTTTGGTCATGAAACTTTGTATGTGTATCACCAAATCGAAACTGAGGTTATTCCATCGTTATGAACCCTATTAAAACAAAGAAGGTCGTAATGGTCTGCATTAGGCTTGGCCCCTAATGCACTGCTTGCAGCTTTAATTTCAATTTATTTTAATAAGTGCCGTGGCACTTATTAAGACAGCCTCATGTAACCTTACACATAATACCAACAATAACAACACTAATAATTGTAATAATAACAATAATAATATTATTCAAGAAAAAATTGCTCTGGTATTGGAATCGGATCGGAACAGAAAAAAAGCCGATCAGTGCATCACTAAATAAATTCAAGCCCTGCTCAGTCAGGGGAATCTGGGAGGATGGAGTCAACAGGTACAGATGCCTTTCAAAGAGAGAACAGATGTGTGAGGAAATAAGATACCACCTTGCATACACACAGGTTCACACATGGACATACACACACACAGACACACACACAGGGACAGACACGCGAACACAGACACCACACACCCACACACATATGGACACCCCCCCCCCCCCCGACCCAAAAACACACACACTAACACACGCACACACACACACACACATGGACACACCCACAAGGGCAGATACACAAGGACAGACTCACATGACAGCTTCACACCAAATCACACATACAAACACACTCCTTTCACCTCCAAAACCCTCGAACCACAGAATCCTTTAGAAACACCTTCACACCGATCCTCACACATATTATAAACAAACAACCTCACACTTCCAAACACACACACACACACACACACACACACACACACATGACCACCGCTACACTACTACTCCTTGCACGGCCAAAACCAGAAATCCTTGGCGCAGAAGAAAGGCAGATGAGAATTTGTATTCAGCTCTTCATAGAACCCTTGGACTAATTCAATATGTAACCAACGTTCATTATTCATGGATTCATTTTTTTTTTTTTTTTTTACCCTTGACACTTTGAACCTTGACTGCAGGCTCAGCCTTCGGTGATTACCATCAGTACATAGAGCCAAATAATAACCAGAATAATTTCCCTTCAAATCCTATGACTTGTTATTGATTACTTTGTCCATTTTGTTTGTGTATGTGTGTGTGTATGTGTGTATGTGTGTGTGTGTGTGTGCGTGTGTGTGCGTGTGTGTGTGTGTGTGTGTGTGTGTGTGTGTCTCTATATGAGCATGGGGAGGGTAGGCTGGTCTTTAGATAGAGCCTACAGCTGTGTTAGCTTCCCAGGTGGGAGATGGGTTTCGAGTCACCCCCCAACAGATGCCATCATCTCCAGTTTTGCAATTAGTGTAAAATGTAAACTGAAGCTGTACCTATGTTATTATGTCAGTATGGTAAGTGTCAGTAGGGTGTCGTAAACAAAAAAGCTGTTATTTTTCCGAGTATTTACCATTTGTGTTTTAGTGTATTGAAACAATAACTAATATCACAATGGAGTGAAGTTGTCCATAATATTGGGCGCTCGTGTGTGTCAATACATAATATGAAGCATAGGTTAAATAAACTATGCGTTGTTAATAGGATTACAATAATGTGTTAGGAAGACATAAGATAGCGTGACTTAATTGTCATTAAGAGACTCCATTGCGTCGGTTATTACGAAGGAGGATTCCAGGTCATCCGATCAAGCTATTATCGCTGTGTCTCCGTGTATATGTTACCTGTCATTTCTCTATTTCCACTGAAAGTCTTCATGTTCAGCCTCTTCTTCCAAATAGACGGGCAGTAGTGTAGCGCGACACTGGAGACAGGAAGGGGGCTTATAGTTGCAGCCATGGAATTGCAAATAAGGAATCTGCATGAGAATATTTGTTGACCTTTACTGTGCCCTTTCGCAGTGTCAGGTTGCTAAGTGTAAGGCCGTTAAATATGAAACAGTGCGCACACATAGCGAACATGGTATGCTACGTGGGCTATTTCTGCATGCACGCATGATGCACATGAAACGGCCTGCAGACATTCTCTGTATTGGTATGTGCTAATAAAGCTACATGCAATAAGACTCTCGGGTTAGAAATAAACATACTAGCTAGTTAGTTAGCCAATGAAAATAGAAATTTCTGGACCAATTTCAACGCAATTATGCTATTTTCATGGGTGGATTTTTACCCGTTATACAAACGTATATCATAGATGTACTATTCACTGGTTATGCAGTTATGTTATTATATCGATTTGGTCAGAAGTCATTACCAACTGACACATGGAAATAAATAGGTAAAATCAAACCCAGTGAAAATGTAAAACTTGAAATCCACATCTGATTCATTCAGGTAGGCCTATTCCATGACTCTTGACTATGTTCATGGTGTAAGTGGATCGGCAGCTTACCTTAGCCTTTTTCCACAATGTTGGCTACTAGGAAGATGGTACCACACTGAATACACTACTATAGATACACTACTACACTAAGGAGTTCCCATGAAGATAAGGAGCGCAGAGATGTCAATGAGTCTCCCTGGAACCAGAAGTGAGGCACATAGGACTCTACTCTGTCACGAGGAGAAGTAGAGCCGTCCTACTTCTAATGTAATCCCTGTCTCCTCTAACCTACAGACAGATGGAGTGAGAGGCACAGAGAGGAAGAGAGATCACACTCAAGACAATGGATATGCATGTAACATATGAGCACACACGAGACATGCATCCACAGGAATGTGCACGCTTGCGCAAATTCTGATGCGTGCTCGCACACACACACCCACGCTCACACACAAACACGCATACACGCACGCACACCCACACACGCACAAACTCTGTCTCTGTGTTTCTTTCTCTCTCTCTGCCTCACTCGCTCATGCACATACTCGCACAGATGCACACACTCAACAGCCAATAGGCCTGTGTGTAGATCACAAGCTTCCACGTTCAGTCTCACTCACTGAGCAGTCAGCGTGGGCGTAAAGGGCAGCCGCAAGACGACACCGCCGTGTCACTCTCTCTCTCTCTCTCTCTCTCTCTCTGTCTCTCTCTCTCTCTCTCTCTCTCTCTCGCTCTCTCTCTCTGTCTCTCGAGCTTCTGTCTCCCTCCCTCAGATCACATATGAGAGTTGGTCAATCTGTTTCTAGTGTGCTTGAGAAGCCCGGCATCATCCGAACGTATAAACAAGGATGAGAAGATGTCATCTATTACGTTGTCTGTGTGTCACGCACGGTCAAGTACGCCAGTGTGACTGTGAGGTCTATGGGGTGTGATAGCTGACAATACTTTGCTAACTAAGCAGCGAATCGTGTCAATCGTCGCTAACCTTGCCGTGAACTGACGCCGTGACCAATGACGTTAGAAAAGAGGTGTGACACTCGAGGTCACCCCTCTCGTCCGTGAGAAGCCACGGGAGAAGCTACGTGACGTCTGCCGTGTCGTCTACAGTATTTTTCATTTTGCCAGGCCAACAGATATGGTCCTCGACTGACCAGACACAGACATGAGACGTCTGGCAGACGTCTCATGTTTGCTGGTTGACTATACTTATACTGAACATGATACATCATAAATCTAAAGATGAATATATCCAACATGCCTCTGTGTTTCAAAACAGAACACTTCAAGTCCAGTAGCTCGCTTTTGGAAATTTTGGTTGTGTTTGAAATGGCTTGTAATTAGCATTTAGTAGGCTAATGAGTATATAGCTGATACACTGTGCACACAACCTTTTATACATAAAATGGTAACACTTTGGATTAGGGACCACATATTCACCATTAACTAGTTGCTTATAAGCACGCATATTGGCTCTTTATTAGTCATTATAAAGCACTTAATTAATGCATTATTCTGCATGACCATATTCTACAACTACTAGGCCATTAACTTTAATATTAGAGTTTTCCCTCACAAACCTCCTAATTACTGCTTATTGATAGTAAGTAAAGAAGTTGTTGTACATAAATTACGATCTTAGCAACTAGTTAATGGTGAATATGTGGTCCCTAATCTAAAGTGTTACCCATAAAACATTAAAACACATCGATTGATTTGGTTTAATTTGGTTTTCATGTCTTTATTTATTTGTTTTAATTCAATGACCAATGACACCAATTAATTGTGGTATTTTCTGAGGTATTTTGACCTTTAAAGGGTGCCAATCTCATTAAGGTAGAGCCAATTATCCCAGTTGGAAAATAACCCAATCCACAGTTCAAAGACAATGTAAAGAATTAAAAAAGCTCCACAATCTGATGTTGTTTAACGTTGATGTTCAACATGGCTTTCTTGATCAACAGTGGTGCAAGCCTTTTCAGTCCCACTTTCAGACCATTTCTCAAATAGGATTCAACAACAATATAAAATAGGGGATGGTAGGTCTAATAAGCCATGTTATAATAAGGCTGAGATAAAGAGGGTTTTTCGTCAGGCTATACCAAGACAAAACCAACTGGAAAGTCCTTCTAGTGCAGACACACAGGAGAAATGGAAAATAAAGGATTCCCAGAAGATGAGAAGAGGGAAAGGGAAGAGAGGCAGATGGTCGACATATTGTGTCAAACACTGCCGTCTGCAGATCGTTGGGCGTAACAACTCCTCAATAGGATTCATCTTACAGTGAAGATGTTCCCTATAATGTGTGATGTGTCAACACTTGTCATGAAGTCCTACGTCATGTCATGAAACGCAACATTTTCAGTTCATACATTTCATCGATGATAATAAAATTAGTATGATAATTCTGGAAGTGGTTATCCATCGCAGTTTGAAGTCTATTTAGGAAGCCTACATAGCCTATTTAACTGTAGGCCTACATACATACACACACATGTATATGATCACACATGTATATGAACACACAAAATTCACATTACAACAGTAGGCCTAATCACTAATATTTTGTGTCTTGGACAGGCATCATTATCCATGTAGGCCTACTATTCATATTGATCTATATGCCTATGATTGCTTTTCATTGCATACAGATAAATATTGTCAGTTGCTGACATTTTTCATCAGATTTGATGAAAAGGCCTAGCTGGCGTGCATTTTATTGATTCATATTTCAAATTGAGTTACAGTTAATTTGATATGCCTCCAGTCAATAAATGAAAGTGGTGTTACAACACCGGCATCCATAATCTGATTCAACAAACAGTCGTGAGTTGTTAAAACCATGTATAACTGTGGAGTGCTTTCAATAAGTCATCAATGTCGAACTTACTGCATATTATCCACCATCTCACTCCTTATTGAACTTCAGTCTTTTACAAAATAAATTATAAAGACCAGCCAAAAGGTTCTGGGTTCAAACCCCAGTGTCTGCAGTCTACCTGTCGGCATCCTTGAGTGGTGAGGCATCCTGAGCAAGATGCCTCACCACTAACAAGCATATATTTGGGCAGTACAATAATACTCCAAAGTAGGCTATGGCATAAAAAAACAAGGCTAAAAAAGTATACAGCAATAAGTAGCTGAACTTAAAGTTGCAACATCTATGACGTAATCTAGCCTACATGAGCAAGAAACTAGGAGATATAGGCCTAATAAATATGTCTCTTAATAACAGCAGGCCTACGACCATGAGTAGCTGCTGTCTCTCCAACACCTAACAGTGGAATAGGACATATAATACAGTTCATCACCTGAGGATCTGTGTTCATGTCGACAGAGAAAAACTAAAAGCTGAGTAGAGTTTCTCGGAAAAGACGACAAATAGACGTTGCAGAAAAGACGTCCTAGACATCTAGGCCTAGACGTCGTGAAAAATACTTCAAATAGATGTTGTGTAAAAGACGTCGCGGAAAAGAAGATGGAGGGGATGACGGCAGGACTGAAGAGGTAAAGGTGGCTCCTTTAGGAAAACTGCAGAGAAACACAGGCCAGGTCCTATAGCTTGCTGTCATCTACAATCTAGTCACAGTCACGTGCAGGCAAAGTACACACACACACACACACCTACACACACAAACACACAGGGGGTGTGATAGCTGACAGAGGTCATCCCAGGTTCATACGGCTCAGCAGAGGAGGCAGCACTCGTGTTGACGTGTTCCTCGTCTTTACATTAAAAGCCTTTTTAAACTCCATCTGTAACCGTGTCTCACAGGTGCCGTCGGCTTGGCTGAATGCGCTCAAACAAAGACACGAAAACTAGGACAGATGTAGTACGCAGAAGACAGAAGCTGAGGGTGTGACACCCAGCATCACCCATCCTTCATGTGGATTGCTGGCTAAACGGAAATGTGCTTAACAAGAGCATAGATGAGACAGAAACATTTCCCGCACACATTTGTGATGATCTATTGTATCACTGTTCAATCATTCAGGATACCTCACAAGGTGCAGCTTCTGTGGATTATGGTTGTAGGCCTACAAGTTATGATCATTTATTCATCAAATTCAATAACAGCTTTGTTCCTTTTTAAAAAGAGATGAGCTCAACATCACGCTATCAAATTTTCACTTGAATACAAAAGCCTTATTACGTCTTTAATAAACATATTATTTTCCAGGTCCTTTTAAGAGCTTCCGTTTCCTACTGTGTGAAGTAGTAGGCCTACCACCAATCACATCGTCAGCTGGCCTTGTTTCTGGTTTTTCTTATGTTGGTCCAATGCAGCTGTGGGATTGTAAATATGTTCCTCTCATTCTGTTGGTTGTTCCAGTGGACTGATGCATTGGTCCCCTTTGTCCTATTTTGTGCTCTCTGTCTTGCTCTGTCGGCTCTTCCTTGGCAAGATGAGCTCTTTCACGCTACAATGTGTGTTGTTGTTTTTATAAATAACAGTTAGCCAAATAGGGTTTTATTAAAAATAATGAGAACAGGTGCTAAATGCACTGTTGTTATGTTTCTCACTCTCACTTCAGGCTCAATAGGGGAAGTTGGTCGGTTGACATTTGTCAGATGCAACTGTTCTGTTGACTTAAATCTTATCGTGGATTTGAACGTAGGCTTATCATTTGAAAACTGGTCTACCTCCAAAAATGAATGGTGTGTGTGTGTGTGTGTGTGTGTGTGTCCTCAAGTCTTGCCTCACCTGCTCCCCATAGCTGGCTGAGACACAGTTGCTCTTTTTTCAACCAGCAGCCATCTAGCAGGTTTGTTCTGCCGCCTACTGGTAGAAAGGTGGATGTACTTTTCAGCTAATTAAATATGAGGGTTATCTATGAAGGTTCATCATGACACATTCTCTATGACTATTAACTTATTTTAGAATTGATTCATCAACATATTCATAAGCATCTCATTTTCCACAACTTGCAACTTCCCTTTAGCAAAAAAGAAGAGACTATTCTAGAAGTTCTGATTATTAATGTATAATGTTAATTAAGTTAATCTCATTGCTCAGCTTCACCATATATATATATATATTTATTTATTTATTTATTTTAAATTATTATTATTTCTTTTTTTTTTCTATTCATGTTGACAAGTGCATACTGTCCTTTACACAGGAACACACATACCTAGATTATCATCCTCCATTGATCCCAAGATATCGATATTTGTTGGATCAAGTGTGTTGTGTACCTCTGTCTGCCCACTTTTGACACATTTACATTTAGGGCATTTAGCAGACGCTTATGTCCAAAGCGAGACCAGCTGCCACTTCTGCCACCACTTTTTAGATGATTTGAGGAAGCTCAATATTTGTACAGACTCAGGCTAAATGTCCGATATAATACAGATATAATACAATAGTGCACTTATGCGGCGGCAAACAAAAAAGATTGTACATGCAGAGCCAAACTGTACAATGGGGAAAAAATGATCATTTTGCTGAAAGTGGTCTGAAGATGCGTCAACTCCACAATGTGGAGAACCGTCTAAGGTGTGTCAGTGTAGTCCCCCACATCCCCCCAAGTCTAGACAGTTCCATTACTGACTTACCTGGCTTGAACCCCTGCTTCCAATCACTGCATCCCCCAGAAACTCAACCCACAAACACTAGCATTCAAACATCTGCAAGCACCATAGACATCCATGGATAACACGCACGCAAGCACACGCACACGCGCACACACACACACACACACACACACACACGCACACGCACACGCACACGCACACACACACACACACTAAAATCAATAGCATTTGGAGAGACAGAGAACATGAACCAGCTTCTTTTTCTCAGGGGTGTTGAGGTCCTCACTTGTTACTCTCTTTCAGTCCCTCGCTAGGGATTTTCAAGTCCTGCTGGTCAACATCATTCAAATCAGCAGGTGTGCAGTCGGCTAACCACCGGTAAAAATGGAAAGCAGCTGTCTTTGCTTTTGAAAAACATACAAAACACATGCAAAACTATATGCAAATAAACATGTCATTGCTATTTTTGCTTGATATGATCAAAAATAAATATGATAGGATTATACGGATTAAGAATGTAAATCGTATGTGCATGTGACCTTCCCCGACAAACCAATATGCCCAGGTAAACAAAGGATAACTTTGACTAAGTCTTGCCAAGGAGAAGTCTCTCTCTGAGCTCTCCTTGGCGAGACTTGGTTAGACACAATAACAAAAAGACTGTATCGAGTAAAAAAGGTAAAGACAAATGTTTTATTTCTCTGTAGTGATGCTTTCTATAATGATGTCAGACACTTATATTAACAATCTGAGCCAGTCAGTGGCAAAACAAGCACTTTTAGAGGACCTACATTGACGGGGCGCTAATGCCCTATAGTTTTACATTGCTGCCCGTTGCGCGGTTGACAGCTGAAGCCCTCTCGCTCATTACTGGACCAATTGCAAAAATTGTTGTCCACATTAGTCCCCGAGACCCAAAATGATGGGAAAATAGGGTCCAGGTTGAAAAATCCCAAGGTTGTGCTTTAAGAGGATGCCATTGTCAGTAGCATTCAACCGTACCAAGTAAGACCAACCCAAAAGGTATCTCCCCTCATCCTACATGTAGAAATAATAGCAATAACAATACTACTACTACTACTACTACTACTACTACTATTAATAATAGTAATAAACAGGGCCATTCCATTAGGATCCAACCTGTAGAAACCTGAAGGTTTTACATGCCTTTGCTTAGAAACAGCAGCCCTATGTGTGTTCTGTTCCTATGGCAACAAGACTCCTGACATCGTCATAGCGACAGACACAAGGCTCTCACTACTGCTGATTTGCAAATATAGGATGATTTCCTTTTAGACAGACAAAATTATACCTTTGCATTTCAGTAAAGTAGAAAAGAATAGAATAGTCTAAATAGTTTGTCTATGTTCATGATAAATTACATCGTAATTTTAAATGTTTAACACGCGCGCACACACACACACACACACACACACACACACACACACACACACACACACACACACACACACACACACACACACACACACACACACACACACACACACATAATTTCACTTATTATATGTGTAGGATGCTTCACTCAGAATGCAGTAGGCTACACTATTTAGAATACTATAGATATAATATATAGGACCTATATACTGTATATAAGTGCTGAGAAAGCTAGACATTATAGCAGAGGTTGGCCACAGGATGGCAGTGTTTAATGTGAAATAGCCTTCACATTTGCTTGTCTTCAGTTAATCACGCTCAATTAACATTTTAAATCAATGTTTTATGCCTCGACACTTCTTTGATGAGTTTATTTTGGAAAAAAAGTAATACATTTTGATGGCTAAATGCCAAGCGGCAGAAATTAAGTGACTTCTTCATTTTCACTTTGAATAGAATTCTACTACAAAAAATAATTCCCACAAATGACTTCAAATGATGTCTGACGATGACATCAGTTGAATGCATGAATGCTTAATTATTTAGTTGATAAAAGTGTCCAAGGATATTTGGTTGGTTTGGACGTCATTGATGTAGGGGTGCTGAACCAATCTCACAAAGAGTTGAAGGTAGGTGTGCAAAATACTTGGAAGTCAAGTAATGGAAATACATAACAAAAATAAGAGAAGCAATAGAAAGTACTTGAAATACGCCTACTGCATACCAACAGAACCAATAGGTCAAACATATTAGACATGTTTTAAACTAACGTGCAAATCACAAAGCTATGTGCAGCCTATATGATGCTAACAATTAAGACTTATCATATGAAAAAGGGAATGTGTTATAATGTGATTTAACTCCCTGTAGTATCAGTTCAAATGATTATGATATGATTTCATTCTGAACTGCTGCTTTTAATCAGTTTACTTACAATATAATGATCATTACTTAAATTGTCATGGAATACTTTTTATAAATAAGTGCGATACACTAATGTTGTTTGTATGAACCAATAAATAGATAATCATCTATTTACTTTCCAATTAGCCAATTTAATATTTGCTATGCATACAAATACTTGACTGTCTATCTTATTAATTGGCAATCAAGCCATCTAAACATTTTACAATACTTGGAAATTAAGTAATGGAAATTGTAAAGACATTGTTAAAGGCAAATGTTCCCAGGACGAATGGTGTGGCATGACAGCATTTGGGATATTAATCTTGACAATGACGGTCTCATCAGCAGCATATGCCTCTGAAAACCCTCACGCCTATTTAACATGCTTTATTTAGCAGACATATGCCAACTAAGTACACTTTAGTAATTGATGTGCAGTTAGTCAGATTAGCCGAGACACATTTTGTTTGAATTGAAAGATAATATGCCATCCCATCATCAGCGGCAGATATAGACGTGCTCGCTGACATACGCCAGTGGAGCCGGTCGAGTGTTTCTGCTCATTTTTCAGGGTACATCAGATTTAAGTGGATCTCATTTGAAGGGGGGTTGCTGCTGTATGGGTGCAATCACTACCAGTGGACTGAAGAGCTGACAGTTGGATCATAATGCATTCTGTCCACATGTCAACGGAGCAAAGTGGATTGTCTCTCTGCTCTTCAACTTGTTCCCATCTCTCTTCTTTGCACTTCTCTCTGCACTCTCTGCTTGTGTGTGGATTTGTTTTGTTTTTGTTTTTTCATTCTTTTCTTCTTCCTGACATAACCAAATTGAATGGAGAAGAAGAAATACTTTTTTGATTAAAAAAAATATTCAAGTGTTAAAGTTTGTTGGTTGTCAATGGATTCAACAGGCATTCAGGTGGAAAAGCATTAGGGCCTACTTATAGAAGGTCTACTTCTTTGCACGCATTGGCAAAACACAAGCATTTGTGGGGTATGTGTGCCCTTCAACATGATCAACAATATTGGTGATGTTTATTGTTGATACTAATCATGAAATTTGCAACTGAGCCACTCTTATGTCATAAATTAGATTATTTTGCATCTAATACATCTATTAATATAGCAAAAATATGTCTTGCCTTCCAAATGACCTCTTTGACCTTCCCTGTGGAATAATAGGCAAAGCAGGACCGGTAATGTTTGACTTTCTACTATCGATAATTTCTCTTTGATAATGTTTGTTCGGTCTCAATAGCAAATAAATAAATAATATATATAATAGAGCGAATAATGGAGCAATATTAAATTGCTAACTCTGACATTGGTACATCAAGGAGCATCACTTTGATTCCCAAAAATGTTGGCGAGCATGATGACAGAAGACCATAAAACAGCAGCAGTTCACATCTAAAGTGAAAGTGAAACCTTACTTTTGATGTTGCAGAAAAGTTTTTACAATATTCGCTGCTAGGTCTGTGAATCCATGTTTACCACCTCACCCGCTCTATCAATTATTCAACATAGAAGCTGTGTGAGGATTTGAGGGGCTCAGCAGGGGGCACCTCCTTTTGTTTATGGAGGATTCCTATGCGTAAACATGAGGCTATGCCTGCCAGATGATATCACAGCTCAATAATCTGTCCCCACGGTGTACACATCATAACTGAACATCAAATGACAGGATACGCTCAATTTAGGGAATCCACTCTCATAGATTTAGCTTCTTAACCCAACGTTTCATAACATAAAATATTGGTAACTCCCTGTTACGACCCCAATGGCTGTCTAAAAATAACCCGGTACAACTGGTAAGTGACAAATGGGGAATTATTGTTTTGGTCAGTCATACTTATTTTTACAAACTATTTACAATATAGACCAAGTGAAAGTGAAAGGACCGAAGGCGGTGCCAAATCAAATAAACATAATATAACAAAATAAGTTGTCCTAAAAGTTAACCAGAAATGAATGAAAACAAAAACCTTACTACTCTCAACTTTAATGAAAATACAGGGCTGACACACACCTCTAACCTAATGTCTGCACATGTAAAGGGTATACCCAAACATACCTAGCCCTTTCCCTATAAGGTAGAACATTAAAGGGACAGGACAATTTGCATACAAAAGTAGACTTTCTGATAACAATAGCAGTTCTAACTCTCACCAGCAATCACAAGTCATAATCTGTCTGAAACAGGACAAGCGCACATATAGGCCTAAGGTGCAGTGGGATGTGGTTGGCACTTGGATGTTGAGGAGTAGTGGACCAATCACGTGGGTTGCATCTGTGATCATCTTCTGGATTCTGTGGTGAGATTAAAAGGGACAAACACAAAATACAATACAAGCGCAGGCATAAAGCACCGCACGTAACCAAACAAACATTCTTCTGAATCTGAACCAAACGTTTTCAAATGATTATGTCTCTCCCTATCAATCAATGTAAAACATATCAAGCGTGTTTTATACCCACTACAATACATCACACATATCAACATTTAAGTCTGTGGCTATTGCCGCCTTATGGGAAATGCCGACATACCTGCTAAAATGTTATATTAATCTACCATGCCAGTGATATACAGAGTTTAGTCCTGAAGGAGTTAAAAGCTACTAATACATGCCTTTTGAAACAGTAGTTACTGGAAACTCAGGACTCTGGCAATCATTTCCTTGTTTAGTCGGCAGCTTTCCACATTGCAGCTCCTCACTGGGAGAATAAGACATGGGTTATTGCACAGATGAGGGGTCCCTGTGGAAATGGTTAAAATCAGATTCAGTGGGTCCCCAAACTAAAACCATTTCCTCTCAAACACAAGACATTGAAGCCGTCATTCTTTTTTTACCCTTTTCAAAAGACCATTTGAACATTGTCAAACCCGAGACTCCAGTTTGTCTCTAACGGCGTTAACCGTCTCATGCACATTTCGGTGGCGTTAATGAGCTTTCAATTGGCCCATTCGTTTTTCCCCGTTGTGTTACCTGAGTCAAACAGCTCCCCAGGCATGGTGAGCTTCTGGTGATCTCCCTCAATTTGAGCCTTAATGAAAGCTTTGTCCCACTGCTGTGAGGCTCTTCCCTTACACCACATCCCCCATTCTCAGACAAGTGCCAAACAAGATGGCGCTCCGGAATGAGCCTCCCTTCTGTGATGAAGAACGCCGCCTGTCGCTTTGCTTATTGCGCTGGCATTTAGATGGCTCAGCGTGGTGATTTGAAGAGCCTGTAGTATCAAAGGTATTTCTCCTGCTTCGGCCTTAATTGTCCAACTCAACAAACCTGACCATTGTCATTTTCCCCCTGTTGGCTTCACCGGAGCTGTGAAGGAAGGAAAAAAAATAATTCAAGGGAGTGTGTAATAACCTTTAAGGAGAGGGCTGTGATTCCACAGCCATTTCACACCGAAGTCTCTATTGCCTGCCCCCCTAAAGCAGTAAAACGCTGCAAAAGGGTCCGAGGAGAATGAAGGGCAGCGAGATGGGCGCTGTGTTTTGTCAGGAATGAAAGATTGGTGTGGAACTGTGAGGTAAGCAGACCGCACAGTAGGACACCAGGGTTTCTGTGTTTAGTACAAAAGTACACCATCCCTCTGGCCCAACTACTGCTTTCACAAAAAAAAAAATATTAAAAAAAAGTTCAGCTGGATATGATAGAAAACCGCTGACAGGCGAGAGACTGAGAGTCTAATCCTAATGGCCTGCCAGGGGGCATAGCCTGACCCACAAATAGGACCTCTCTGACTTGAAGCACAATTTACTGATCTACCCCCACCCCCCCACCCACCACCCTTTTGCCAGCATAAAATGAAAGATAACCCACAGAAACCACAGTTGACCTGGTAAAGTGGAAGATATTTATGGAAAATAAATCTTTTTTTTGTGTGTGTGACATGAGAATCATTTTATTTGAAGGCTTCAAGATGAAAACCAACCAGTTATTTAAGGTGAACCTTTGGGTCCCAGGCAACACACTGCAGCTCACAGGAGGCTACAATAAGCCTACTAGCGTAGTTGTCTACATAAACTCGTGATCTTGCCGTTATTAAAACCCAGCATAGTGTAAAATGCGTATCCATCCCGGATGCTCTGATGATATGTTTTATGCGTTTGGGTTTTTCCTTTCCCCATTGGTGGTTTTAATGGAACCTGTAACTGTTAAAGGTTGCCTTCATCACCTCCCCGCATGTCGGTGTTGTTGACTTTGCAGAAGGTTAAGCAAGGCATTGTGATGGTAAATGGTTGTTATACGGTGGGTTAAGCCTCATAAAGCCAGCTCCAGGTTGTAATCCTCTCCCATTTCTTCAAGGCCTCATTGATCACCACATTACTGCCGTGCAGCTATTGGTGAAGCGGGGTTTTCATAAAGGGGGGAGGGGCACGGTGGTGGTTTATTGGGCGTGACACCGTTGCGACCGACTCGGGGTGTGTCTCTTTGGCGTTCGCATGTCCTTCCGCATGTGTGTCCATGTCCTTCCGCCCCCCCTGGTCTCCTTCAATGTCCCTTTCGAAGACACGCTGGGCCAGACGCTCAACTTCGCCGGTTGGTCATGCTTGAGCGTGTATTTATTTATTTATTTGTTAATTTTTTATCTAACCTTCCTTATGGCCAGGGTCAGCTCGGATGAGGACCTGGTACCCCCTGACCCCTGACCTCAGAGGGTATCATACCCGGGGGGGTATCAGGAGGAACGTATGGCTAGATGGGTGACGATAAGGGACGCACGTTTGACTTCCCGCTTTGCGCCTGGTACCAGGTCCTGGTACCCCTGACCCCTGACCTCAGGGGTACCAGGCGGGGGGTATCATACCAGGGGGGGTATCAGGAGGATCGTATGGCTAAAGTGGGTGACGAAAAAGGGACGTACGTCTGACTTCCTTCTGTGCGCCTCTAGGTGTCGCTGTTGGCTCAGCGCTGCGCTGCGAGACGGAGGCGACGACAGATGGTGCTGATCGTCAAGTCGCGGGTCGTGTTTATGTGTCTTTGTTACCCGCTTGTAAAATACCTCTCTCTCCCTCCAGATAAATACACAACAACAACAACAACAACAACGACATCGGCGGTACATATTAGCGCAAGTAGTAGTAGTATTTTTTTTCAATCGAGATCCGACAAAAAAACTAAAAGGCGCCGAGCTGACAGGTTGCCTCGGCAATTAAGCTTAAACACTTCAGGTGTATTGTAATGGTTATTGCGTTTGAGGAAAAAACAAACAACTAATTAATGGCTGAGTTCCTTTTTTAACAGTCCTTCCCCCTATGAATCCAGATCGTTTTTTGATGGGGCCCAGGTCCTGTCTGTGAATGATTAAAATTGAGATCAAGCGCCGTGCAATGGTCTTCACGTCGGTTATCATCATAATATGATCATTTCCAAGGACAGACCGGCGTCATTCATCACGACCCCACTTCTCCTCTTCTCTATCTGGTGCCTCTTCTTCTCTATCTGGTCATGTCTTCTCTATTTGGTCATGTCTTCTCTATCTGGTGCCTCTTCTATATCTGGTGCCTCTTCTCTATCTGGTCATGTCTTCTCTATCTGGTCATGTCTTCTCTATCTGGTGCCTCTTCTATATCTGGTGCCTCTTCTCTATCTGGTCATGTCTTCTCTATCTGGTCATGTCTTCTCTATCTGGTCATGTCTTCTCTATCTGGTGCCTCTTCTATATCTGGTGCCTCTTCTCTATCTGGTCATGTCCTCTCTATCTGGTCATGTCTTCTCTATCTGGTCATGTCTTCTCTATCTGGTCATGTCTTCTCTATCTGGTGCCTCTTCTATATCTGGTGCCTCTTCTCTATCTGGTCATGTCTTCTCTATCTGGTCATGTCTTCTCTATCTGGTCATGTCTTCAAGAGAAACTCGGTCTGCTTCATTATGGATGTTTTCAATCAGCGCAGTTGGTTTAACCCCCCCCCCCCCCCCCCTTTTAGATTAGATTAGATTATACTTTATTTATCCCACAGCAGGGAAATTCTGTTGTTACATCAGCAAAAGGTGGAATATACACTTAAGAAGGAGAATAAAATAGAGAGAAGAAATAAAAATAGAAAAGGCAAAAGACAACAACAGACCAAAGTAACTTCAGCCTATTTTATTGTGTCTACTTGAGGCCGAGGAGACCTTGAGGTTCCTCCCTTTTACCTTATCAATCATTTCTTTTTATTACGGGCCTAGGCTGCATTTCTTTGTCGGCGGATGTCCCCCCCCCCCCCCCCCCATCCTTGTGCTGGCGTTGACAAAGCAACAATTGATTTCCTCTGCAGTTGGTCCAGTCCCATTTCACTAGTTCACACCGTAGGAAGATGAGAGCTGTATAGACATGGTCATGGTCATGGCTGTGATCGGTCGTTGTGGTTGTTGAATACATTAATAGGATGTACCCCACCCCACCCTCCAATAATAGTGTGCTCTGAAGGGCCCCTGTCAGTGCTGTCGGTGCTGTCAGTACTGTCGGTGCTGTCGGTGCTGGGCCCTTGGATGCGTCCTAACCCCCCCCCCCCCCCTGTAGCCTCCTACCACCCGCCGGCCTCACTGTTGTGTAAAAGCACTGTTATGCTTGCAAGTCTTTGGTGTTAACACTGCTGCTTTTATCAGCAATTTGTTAAGCTGCTAATTCACATTACTACAAGTTTAGAGCATCAGAAAGAATATGGTGAAATTAATGGGCCCGCATAATATCAAATTATACAATACAATATACAATGGTATATCATTCAAAATACAAATAGAAATGCTGGATGCTAACTAAACTTTCTTTTTTTATGTTCATTTTCATGCTATTTAGCAATAGGCTTACACACACACACACACACACACACACACAATGTTTACTCACACACGCACACACACACACACACACAATGTTTACACACACACACACACACACACACACACACACACACTGTGTCTGCTTGACACTGTGTGTGTGTGTGTGTGTGTGTGTGTGTGTGTGTGTGTGTGTGTGTGTGTGTGTGTGTGTGTGTGTGTGTGTGTGTGCGCGCACTTTTGAGAATGATGATTGCAAAAGCGATATTTGCCTTATTTCAATCAAATGAAACATTTTGACATTTTGCAACATTAATTAACAAAATAAAAAAGCTCACACTTAACCACTGTTTCTACATTGTGATGCCAGAGTTTGATTACTAGTCACATTAAATATGCTGGTTATAGTGTGGTGGTGCAGTGGTCAGGGGCATCATAACGGTGGTATTTTCCACTCTGTCCTCTTTACCTTTGTGATTGAATAGCATGGGGCTTCCCATGGGTATTTGTTTCCTGTCCTAGCACTACCCTCCTGGAATTACAGTGCATCACATCCTCTGCTTGACTCTCTTTAAAAATAGTCATTGTGTCGTCGCTGCTTCTCTTTGCACTTCAACACATGAAAATTGAGAGAAGTGGAATTAATTTGCACTGACACACACTTCCCCGAGGTGTTTACGAGCATCTCGGTTGTGAGTGTGTGCGTGTGTTTGGCTGTTGCTAGTTAGATATATATTCACAGGAAAGAGCATCATGTTTAATATATTAATGTTAAACATTTATTCTGCAGAATATTTTTTCTTTTGATTTTTTAATTGTGTTCTGGTATTTTGTTGAAAAAAGGAATATAAAGCTTGTGGACCAGCCTCAACTCTATTTAGACTTTTGTATTCAGGATCTGTGTAGGCCTTTGCCTAAATATAAAGCTAAAAAGGAAGAAACAAAAAAACAATAACAACATAAAATGTGTATTGCACATAAGTTCTATACACACAATTTGTAAAACAACCTTAAACAGCTTCTATGTTTAAAATAAACCCTTACCATAGTTAGAGCAGTTGCATTAAACGACAAGACCAGGACCAGACGTCTAAAATGGTAGCTTTCAGGTAGCTTTCGGAGGCAGGGAGGCATCAAGTCATGTCTCCAATATGTACAAAAAGGCCACCTGCTGAGGAGCCTCCGACTAGGCAGGTTTGAAGGCATATCCCACAATGCAGTGCGTCCGCTCCACGGCTCTGACAAGAAGAAAAACAATGGCGAACAACAGCCCCGCCATTCATATATAAATGTAATATATATGTACTTTTTTAATCTAAAAAAAAAGTCTACCGACACACTGGATAACCATTCTATTTAGATATTTAATGCTTATTTAAGAAATGTGTCAGAACTTTACTTTTGCGATGACCAACAGGTGGTAGTATAACCGTTGTCAACTGTCGGTATTTTTGCGACATCATGAAGTCATGACGCATTGCTGCCTTCGAAGGCCGTCCCAACCCAGACTCCTACAGGACTACTTTACAGCTAACTTTATACAACAGGTGCTTTGAGATACGTTTTCTCTCGTTTGGTGGGTGTGTCAGAGGCGTTACCCAATCAGCAGCGACGTGCATATAAACCCCGCCATATTAAAAAGGCAGTGTGCACAATGGATCCAACTAAAGTTATAAATTATCTTTCACCTGAAATGTTTGCCTTCTCATCCTGAAATGTGGGGCAAATGTTGGGTCACTATAATTAAGAACCACAGTTTCCACAAACCCCTTCATCACAATTGTGATGTCTATTCTGGACGGCAAGGGCAGGGACTGTGACATTGAGCGTATGGTTTAAACACATTTTAGCTGCTTTCATCAGGCTCCGAAAATTAATTGGAAATAATTAAAAGAACGGCTTCCTCTCCTCAGCTGCTATAGTGGTAACGCTTGCATAACACACCAGGGTGTTCAACGCACCACCTTTGCCATTTAAATTAACGTTTTGGTAGGCTTTGTCGGGGCTAAATGTGCCCCTGAACAGCCCCTTTTCCACCAGGCTGTCCTGACAGACTGAGCTGAATGGGAACAATCCAGAAGGACATTCCAGGAAACAAACCTGCATCCGGGAGTCTTATATGGTTTTTTATTAGGTGGGTGCTGCAAGGCAGTTCTCCTTAGATATCTTTCTTTCTTTCGTTCGTTCGTTCGTTCTTTCTTTCTTATTGGGATCTATCTCCTCCCACAGTTTTTCACCTAGATACTCAACTTTTAAAATGTTCATCTTGGGCTTATTCCATTTTTTTTAATGAACTTCGTTCAAACATTTAACAAATCATCAGATTTTGATCTTTATACTTACCAAAACAGATTTTCGTAACTTATATACTTTTATTTTAGTTTTATACCTGCTTCGTATATTTTCGCTTCGTCTCATTGACTTCCGCTGAGCACGATGTCGTCACCCCCGCTCTAGCCTAAGCTACCTTTAACAAAAGCTAAACATTTCGTACACCATAGAGCCTAAAAACATCAATATTTCACCTTGAAACACAAGGTTCAAGCTTAAACTGTTAAGGTAGTTATGGTTTTACTGGCGTTGAAATATTTAATTTACTGGAATTATACTTGTTGAGCATCGGGCGTTTATGTGCGACGACCCCCGTTTATTTTACATGGGCTCCAACGGAGACTTTCTTGACTTAAAGGTACAATGTGTAAAATTAATTGGCATCTCTTGGCAGAAATGGAATATAATATTAATAAGTATGTATTAATTGGTGTATAATGACCTGAAAATAACAATCGTGTTTTTGTTACCTTAGAATGAGCTGTTTATATCTACATGGGGAGCGGGTCGCCTTCCACGGAGGCCACCATGTTGCACCGCCATGTTTCTACAGTAGCCCAGTAGGTTTGTTCACCAACATTTAGTAGGTGGCCCGGAGCGGCGGCGTTCCCCCGCGTTCAATATGTTTGACAATAATGTCCGCCCGCCAGGGACATCCCGACATCAAAACTGAAAATGACATTTATAGCAGCATAGCACTACTGTGGTGGTGTATTAAAATAATGTCAATAGTAGTTTATCTAGTTCGAAAGTGTTTGTTTTTTAAGTTAAAGATATTGGATTTTAACAGCTATTCATGCTCTGAATTAGCGATGTGACATGGTGAACTAAAGACGCGATGACCGCTATGAGTCCCGTGTGTCTAGCGGTGTCTACCTGCCCAGGAGACGGTCGGCAGCAGCACTCCTCTCTATAGACCCTTTCATTGTTTGTAAACATGCCAAGCCACGAGAGTGCGCACACGTCTTTTCGCGCCTAATGGGGTCAGAAAACAAAGTGAAGTACATGGCTGTCAACGATTCTCCTCAGAATATTTCCGAATATGCTCTCTCGTTGCCGATTAAGGACCGGGAATAATATCTCAACAAATTGGTATTGGCTGACGGCGATAGTTTGCCAGACCCAGCTTCCATTAAAGATTGGGTAGATGACAGTATGGCAGATATCCAGTGGCCAGCTATTCACTCTTACCTATAGATAAACCGCCCGTACACTCGAGAAAGCCTATGCGCATACAAGTCGCTGGACGCCTATAGAGTCAGCGTCAAGGGAAGAAGACATGGTTGTACAAGGCATGGGTGATCTACAACAAGGAGAAGTGCTACATTCACACGGCTAACTGCACCTGCATGGCGGGGTAAGTTTATTTATTTATTCTTAAACCAGTGGACAATGTCCTAATCTGGTCAACGCCACTGCTGGTCCTATTTTCACATCCAACAGCGCTACAGGTCGGCATTTTAGACTTTTTGTTTGGACTTCGTTAGTGGAAGTCTATGTAAGGTTTTTTTCTGACCCCAAGACGCGTGCGCATATTTCTGTGACGTTGCACTCGAAGGGGTCTATAGAGACATCGTTTGGTCAATATTTCTACACAATAGGCAAATTACCCTGCTCTAAACAATAGCCTAACTAGCTAGCTCTAGATCTTCAGTGTGAATGTAACACACTTTCCATATGTGTACATTGGTGGAAAATATCGCCGACTTAAACAAAAAAACAAAACGAGTACAGGAGTACTTGTTGAGATTTGGTCTGTGTATTAAATTACAGATTTCTGGTATTTATTGCACCCCTAGTACCTACTGGCACCTTACTGGCCAGTACAGGCCACCGTAGCTTCAGTACCTACTGGCACCTTACTGGCCAGTGCAGGCCACCGTAGCTTCAGTACCTACTGGCACCTTACTGGCCAGTACAGGCCACCGTAGCTTCAGTACCTACTGGCACCTTACTGGCCAGTGCAGGCCACCGTAGCTTCAGTACCTACTGGCACCTTACTGGCCAGTACAGGCCACCGTAGCTTCAGTACCTACTGGCACCTTACTGGCCAGTACAGGCCACTGTAGCTTCAGTACCTACTGACACCTTACTGGCCAGTAAAGGCCACCGTAGCTTCAGTACCTACTGGCACCTTACTGGCCAGTACAGGCCACCGTAGCTTCAGTACCTACTGGCACCTTACAGGCCAGTACAGGCCACCGTAGCTTCAGTACCTACTGGCACCTTACTGGCCAGTGCAGGCCACCGTAGCTTCTCCTACATCATTGGAAAAGGAGAGGTGAGGGGGGGGCGTTTTCAGTTGATTGTAATCTGCAACCTCACCACTAGATGTCACAACATTTGACACAGTGTACCTTTAACAGTCTTTCAAACCATTTTTAAACTTGCAAATAAACTCCCCTACGAATAACATCAATTACACACCAAGTTTTCCAAGTTACAACCACAAATGATATGTTACCTGTGTTATCAAGTTGTGTTTGATCACATTTAACCACCATTAACAGACATTCCAGTGTTTGTGTGTCATTTAGAGCCTACTTTTATGCCTTAGCCATAATGTAACACCAATAGTACATTACTATTTCTAGCCTGACTAACCTTTTAATTTCGGTTTAGACTGTACCGTCTCTTTAACTATTCAATATTTTACAAATTGGACTTGCTGTATAATCCTAATAATCATACTACTATGTACTATGACTACTACTACTACTATTAATATTCATAACATACCACTACTATTGATTGAAAAAATGACTGTTGCTACTACTACAACTACTACAACTACTACTACTACTACTACTACTACTACTACTACTACTACTACTACTACTATAACTACTGCTACAAGTGAGAATCATCGCATCACTGTATACATAGTTTTTGAGAACAGGTTTTGTTGGAGATAGGTTCATAGTTATTGCTTGAAGCTGTCTGTCACTGTCTGCAGCTTGTCTTGCTGTCACTTTTTCTGTCTCAAATCTGCCATTTTGCATGTACTGTTACCAGTAATATACTTTTTACTACACTAACTAATAAATAAATATAGGGTTAGGGTTAAATATATAATAATATATATTTACTATAATACTATATTATATTACTATAATATAGTACAATAACTGTTACTATTTTAATTTATGCTACGTGTATTACTTCCAGCTGCTACTGCTACTGCTTTTTTCTATTAATCTTTCATTTATCAGTATACTAATTGCTGTCATGCCCCATGCAAGCCAATACCAGTAATACTACTTTCAATTATTATGCCAAATCACTTTTAAGCCATATTTTAACATCAATATTGCATTGCTATTGCTCTCCTTATTAACCTCCCTTTCAAACCTCCCTCGGTTTCGACTGAATCACTTTAGTTCAGCCATTCTATATTTTTGAAACTATTAAACTAGGCTAAACATTTTATCCAAAA
This sequence comes from Merluccius polli, assembly GCA_030340625.1. NCBI lineage: Eukaryota > Metazoa > Chordata > Actinopteri > Gadiformes > Merlucciidae > Merluccius > Merluccius polli. The sequence goes on from JAOPHQ010000850.1 coordinate 703,920, forward strand.
GTGATAACACATCAACACTGATATCTCTAGAAAACAATTACTTAATTATACTATACAAACTTTCACCTTTTTTCAACTCATCATTGTAGTTTAGCTATTTGTTTACTCTTACACTTTTGTGATTTCTTTTGCTATTTGACATTAATGGTTTGTATGTTTATACTGTTATGCTTACTCCATTCAGACATTTAACCTTGAAACTCAAATATTTTTGCTTGCTATTCAACATTTCTATACGTGTTGAACAATTTCCCTTCATTAAACATATTTTGAACCTAATTTACACCACAGCAGTCGTTATTTATGTAAGTGACTTATTAATTATGGATATACCGACCGTGTGTTGATCGTGTCAGATATAGTAGTTAGACTGTTGGCCATTCTTCTAAGCATTACACTTCCCAGTACTATCTGGAGCAAAAGTGTTTGTGTTTGTGTATAGCACTAAGAGACTTTAGGTGCACTAGATCAATCATCTTTCTGTGTTTCATTCCCTAATGCTTATGCCTAACATCATACCACTGCCCAACGCCACGGTAACCTGATAATCTGCTGTTTTCCCCTCGATAGACGTGCCCTACACTGAAATCTTTTCATCTTTGCTACTCTCAATGGACTTTTTAGGGAGGTGATTTATTTTACAGATATCTTGACAAGAAGTAAGACTTCAAATATACAGCTGCACTTTATTTGAACATAAAACGCATACCTTAAGTACCCAAATAAGACACACTTAACACGGTTGCTGTATTATTAATGTTCAATGTTGATTGGGGAATTTCTGATCTTTCATGAGTTTGGGATATGTGATGAAATGCTGGTTTCTTTTCAGGTTCAACTTTTTTTCGACAGTTCCGCCTTTACTCCGACACATTTAATTTCATCTTTGTGTCCAGCAGAGCATGTGGTACATTATACCTATGCTTCACCATGCTTCACATACATGCCATACATAGGATCGCCAAACAATACATCTACAGTCCCCAGCTGTTAGTCACAAAGCAGTTCCAGGAAACCACTATATCTTTTTCAGTCCCAGGAGGTCCAAGGATTGGAGCAACCTGATGAACCAGCAAAACAACCACATCGCAATGACTTTCTCCATTTTTGGAAGGATAGGAGCATTGGCATGCTAGGTATTATGTAAGTAGTAATGTTTTTTTTTGTAATTATTTAGTAATGGGGATGTTTTCCTGGATAAAAAGCTCTGTAAAATTTTGTGTACATTTCTCAAACGATTTACATTCAAGGGTTTATGATCTACGTGCAGTATAAAAAAAGAGAAACTTAACGTTTAACTTAACTTATCTTTACGCCACGTAGATCATAAACCCCAGAATATAAAAATGACTCATTAAAATCGGTTGAGAAATGTAAACGTTATAGTGCTTTTTATCCAGAAAAAACACAGCACATACCCGTTTACTTGTATTTGTTTACAGGCCAGTCTTGGCTTCTCCAATATGGTGGCGACGTGGACGTATTGCAGCAAGGGGCCAATGCAGCGTCTATGTATATATGTCTATGGTTTGGTCTGGAAATGTAAATGTATTTCGTTTTGCTGGTTTATCAGGTTGATTGGAGTCAGTAATGCTATGGATAATGTTCCATAGCATAGTAATAGTCGACTAGTTGATTAGTCGACTGGAAGAGGTTTAGTCGACCTAGTTTTCATTAGTCGCTTAGTAGCGCAAAAAGTAAGACTACAAATATATATATATTTTTTAAATAAATAAAAATAAACGCAACAAGCGTCGCAAATGCTTTGATTATCTCTTCTTCTTTGTTGAATGAGTGCATTGCTGCCTCCCGCCACGCATTTTGTCGCCACCAAATGGCGTATATTATTATGTTATTCAAGCGGAAATGAAAAGCCCATAGAGATATAGGCTATGTTACGAATAAATAACAGCATATGTATCAACAGACTGTAATACCCTCACATAGCCACAAGGAAACCGGAACAAATATATATAAGCTGTATTAACCGCACCTGGCCACCAGATGGCAGCACACATAATACACTAGGAGGCGGGCGCTCAACACTAGCCAATCAGAGCATATTATGCGTCATAGAGGCCACGCCTGCCCAGGTACTACCAAACCACACAACTGGGGGGAGGGCAGAAACTCTAGAAGCCGCGTATCTGTTAGATATCCGGCTAAGGGTCGCTCCACGCGTGAACTATACAATGCCCCTCCTTTTGCTTCATAGATAATATACCTAAAGCTAAACAAATAAAGTGAGTTAAAAGCGGTCCTGTGTCGGCGGCCTTCTTCCTCAAAGAACATCACACAACAGCTACTAGATAGCGTCAAACATCTTGGTCGATTTAGTTTGCCTGCAACACGGCAAGGAATAGACTGTCTGTATGGTTTTGATTTCGTCTTCTACAACAATGTATTTGGTCTTCAAACGGATATGATGTACGTGTTTAGAGCGGGGAAGTGGAGACGCACGTGAACTGACGTAGGAGAGCTGTCCACTTGTGATCGGATCAACCAAGACGTGTGTTAATGGCAGATGTGAAGAGGGTTACACCTGGGTTAACCCTAACCTAACCTAACCATAACCCTAACCTAACCTTACCTAACCTAAGCCTAACCCTAACCCGATGGAGAGCTATACGTCCACACAGGGGCGGACTGGGATCAAAAATCGGCCCTGTCAATTTTGTCCTGGACCGGCCTTGGAGTTGCGCGATTGTTGACGGGGGGGGGGGGGGGGGGGGCGTGCTGCGCGATTGTTGACGGGGGGGGGGGGGGGGGGGGGGGGGGGGTGCTGCGCGATTGTTGACGGGGTTCTTCAAAAAAATTTTTATACAAAATCGAAAAAAAAAGGGCCGACGGCCGACGGCCGTAGACCCACACGGCCGTTCTGGACTTCTTCAGAACTCACAGATGGCCAGTCCGCCCCTGCGTCCACACGAAAATATGAACAACATTGTTTCCATTTGTTTTGGACAAACGTCTAGCTCTATTGCAATTGCTTGCTTTTAAATAAAAATGTGTGCAGTTATACGGTGTATAAATAAAATGAACATGTTCAATGTCTCCATTGTGGTTGTTCCGACAACATTCAGAACCGCGTGTCCATGCCGTTAATAGGCCCGCTTTGTGCGTGTGCTTTAAAAATTATATATTTTTAAGGCTCATTATTACGGTTTTGGATTATCTGTAAAATAGCACAATGTTAACAGTGTTTCTTTTATAGCACTCTCCCTCACCCTGGAACTCAAACCATTTTCTGATGCCCCCAAAAAATACATTTAAAGTGCAACGATTAGTCGACTATCGGCTTGAAATGGCGACTAAAGTGCAAAACACGTCTATGAAGCGCGTCAATTGCCGCCCCTAGCACACATAGGAAGCGTCGCACTGCAGCGCGGGAACAGGAATATAGTCGTCTCCGGAGCAGAAGAAAAAAGAAAATAAAAGAAAATCCGTCCGTCACGCACTGAAGTCACCAGCCGCATTTCTAGAAAGCCACCTCCCAGCACCAGCCCTTTCCCAACAGCAGCGACGGCTAGTGGAGGAGCTAGAGCACCCGGGTCCAGCCACATCTCTGCCAGTCAGCACAGCAGCCCAAGGCCCCCATGCTCCAGGAGGGAGACGGGCATCATGCCTCCTCGCCCTGGTGGAGGGGGGGGGGGGGGGACTTACCTGTCACGCCTCCTCCGAGCCCATCCAGCCAGCCCCTTCAATGGCCAGCCCAGAGACACCTCCACCAGCCGAGGCAGTAGCCCCAGACCGCCGGTCTCCAGGGTGGAGGGGGAGGGCGGGTTAGCGTGTGACACTGGGGAGGTGTCGAAGCAGTGGGGGCTGGGGGGCCATTTTGTCCCAGGAGGTAAGGCGGGGTGGACCCCCCTATACTCTGCTTCGGCCAGAAGCTGGCGGACCAGGAAATGGCAAGATGTAATACGCCGAGCATATGGTACACACTGCCACGACAGTGGCTCTCTCCTGGGTGTGTGTGTATCCTGGGTGCCATGATTACTTTGCACCACAGGTGTGCAGCCCCACCCAGCCTCAGAGACTAATCAGTCTGACTTGGGCCAGGTGAGGCTGTAAACCAGCCATCAACCACACACACACTCCACATTCGCATTCTAGCTGCTTTGGACTCAGACAGCTGCATTTTTATCTTGATGTTGTCATAATGTTACGTTTTTACACTACCATTTGAACAGCTGCTGAGCCATCTGTGCACCATTAAAACATGGTGTCTCGTGAAGAGATAGACAACTGCTGCTAGGAGGTTGGTTTTTTTTCCCTTTCTAAATGAATTCATGAAAATGTTTGACATTTATCCACACAGCTACCCGCATTACATTTGAAAGCCCCAGAACTAATTACTGCACAATTACAGCCTTCACTTTCACTGCACCGAGAGGAAATCCAACAAGGTCCGCTGTTCATGCTTTGCAGGAACAATAGGGCGTCTCCTCAGGACGGAGTGGCAGGCTGTTTACAGCTGGTGATTGTGTATGCGGATGATGTCCACTTACCCCAACTGTTTTAAAATGAACATCCTGGTAACAAAGGGAAAAACCGCAGTTTCAGGGTGTTTCCTCCTTGAGCATATATGTGAAGCCTGCTCACAGCGTGGCTACAGGTTTGTTTTGTGATTTCTAATCAGTACTTTCCCCCAGACTGAATCGAAATAATGAATGTTGTGCTTCAATGCATTTTAATAACCTTCAAATGTAAAAAACAAACAAAAAAATAGAGGCCAAATAAGTCTATTACCACTGTATTTATTAATATCTGAATGGTCCAAACTAAATGATCTTCCTGTCAATCAAATATTGGTGGTGTAATTAGGCAGTTATGCAAAAACTGATTTGCTCAATATTGGGCATTTATGAGCTTCTGTTGAGCGAATTTCTCTGTTTATATTCAGTTTGTCTCGATGTTCGAGTGGCCTTGTACCAGCACTCTCATTTCCTTGGCTACCATGGCAACAGGTAAACTCAAAGGAAGTTATTGTAGACCAGTGTCAGTAGTGTTTTCAATGAAAAATGTTCATGTGAATTCATGGCATGAGTTTAAAAGGAAAAAGAGTAATCACCATTGACTATGATTCCTATATGAGAAACAGCATTCAGGTCAAAAGTGTCTAAATTATAGTTATCTGTATGCTATGTAGGCTACTATGTTTATTGACAGCCATTCACCATTTCAATACATATGTGTACTATTTTAAAAAAATGAACACATGGTATGAAGCCTACATTATGTTCTAATATATGAAAGACAACGCATTAGCAATATTAATAAATAGCACACACCTCACCATCTCTGATAATGTAATCAATAACATATGGTAATCAATGGTTTTCGAAACAATCAAATATGCCTTTATGATTGTATGCAGTATACAAAGTATACTGAAAAACTGAGACTTGGCAGAGTGAGAGATGAGCCTGACTTTACCTCATGTTGCCCTCCATCTCTACGGTGGCTGAGAAGTGCCACTATATGAGACCAGTGCTGATCTTGTAGGCTATACTACAGCAGGGGGGTGATGAATAATTTACAAGTTATTTCCCTTTCATCTTCTCAGGTCCGATCTCACCCTCTCTCTCTCTCTCTCTCTCTCTCTCTCTCTCTCTCGGTGCTACAGACCTATATCCTTGTGAACCCTTGAGATGTGGTAATGGGGAAGCGATCGTCTCTGCATAACAAGCACAGAGTGTGCTGGAAGGTTTCTAAGGGCCCTTCGGTTTAAGTGCACCCATAGTTAGGCTGCAACTTGTACTATGTACGAAAAGGTTGAATGAGTCCTTCCATCTGTAATGTTCCGCAAAATGCTAATCCTCTGAATGTGTTCATGTGTGGTGGTGGCATCAAAACCACAAACAAGCTCGGCCAAGGAGTGAAAGCACTTTCCCCCCATCAATGTTTTCGTTAATATATCTGGGCTATGCTATATTTATCAGGGACTGTATTTATTATAGGGTCATCTTAAGATTGCATTTACTCATGAGAGGATAGTGTCTTACATATAAAGCAACTAACCTATTGAATTGTAGACCTGGCAAGCAGGCGTTGAGTCCAATGTGTGTGTGTGTTGAGTGTATGTGGTTGATAGCTGGTTTACAGCCTCACCTGGCCTGAGTCAGACTGATTATGGTGCATGAACAATCATGGCACCCAAGATGAACACACACACTCAAGAGAGAGCCACATCTGTTTGGCGTATTACATCCCGCCATATCCAATAAATGCATTCTCAAACAATATCTACCTGTGTCCTGCGTCAGAGGGCCCCAGCACAAGACACTAAGGTGGCGTGTGGCAGGGAAACAACTCCCGCAGTGTGCTAGTCGGCTAAAACACAACTCTTCACAGAGATCACACAATGCACAATGACATGCTCTCGGTTCGTGTCAATTAACTGATTCATTTAAATAACTTTAATAACTTGTATTTCTCCCCTCACTTAATTTACAGTTACAAAACATCTCAATTGACACAGAGTCAGTTATCAATCAAAGCTGTCACCTTGCTTGAACACATTGCAGTAGCTCTTTGCCAGCAACACTACGTACTTTGGTCTTATGAATTCCACTTGAATAGGATAACTTGGAGGTGATGTGAATCCAACAATTGGCAGATGGGGAGCTAAATGGCATATTTTAATGTTTTTTTCCGCTTGCAAGCAGCTGCAAATTTGATTAAAGTTGGATTCAGCACTTGCTTTGAGCACTGAATCATTGCAATGCGACTGAGTATTTCGTTTTGAGAATTTAAAATAAGGAAGTTGTTTTAAGAGCGTTATCTAGTAGGAAGTACATTTATAATTTATATCATTTATATTACATATATTAACCTTAATTAAATGAATTTAAGCTCATTGTCCATGCATTTTATTTTGAACATTGTAAACATTTATTATATAACTGCACACATGAGTTCATGTGTTCACAACTGAATGCATCACGATGCATTCAGCACATCTCTTTCAATAGGAGGATGCTCATGTGATCCATCTTTTGTCTCCAGCTTTGTCTAGACCTGAGACGCGTGTGGGACAGGAGGAGTGGGCTTGGCCCGCTTGTCCATCCCGTCTCCTTGTAGATCATCCCCATCGCATCCCTGGACCAGGGGTGAACCAGGGGTGGTGGACCAGGAGAGGGGGGGACTTGGCTGCTGAGTCCTATCCAGCTGCGGTGGAGATCCGCCTGACCTCTCAGTCACATTTGTCTCCTCCTAAGACGACGCACACGTCGACCCCCTGATTGCGGAGCCACGGGACCAATGGAAGCGCGCGTCTCTTTTCCGTCGGCGCGGCCGCGGCCAATCAGAGCGCTCGGGGGGCGGGCCTAGCGAGGGCCTGGCGCAGTCAGGTTCGGTTGCGAAGGTAAGCTCTGGATGTGGGATTTTTTTTTGGTGAGTTTTCTTGTGATTGTTTATTTAATTGTCGCGTTGTGTTTTATAAAGGCACAGCTGTATGACGTTACGTGTCGTTTTATTTTTCCAAAAGAAATTACTTTTTGGGACAATAGTTGTTTCATAAGGCGGGGTGCGTTGGTGAGTGAACAGTGTTTGCAAAGTAGCCCAAGCAGAGAGCAACGGTGATTTTCTGATGTCGTTAACTGTAATTGTTAATTCAATTGTTGAAATGCACACTGATTCCCCCTCTGCAAAACCTAACTGGGGCTGTGGTTTAGCTAGCTGACTAGCTGTTGTTGTCTAATGTAGTAATGCTGTTGTTATTACTACTACTACTACTACTACTACTACTACTACTACTACTACTACTACTACTACCACTCAATTGTTCAAGTTGTATATTGAAAGAGCTTTTAATCCTGCGACAGTCAATTTAATTCAATTCAATGTAATGTGTTTTGTCTTCTTCCATTGAGCAATGGAATTGACTATACAGTAATGTTTATGTTGCCCCCATGTGATGTACGCATGCCTGCCAGTTTATCTGGTGTAAGCACGTGTTCCGGCTGCCTTCAACCAGGTGAACATGTGGCATTTATAATAGCGTTATGTGTCATTGTTGTAATATTCATAAGGGGTGTTTTCCTGTCCCCTTTCAGAGACAATTTGCCGCTCGGTGAACGGAGGAGACGTGGGGACGGATGTGACCCTACCACACCTCTTTGCAGAGCACATTTTCCCCCTCCACAACTGAATAAGTCTTGATTTTGGGAACTGGATGCAATTGACCAGGAATCATTGGAAGTCATTCCCATAGCCTTTTTCATTGGATTGTATTTATTTTTCTTCTTCCTGGAATGGCTTTTGACAAGACCTAAATCTGGTCGTTTTCCTCCAGTCTTGACCTGAAAAAAAAGCCCCTTTGGCGGACTTAACTTGCTTTTTTCCCCCTGGAGGTGTGGCCTTTTTAAAGAGATCAGCCCCAAAATGGACCAAGCCAGCGGTGGAGATGACCCAGGAAAAGCCCCTAAGAAGAGGTCTAACGACGATGAGGGCAAAAACAAAAAGCTGGTAGGTGGAGATGCCACCCCCCGCCCCCCCATCACCCCCAAATAAGGGGGTTCAATGGCATTAGCTGATCTCTCTCTCTCTCTCTCTCTCTCTCTCTCTCTCTCTCTCTCTCTCTCTCTCTCTCTCCCTCCCCCCCCCCCCTCTCAATACTGATTGACCTAATGACCCAACATATATAGACCTAATTGACCCAACATATACTTAGACACTAATGGCTCTCTCTCTCTCCCCCTCTCGCAACATACACTGATGAGCTGCTGAGTTGACCTAAGTTGACCACATATGTACCTGATTCCAACCCATGAGTAATTTGTGTCGTACTGTTGACTAAATATCACACCAAGCCCAGCTCACACTGATCTGTTTAGTTCCCTTGTGATTACCCAGTGAGCCAGAAATATCACATGTTGTCATTCAGTGCATCACTGTGTTGGGCAAGAAGTGTTTCAAGTAACTGTTGATATCTGGGTACTGCAGTAGTCCCATATGGTAATCAAATTACTGCTTAATGTAGTACAACAATAATACACATCAGCAAATTGATTTTTTTTTTACTGAGGTAAAAGAGCTAGCGTTTCCCATAGTGCTTTGCTTTTGAAAAGCACTCAACATGTCAGCTGGACAGAGTACTTTTTAATCAATACTGTAAAACCGGAAGGCTTCTCGTGTGAAAACTTGTTGTTTTGATACTTTGTGCAGGAAACCTGATACCTTTTCCTTTAGTCCTCTTGTTTAGGAAGTTCATAATTTTCTGGGTGTCAGTTGGGGCAAGTACAGTATTGGCTCTTGTTGATAAGCCCTATCAATCCATAGTCATCTACAATAAAGTTATCTGCATTGTTGCACAGCAGTCGGCCAGAGTATTGCATAACCAGGTTTTGAATAATATCGATGAGCCCTCCATTCCCAATCTTTCTAATACAGACATGGTTCTCGTTCTTGTTTTTACTCTTACTGTACGTTCACACCAAAAGCGTCTTGCGCTGCAAAGACGCTTTGACGCTCAAAAAGATTCGCTGCGAATATTTTTGTTCGCTTTTGACGCTCAAGACGCTCAATGACGTACAATTAAATTATGCAGACGCATTTAAAGGAGCCGTATGCTTTTAGACAGCCATATCAAAGAGTTAACTCCCACACACTTTGGCCATATTGCAGAGACGGTTTTGCTTGTTTGATAAACGATAGTCGCACATCCCTCGTAACTACGCCGTGAAGGTGAACCCTCCCGGACTCCGCTATTAACATGAACCGCTCCGCCGGAGGAGCCGCACACACACACGCACCGGACACCACAATACAAACACACATGTTTTACATTTGATTGCTTTTAAATAAAGTTGTGTGCAGTTATACGGTAAATACGATTAAGTGTCCAATGTCTCCTACCTGGTCCAGAACCGCTTGGTCCATGCCGTTAATGGGCGGCCCGCTTCGTGCGTGTGTTTGTAAAAATGATATTTAAGCTGATTATTACGGTATTGTCTCTGAAATAAAAAAGACTTGGATCGTACAACACCGGGTGCCCCGCCACAGCCGCGATTATCTTTTCCGTCGACATTTTACAGTAGGAACCAACAAAGTACAGTAGGAACCAAAGTGCCGGTGTTCCCCGGGACCCACCCAAACGGAGAGCGTCTACATTCAGATTGGCTGTCAGTTTTTGCCGCTGAAACGCGTCATAGTAATTTGCATAAAGTTAAACTGTCTTCAACTTTTTTTTGACGCTCTGGACGCTCAACTTTTGACGCTGGAAGCGTTGGACGCTTGTGACGCTTTGGACGCTCTTGCCCATAGAAAGTGAATGACTTCCGGCGTCTTTGCAGCGCAAGACGCTTTTGGTGTGAACGCACAGTTAGACTTTTCTTTTGCATGCATTTGGCAGTTGGCTTAGAAGAATAAGGTCAGAGCTGAGTCATATGCAAATTAAGTACAAGTATTAGTAACTGTATTTATGCCAGTTTACACAAACCGTTGCCTAGATATTAAGATCACAAGATATCTCTCTGGAGTGACCCACATACCCAATGGGGGTGACATTCAAATAGGAATGTCAAGCCATGAGCAGAGGTGTAATGGTCTCAATTGGCCACTCTAAGAATAATTACTTTTTAGACAGAAGTGGGGCTCGGAAAAGTGAGAACTGACTGTTAACTTTTAATTACTGTTTGTAATGCAGATGGCCACTAATAATCCTGATACAGTGGTTGTGTGTGGATGTAGGCCTACTGAATTCAACAGTCCGCTTTCTTCAAGTAACACAGTCACATGATCCGTTATGCTGTTTAGTTATTAGTTACTCCAGTTTTGCTGCTGAGAGAGAAGTGTTGAAAGAAACAATGACAGATACTGTCGTCATTTAGGGAAAAACTTTATGGGCATTGTGAATATTGAGTTAAACCAACAGATGACACATCCATCTAGGGACCTGGGACCATCATTGTACTAAGATATTCTTTTCATATATTTAAAACTACAAATTTCCCTTGTGTTACTTCAGATAGCCTCATCTCTTAGGCTTCATTTCTCTCCCCGACAAAACAATTGAAAAAAGCATTTTAGACTTTGTTAGACTAATTTTGTCACTACTTTTGTCATTTGACTTATCATTTCGCACTCAGTTTGCACAAACTAACCCAACAGCCAGCCAGTACAATTCAAAATTTAGAGCAGCCTACATGTGATGTCAAACAGTAGTGTCCTCAGACCTGTTCCTCTACCACTTGGCAGGTAGTCTTATCTTTTAATAAATGTCTCATTATATTCAAGCTGTCATTTGTAAATCAAATTCCCCTGTACTTCCTCTCTGCTGTACAAAGGAACTATATACATGCCATTTTTGGAAGCGTCTGTGGCTTTGTGATCATAAAGAATATGTAATTAGATGGCATTAAGTTTGTTCAGTTTCTTGGGCCCTTTTAAAATAAAAATAATGATTGACGGCTCAGTCAGTGAACAATGTGTTAGTGCTTTGTACACAGTTACCTTGTAGTTTGGATAACAGTGGTGTGATCTCACTTAGGGCTGGGTGTGATATGGCAAAATGTATTATCACTATAATTATGGGGATGGAAATATCTTCTCATCGTAATTTCACATCATTTAGACAATAAACTGGGTAGCACGATAAGTTGATATCTACCGATACCTATCTACTGATACAGTATACCATACTGAAATTATAAATGATAATATGGAATTATTGCCCAGCAATAATTAGTGTTGCACCGATACCGATACTAGTATCGGGAGGGGCCCCGATACCGCGCTAAAATGCTGGCATCGGTATCGGCGAGTACGAACAAATAATGCGCCGATGCCATTTACATATACTAATATGAAACTTGGAACGCAGCGCTTTGCGTCTTTCTCTCCCTTCACTCACGCTGCGTGTGATCACACGTGTTCAGTGCATGCCGTGCCAAGCAGCTATCCTATTGGCCCACTCCGGCCGCGCATGTTGACCGACAAGCGACGACGACAATGTACCAAAAAAAAGAAAGCACCGGAGACGCGGAGGGCGCGTGGTTCAGCCGCGCGGCGCACGGAAAAGTTGATCCGCCTGCGGACGCGCCGGTGCGGGGAAACTCAGTGAGCGGGTCCGCCTGCTGGTGCGACGCACCCGGTCACCACCCATGCCCCCCCCCCCGCTCCCCGGGGTGCCATGCGGACACAAACAAGGAGAAGTAAGAGGGGGAAAAGCAGGAGAGAGAGGGAGCGTCTTGCTCACAGGCGGGAGATCCCTCAAATGGACAGACAGTGACCGCATCACACCCCCCCCCCCCCCCTTATCTAATTATACTAATTAAGCCATGATGGCAATGATTTTAAATCCAAGTGAGTATGCAGTTATTTAGTATTAGAAGAAAAAAAGCTTGTATATATATATATATATATATATATGTATATATATATTTTTTTCCCAAACGGCGTGGTATCGGTATGGTATCGGTATCGGCCGATACTGCACAGCCGGGTATCGGCATCGGTATCGGGGGCCAAAAAATGGTATCGGTGCAACACTAGCAATAATAGTAAAGAGGGCAACTGGTTGTGGTAATAGCAAGAAGCAGGACAGTAACACAGGTCGACCAGTTGTTTTCATTATCCAGTATGTCGCTCCACTTTGAACCCCTCTACTGGGAGGCTAATTACTTAACAATGTTGTGTTGGAGGAAGGGGCTGGGAATTCACCACAACAGGAGAATATGTGCTGTTGGCCCTCAGGCTCCCAATGGGTTATAGGAATGCAAACCTCACTGCTGCAGGAAAAACCTAACTGTAGTTGACACTGTTTTTTTTGTGTGTGTGTTGTATTGTGTGTCAACCCTAGCCAAGGAAGTACGATATAGCAACTCTACCGTACGGTACGCCCACTTTTTTTTTGCTCATAAAAGAAGGGTTGGGGAATGCCAGGACCTCAGACATGTCATCTCTGGTATGCATCCCAGCCGGTTTAGTTAAGGGAAAGTTGGGTGGCTGCAACTACTACGGTCAAACAGGGAAGCCCAGTGTGGTCTGTAATGACAACGTAAGGCGAAACCTCCAAGCCTCTCTGTAGGGCGTGCCCTGTGGTTAAAAAAACACCCCATTAAGTGTACAAAATACTCTTAAACACACACCCAAAGTATCAGCTCCAAGGAGACTAGCTGAGTGCTGAGGTCATCCATGCTCTCTTTCTCCCTCTCTTTCCAGGAGATCTCTGAGCCAGGCTTGCTGCCTGTTGCTCAATCTCCCCAAGCAGTGTCATGTCCAGTGTATAGCTCTCTCACACAGCTCTGAGATTAGGGGAGGAAGTCATTAGTCTTCTCTTGGGTGGAGAGTGCCGGGCCTCTTCTGTTTAGCTCCCCTTGTGTGTATGGCAAATGTTGGCCAATACTGAAAATGGACGGGTTATGGGTTGGTTTATGTTTATGTTTTTGGTAAAGCTAGTATGAGGTCATTATTTGTCTTGTGAAAACTGTCCTTTGTTTTCATTATTGTTGAATCTGTGCGTGTGTGTGTTTGTGTGTGTGTATGTGTGCGTGTGTGTGTGTTTATTGCTTCATGGTGTCAGGGGTATGAGGCTAATGTATGGAAGCTGAGCGCTTCCGTTTTAAAGGTGCAGATAAGATTTGGGCTGGAAATGTGACATTGTTGCACACTTGTGTTTTCACAAGCCATACAATATCCTTGACATTAATGATTGTCAAACTTCACCAGGCCTCAGGAACGTCTCCTTGAAAGGCTGCATGTGCATACTGGTTCCACAAGAGAATGATTAAAAAATCGCAGCACTGACTGTATACACACAGCCCCGCCAAGGACACAACAGATTGCACTGTTGGGAAAGTTTAGATAAGGGTAGATAACTAAAAATGTCCTGTTTGTAATCCCCCAGGTTCTGTGTTGAGGCTCTGTCATGTCAGAGTGTGCCCTGTGATAGTCAAAGTGCTTTGATATGCAAAGGGTAGCGACAGAGACGCAATGTGCAGGATTCAAAGGAATCCAGGGCATCGGGGTTTGACAGCATACCCTGTTCCCTGACAGTGTGGCGACAGCATGTCTCCTTACAGATCATGGCTGTATATTATAGAGAACGACCCATATATCGGCGGGCCGATATTATCAGCCGATATTAGGCATTTTCCAAACTATCGGTATCGGCATTTATAATGGCCGATAAATGAATATTTTAAAAAACGGACGAAACACCCTTCAACCATGTTATAACGCCACAAACCCTACAACCAGCTGATCCAGCCAGAGTCGGGCAGAACGAACGAGTTATCCACGACCGCGAGCGACATGAGCAGCAAAAGTTGCCGGCAGTCCTTCATTTTCAATGAGAGCTGGCAACGAGGAGCGGCCGGCGCCGCCGCGGCAGCGAGCAGCGCAACGCCAGCATCCAGACCGACGATGAGAGTTGACATTAGTTTAACTTTATGCAAATGAGCGCCGTCAGCGCGAAGCAGCAACCCGCTACACTTCACGCCACTGTCCTATTTCACAGCATCGCCGCGCATTTGTTTTTCTTCTGCTCCGGAGACCATAGACATATATACATAGACGCCTCATAGACTGACGCTGCCCGTTAGAGCTGACGTAGCAGCGCGGCCGCCATCTTGTATGGGGACCCAGTGCGCCCCCAGTGCATTCATTTCTATGGAGGAAGGTGTATCCCCAACTACAATAATAAGCATAACTCCCCGAATTTTTACTGGATTTTCACACGGTTTGGTTTGTTACAAATGGCAGAGATTTATTTATGATACAGGACAAATTAATAATAATATATATATTTTTTTAAATAATAAGAATTATTGTTCAATCTTACTTGTTAAAGGTAATCCCACGCGATCTGGTGTCAATACTGTACGCTGCACAAAATACTGGCATAGCTTGCTCTCCCGTTGACTCCTATGCTAGACTAGAGTGAAGAGATCCAATCAATATGGCGGCGACGCTGGGTTACGTTCCAGCACGTCATGAGGCGTCTATGTATATATGTCTATGCCGGAGACGACTATATTCCTGTTGACGCGCCGCAGCGCGACGTTTCTTATGGTGCTAGGGGCGGCAATTGTGTCATAGACACGCCGCGGCGCTGTTATTTTGATTACTAAATAATAAACAGGGGAAACGTGGAAATTGTTATTTGAACATGCTTGTCACGCCGGCCTGCCGAATAGCTCTACTACAAACTTGATATTGCAATGGGCGCAACCAAACTTGATGTCTGCAGTGCTGCTTGAATCCCCGCCCCCCTGGCGACGGCAGCCAGCAGCCAGCGGCAACAGCGCCCCCTGCTGCTCATGTCGCTTGCGGTGTGATCCATCGGTGAAGTGTGTTCACTGCATTATCCTATTATTTTAGCGAGGACTCATAAATAACTACATATAACTAATGTTAGGGAAATCTGTTTATGTTTTGTTACGCGTTTCTGGAATTTCTTTTTTAAATATATATATCGGCCGATATATCGGAATATCGGATTTTTAAATCACCAAATATTTGTATCGGTATCGGCCTTAAAAATCCCATATCTGTCGGGCTCTAGTATATTATATGCATTTGAGCTCGGCTCTACAGGTAAACCCCATGTGTATATTGTACGCACTATGTACATGTACTGTATGTGTATAGGTATGTATAGGCCTATAAATGTTTATCTGTGATATAGCCTATTTAGACTTTATGTGCACACAGAGAGAGCAAGAGTCTGACTGTCAACAGTGGCTGACTCTTGGATTGCTTGACCTGTTAGACCTGTCATCATTTTCATCATTTCAGATGACACCCGCAAACATTGTTTGCAAACAGATTCTTTGCCATCCACCTGCACTTATGTAATCTCGCACACTGCCGGCAGCCGTTGCTTACTTTTCACAACATATCATCTTGTCTGGTTGCATCTACGCCTCACTGTAGATGCAACCTCACTTCTACGTTTAACATAAACAAAACATAAAAAGTAGGGCTGTAATATTTGTTTAATATCTATCCGTTGTTTTAAACATTGGTTCTCTTCTAATGTTATGGTTGGATTTTGCCTATGGATCTATCGGGCTGCCACTTGCTTCCATCCGTAAGCCGGTTACCGTAATGGCGTGTAAAGCTGGGCATTTATTTTATTTTTATTTTTTTAAACCATGAGTCGTCGAATATCTGATTGACCTGGGGACTCAGAAGGCGACTCGGGAAATCCTGAGTCGGGTACAGCCCTTATAAAAAGCAAGAACCTTCATCCCACAACATTGCTGAACATGTGTAACTGTGTAGAGCTGAATGTGTATGACTTTCAGTCATGACGTGCTGTTGCACAGCTCTCTATTTCACTGCCGTTCCCCAAAGCGCCAAATGATTAAGTGCATATTTCAAAAGTTGTCATGTATTTTCAGTTCCCCTAACAGCTGTGCTATTTTTGTACGTTGGTTTGTGTTGGAACAGAAAGTGCAACTTTCTCTCTGTAAAACAGGCCTAATGTGATATTGTGATATTCATTCCATGTCCACTACCAAGCGGCTGGTTATTCTTTTTTAGCGAGGTTGTTTGTATCCTGTTACCACCTTGATTTATTCAACTACAACATAATGATTGCAAACATATCAATCATTCATCTTAAGTAATTCAAATATTTAACATACTAGTATTGGCTGTGAAGTTAAGCCCCACTAATGGTGTCTTATTGTAAGACTATGGGCATCTTCGGGTCCCACTGGATGGCAGGGTCCAGTGTAGCTTCCTGCATCTGTGGACCTTCAAATGACTTTCTCAGGACTTTTCTGACTTGTTTTAACATAGTCAGGTAGGCAATGAGCTGCTTAGTCTATAACAGCACAAGCTATATTTTCCATCCCCAGCAAATAAAGTGTTTCTTTTTTTTTACTCATTAAATTGTGACTTTGTGAAGCGGGTTATTTCGATAACCCTTTTAAACCCGTTGCGGTGCACATTTCAGCCTGAGCAGCTTCCCAGTTACACTGAAAATGCCCGAATATTTCACTTTGTTGCAGTTGTATACAGTTAAAGGGGCTATAGACGATATATTTAGCCACAAGATGTCACACTAGAGCACCAGCCACAACAATTGGGAGTGTTCTTTACCTTCTTAACTCATCTCATGCACGGCGCGTACGTTATCATGAACACGTGGCCGGACCGACACCAAAACAAAGAAAATAGAAGCTCAAATTACAACACACACAGAGGGAGGGTGCCTTCATTCTCTGGTCAGGACGCCATTACTCCTCTATATCTCTACATAGCCAATAGTTGTTTGCTGCTATATAAATGTTCAGGATATCGTCTATAGCCCCTTTAACTATAACGAGATAATAGAGTTTAGTTATGTTACGATAGCTATATCTTTGAGTAACGTTGGTGCCAGTGCAACTGGAACTTATTTTACCTACCATATTGAACGTATCGAACGTAACATTACTTGCCCGTACCTGTTATACAACGGCGCTGTGAATGCATACAGGGGAACACGGTTGTTTCTTTCGCTGATTTTCAATACAATGGGAGTACATAATAATCACAACGAACGCAAAACATGCACACTTTCTCCACTTAGAGCAACTGACTGGAGCTAGTATTGTTGCAGCCTGTCCTCTCTGTGTGTAGGCTCTTTCTGTTTTAAGATAATGTTCTTATCTTATAATGTCTCTTTTATTAAACATATGCTAAAGGCATTTCAACAAAGTTTTGTGTTGGAGTTTGTGTTATTTTAAATTTAGATTTTAAT
Source organism: Merluccius polli (assembly GCA_030340625.1). Taxonomy (NCBI): domain Eukaryota; kingdom Metazoa; phylum Chordata; class Actinopteri; order Gadiformes; family Merlucciidae; genus Merluccius; species Merluccius polli. The sequence continues at coordinate 721,618 of JAOPHQ010000850.1, forward strand.
TTTTACTGCAAATGTACATCGGTTCCAAATATTGGTTATCGGTCTCCTTGACTACTAATCGGTATCGGTATCCACCCTGACAAAACCGTATCGGTCGACCCCTAGTTAGCACGCCCTTACCAGAGCTTGTCGTCACATCCAATCATGCTTTCAGAATGGTTTTCACACAGTTGCTATTCTTAGAATTAGAATCATCGGAGCTGAGGCTTTTCTTGAAATTAAGTCCAGTTGACTAATATTGCGGTTGCAGAGTTCAACGTTGTGCGGCTTGTGAACTGGAGTGAGGTGGGGGTAGGGGATTAAGAGACGTGTGAAAAACAGCAGGAAATTGACCATGTGAGTGTTTCACATCACTGAGGAAGTTTCAAAGAGGAAATGGTTCAGAATGTTCTAGCGTCGCATTGAGGGAAGGGAATGTGAGCCTGGTCTTGCATCACCCTCCCAGACTACAGTCCTATTTAAGTCCATAACTAGAATTGTTTATGTTACAGTGTCGTATTGTTACCAAAATGCTCATTCATTTGGACAGTTAACTCTACTACAGAAGCCATTAAATCTGAAACACACGCACAATCTGTCACAATTTGATAGTCTTAACAAAAATGTCCAAAATGCATCATGGCAACATGATGCATATGCCAAAAAGGCATGAGTATATTAATAGGTCTCGTACTATTACCAGTATTACGCTATTTGTAATTGAAATACATTTTACAATAAAAATGTAAGGTTATTATTTAATACAGTTTCCTAATCTGGTTGTTTCATAGAAATTGTAGTATTTTTTTTAATGAATGTGCACAACAGTGTCATTGGGGTGACAGTTGAGTTTCCACTGCCTCATTGAGTTAATGGAAGGTCTTTCCCCTGCTGTTTTCTCCATTCACTCTCATGTTAAAGCAGTTGGCTTTACGCAGATATACATTGCTTTACTTTTTTGGACTGTTGTGGCACTTTTGATGTTGAAACAGATGAAAAAAAATATTTCCTATAGTTATATTTCATTTAACATAGAAAATAATTTAGTACATTAAGCGTCAAGAGAAAGTATACATTTGTTATTTTTTTTATCCGTCCACTACTGAATACCAGTGCAGCATCTCACTTGACAGAATGGAAAACTAAAAGCACATGGAAGTATTTGGGGCCATTACAGATGAGCTGCGTACAATGCAATTCATTTTTCGGACACATTTCATCCCGTCCCTATCGTTAATTGAAATCACAACGGAGAGAAAGCTGTGGGTGTTTTTGATAAGATTCATGACCTCAGCAAGATAAGCACAATTTCATCAACCCCGCCCTCCCCCACCCCACCCCCCACAGCCCCCTTGCTTTTGTGTTGGACCACATCTCTGACCCCCCCCCCCATGCGTACAGTGCTTGGATTCTCCCTTTAGAGACTCCAGACACTATAAGATAACCTAGGGGCAGAGCTGTGCTAGTAGTAGACGGTCACATGGCTTCGCAGTGTCCAGCACACAGCCTCCCACATCACAGGCTTTCCTCCTTCCCTTCCCCTCTTTCAATAGTGGCCGTTTTAGGAAAATGTAAACAGTAGCTTTCCTGAAATAACAAGCATAGCCTACCCTGGACCCATGCCCTTTTAAAGTCAGTGTAGTCCAATCCTATACACCCAGGATTGTTTTTGGACAGGAGGAATCATTTATGCATTTTTTGTGTTTCTTTCTTTTTTTGTGTTTGTGTTTTTGTTTTTACTCCCTTAGTTATTTTCATAGACAATAGTTTTGTATCTTTTAAAAATCAGAGCATTGTTATAAGGACATTGAATCAGTCTAGTGTGTTCACAAAGTTGTACTTTAATAAATTCAATCAGGCTGTCGCTAATCCAGTTTGCAGAGAGGAGTAGTGCACCCTTATGACTGATGTGCATGTTAGGTTTGTTTCAGGAAGGAAAGCATTGTTTGTTTGTGTGGAACTACTGTTTCTACAGCACCATATATAGATGCATTCGCACGACAATGTTATGTTTTCGTGATCATCCGTAATGTGAGATGCAATCTGAGGCGTCTGACGGCTCTGTTATCATTGTGTTCTTCATTCACATTTTGATCTTTCACATTAGGCTTATAGTGTGCAGTTCCAGCCAGAGTCGAAATCAATTCACAAAATGGATGATGGATTTCTTTATGTTGTCACAATACACTACCACTGAAACAGGATAACGTTAATCCTCTGTTGTTTAGCGTTTGTTTGAGTGCTCTCATATTTCACATTAGGAATCCCTATTCACATGAGAAAGAGCAAAGTATATATGCTGTGTGTGGCTTTGGTAAGTCATCCTGTATGCATGCCCTCAACCCAGTCTTTTTGCTTGAGGAGGAAACAGTGGTCTGTTTCATAGGAGGGAGTAGGAAATGGATTGGCAGGCGTTGTGAACCGTGATTCGATCAAATTCACACACTGCTATTTCCTAAATATGAGGTCACCTTCATGTACGCTCAGAATTAAGGGACTGTACTCAAAGGCAGATGACATCATTATTTAGCTAGCTCACCACATGCTCTGGTATGCATTCAGCCTTAAGCCATGGGTGTGTTATACTCTTTTGTATAATAGTTGAGAATAGTCATAGCAGCAACCTTAATATTTACAAAAATAACATCTTGCTACACTCCTTCTTATAGGGGACCTGCTTAGTAACATCTTTTTTCCCCCATTTAATCCAAGTTATCCAGCCAAAATTATTCTTATTAGATGCTTTATATTAAAATGGGAAATAAGAAATATTTGTATTTAGATAACTTTAAAACACACAGTGGATAAGCTCTCAGCACAGTGTTAGTTTCTGTGCAGCAGACTAGTATAATACATTAGGTTCAGCACGCGACGTGCTATGTTGGAGAAAGTAGAAAATAGGACCTTCTTGTAATGGAGCCATAACAAGATAGCGTTGACCTTTTAGTTACGCTGCCCTATTTTGTATTAATTTGGAAATATGTTTTTACTATAAGCAGCTAAAACAACCATTTAAGCAGGTAAAGGACACAGATTCAGGGTTGATTCAGTGTTAATCCAATAGAACAAACGTACAAACCAAAGAAAATAAGCACTTTTATACATTTAACAACATTGTTATTTTAAACAAATTACTTTAATCTTCTTGTGTTTTTATGACTTTTCATATGCAGATAATTCATAGCCACACTGTGCCGTTATTAGACTCATTGTTTTCCATAATTAGGCCACTTATTGCAATAACCACTGGAAACAAACCCAGCAATAGTTATCGGTACCTATCTCCTCTTTCTCTATTATTACCAACTACATTGCTCCTGTCGTGGCAATTTCAGTATGAGATATTGCGTTGTGAGTACTAAGGTTTTGATGCTTGTGGCGCAAAGCATTATGGGATGGCTCTCGTGCGGGCAGGGGCTTGCGGCGTGTTTATGCAAATGAGTGCCACGTGATTGGCAACGCGAGGCAACACATTTGTTCGGGCCGGGCCGTAATAGAGTGAGCCCCGAACAACAGGGTATTTATCAGGGAATTTGTTTACAGAGTAGACGGTCTGAATGCAGCATTGGTTTTATCTTGGGACTATAAGAAGAAGGTCAGGTCACCTTGGTTTCATCTTGGGAGTAGATGGTTTTGGGCTGTTCCCCATGTCAGGTCACATCAGGTCATGGATTCGCTAAAACACATCAGGGTTTGGATCATGCCCATTACAATCAACACCAAATTATCTTCCACCACTGCCACCTTTTGCTGTAAACCTTAATTGCTCCTCATCATGCCCAACTTACGCACATTGTGATTCTGGCAGCGTCTGGAAATAGTCTTCCTTTGCATATCCAAGCCCTCAAGCCTTTGCATTTCTGCCAACACCAAATTTACTTAGGATTGCCTATGCATGAACGGGCCCAGAATGCTCTGCACATTCTCCATTCATCCCACGTAGTTAGCGAATGCCATGCTATGTTGAAACCGCTTGTCGGAGAGCGCGTTATTGCGTTTCTCTTAATGTTCTGTGAAGTTATTTCTTTCAAGAGGTTTAGTGTGTGTGTTTTCCTCTCTCGTTTTTTGAGCTTTATTTATTTATTTGTACGGCTGTTGAATAGATATGGGTGAGACTAACCTTGTGGAGACAGGGAATGTGCGAGTGAGGCTCTTAAAAAGCACTACCTTTGATAATTCCCTCTCTTAATGTCTCCCGAGTGTCGTTAAACATACAAACAGTTGTTTTTTTCCCCCGAATAGTTTCCTAGAGGTCCTTGAATGTTTGAAAGGTACGTGTCTCTACTCTACTACAACTACTCTAAATGGGCTGCACTTGTACCATAAGTCTTGTGCTTTCCTTTAATAGTTCAAATCCTTTTGCTCGCTTGATGTCTGACAGAACAAGTTTGACTTTGAGAAGGACTTGTCGGCCTCTTTAATCGGGCCACCTGTGTGCATTGTACCTGGATGTAATTAGCCCAAACTGTGAGGGAAAGGTAATAACCAGAGGACAAGTTAGGGAATGACACACACACACACACACACTGGCTAATTGAAATGGAAGGCAGCTTGGATGCTAGTAAGTTAAGCAGTAATTGTTTTACTATCTAGTTAAGCATGGAGTCCAACACCAGAACAACACCGGTTCTGCTTCTATAATGAAACTGTTGCGTTAGACCTGTTATACTGTTAGAGAGGATGTATCCAGCACACAACATACCTTGTGCAGTAGAATATCAAGAAGTGTGCCTGGGTAAAAAAAAAAATGAAGAGCTTAACGATAACTTCTAGCTTTCTGGCTCACACTTCATATGATGCATCCTGATGCTTCCTCACTTCCCCTGTCTGACAGGAAACCATCTACACTGTCAACCGAAGGGATCCATCAACACCTTGTTATCTGGTTATTTATTACAATTTTGGCATTTTTTTACACATCTTTTGTATATAGGCTGTAGCATGTATTGTGAGTTTACAAAGCAGGCTATTGTACGAGAGACGATAACACAATTAAATGAAACCTAACAAACTTGATTCAATAATATAACACCACAACTAACTTTATTACCCTGGGTCCAGCAGTACACCTTATTGTAGTTTATGTTGGCAAAGCAGAGCATCTATGATACAGATTGAATGATTATTTGATACAAGAGTCTTGTCTTCATGACCAAACCTATCTTCTATTTATTACTGACAGGTGCGGTGCCTGTGTTTCTCATGTCTGATTTTGTCTAATTTACATGAACCCTTGATAGATACAAACTACAAATTATTTACGTCTGCCATTACAGAAGGGAGAGGATTGACTTCACTTCTAGAGGTTGTGTTAAATGGTTATAATGAAGGAAATAATTAGCAGCATTCAGGATTATTGATGTGTAAAATGCAGATAGTAGGCCTATGTGAATAATGTGTCTCCGTTGGCTGGCGTTTATTGCTGTGGGCCTTAGGACTTAGGAAGAGCGATGGGCCGTGAACCTATGATCTCAGTTTGGTCTCTTCGGGAGCCAGGTAACCGTTGGGTTATGTATGCTTGAGTTCATTATCTTGCACTTTTAATTTTTTAAGTAATTTAACAAACAGTAATACTTTATACTTTGTCATACATTGTAGTAGTCCTGTACTTTTGTTGTTCCTACTCCTTCATTCTTTTACTTTTTATTATGTAAAAAATAGTTTTTTTATTGTGCTGCTGAAGTGCTGCTGAAGTTTCCTACCATCTATGAATGATTTTGATTAATATTAATTAACATTTATTGATTAATAATAATTGATTATTAAATGTTGTATTATATTGAACGTATTATAACTATTATTATTATTATTATTATTATTATTAAAATAAAACATTGTAGTAGTTTATAGTAGTATAAACTAATTGGAGAGCAGAGCAGAGGGCTCAATCTAAGCACAGGTAAGGAGTGTCAGTGGGAGGATTGTTGTCTATTGGTTGACTATGTGCCGCTGTTTAATCTTCATTAATTCTCTATCTATAAAACCTTGATGTATCAACCTGCAAATTATCCAAGCATTTTGCAGAAACAACCATTTGGATGAGAAATTATTTTAACAGATGTGAGGGCAATGGCATGAGGCTGCCAAGAACTGCTGGCACTAAATTGCACAGCGTATTCCCAGTGCCAGCGATAGCTCCCAGTGATCCACCATCATTATTAAAACTAAATAAATGAAACACAATGTAGTTTGTTGTTGCTTTAATAATTAGTTTGCTCTTGAATGCATTCAAGAGCAAACTAATTATTAAAGCGAGTGATTTAAGATTATATTTTTGCTGAATGTGTAGTTGTTTTAGTTTTAAGCGCAAATCAGTGGCTGTAAACCTATGCTATGAATGAAAGTAATATTGAGTTGATTCATTGTGTGGGGCGGGTAAAATATATTTCATAATATGCCCCCTGCTGGTTTGTTTGAACAAAACTGCCCGCACTGAGGATACATTGCAGTGAATGTTGGATGTCATCATTGTTAAACCTAAATGATTTAACCTTAAAAGTTAGCATGCCAAATACCGGTATGCACACCACTAAGATTTTGTCCACCCCAAATTAAAACAAATTGTGAGAAATTGCTTCTACAGTTTTACTGACCTACATGGAGTCATTACCATGTTTGATTAAGAAGGGACCCAGAGCTAATTTGATTAGGTTATTTAGAAGAATATGTGTTTGGTAATAAACATTTATTATGTTGAAAAAAAAGTTTACTTTAATAACCAGGAGATGCCCAGAGGACATGCAAACTTAATTGTTTGATGTTAAATTGCATTGCTGCAATGTTGCCCAAGCTAATGGGAAGGGATAGGCCCTCAAGTCAAGGTAATTTACCAAACAGGGGCTGGATTGTTGTTAAATTGATTAGAATATTTTAAGTACCCCCATTTGAAATTCAGTCACTGTCAAGTTTTATGCTAAAAAAAAAGCTTTATATAATCAAACTTCACACTTGAGGAAAGCTTACATTTGAAACTTGGAAGTTGAGATTCAACAAAACGGCGTAGGCAGGGATTCAAAACACACAGCAAGTCTCCGTGGCATTCCTTTCTCTCGTCTTAACATCTACAGACTAATGACTAACTAACTAATAATTTGAGCGTTATGGCACACAGTTAGGCCGCAAACGCTGAGACTAACCCCTGCTTTTCCTGTACTCCCATTTGTTCGTCAGCTGGAGATGACAAGTGATGGATAAGGTATACAAGTGTATTCTCTGGTATTTGAGTGTATTCTTTTGCACAGAGCATGGGCGGTGGAAGCGGGGCCCAGGATCGTCTGCCTACCAACCAGTTTTCAGATACTAAAAAAGGGAGAGAAACTAGGGCTGGCAATATTTCAATATCATAATGACATTATGATACAAGACTAGATATCATCTTAGATTTTGGATATCGTAATATCGTGATATGGCATAAGTGTTGGTTTTAAAGGCTGCATTACAGTAAAGTGATGCAAACAGTTAGAAAAATACTTTTTTTTTATTATTGTCATTTGTCAAGTGTTTAATTCACAAATGAGTATACAAAAATTGGCTTTACCTTGTGGTTATTTTATGTAGACTTTTTTTTATTGAATGACCAGAAAACATGCTATATCGTGATATATATCGTTATGGAGATATTAAATGACCTATATCGGGATAGAAGATTTTGGCCATATTGCCCAGCCCTAGGAGCCCAAACATCTGTGGGCAGGCTTTATGGCCGCTAGCACCCTGTGTCTCCCTGGCTGTTAGCGCCTGATGCTACAGCATATGGCAGGGTGTCGCTGTGGCTGCCTGTTACAAATGGCTGTCCTTTGCGGAGCCACAGGCGCTAATGCGATAGGCTGTCATATTGTGAGGGGTTTTATATCTAGTTTATAGAGGATGCTTTTTGCTTTTTGTTTTTAGTTTGGAAGAAAGAAACACACTGGGCTGGGAGTGCAACGTCTCTTTTGTTTCACAGGAGACTGTGTCATGTAATGTAGTGGCTGAAAGCAACGTTTTATATATAGAATTTAATTGTGACAATATTGGGACCACACACACACACACACACACACACACACACACACACACACATGCATGTGCACACACACACATGCATGTGCACACACACTCACACACACATGCGTGTGCACACACACACAGAGCCCAAATAACACTGCTATATCAGAGATAGAAATATGATTTTGCATAGCATGAATTAACCATCAAAAGCTTATGTACCAGTTGGTTCTTACTGCTTGGTGTCTTCATTCCATTGCTGGCTTTTATACAGTGGGAGCATAAAGGGATTTCCTGTCTTATGTTTTATTTATGTATTTTTACAGTGTGTGTGTGTGTGTGTGTGTGTGTGTGTATGTGTGTGTGTGTGTGTGTTTGTGGGGGGGGGGGGGGGGGGGGGCGCGTTAACCCTGACACACACACACACACACACACTGAGTTTGTTTACATTAAATGCAAATTCATCTATTTCAATATTTACAATAATTAAATGATTGTATTATAATTCAAATAAATATTTGTAATATTCATAAAGCATATACAATACATTGATAAAGCATTAGTCATGCTTCATGAATGTGTCCTCATGTACTTGAAAGCAAACATGAGCATATGCTTCCCATGAGAATATTCATGTAAACACACTTTATTGGGCATATACTTTCGGGTGCTGCTACCTTGAGTTGGATCTCATTTCTCACACTGTACCCTCCCTCCAACAGAACATACACATAAAAACATTGGCTGACGACATGGTAAGGTTTCCGTCTTCTGTGTGTGTTTTACCATTTGTTTTATTTACAAATTCATCTCATGGCATCTTGTCTCCCCTCACTTCATCCCCTCTCATCCCATCTCATTTCATCTAATTTGTCACCTTTTCATGGCTCAAATAGCCATGAAAAGGTGGATGGTCCTGTTTAATAATTGTTTGCTCACTGACTAACATCACATGGTGCATGCTGTTTGGTTTGATTTGCCTGGCTCAGTAAACATTTGTTCTAACTCTTCTAGACTAGATTGTTGCACTGCATTCATTTCCACTGACTATTGTATGAAGGCTGAACGTACCAATTTCTTGTTTTTTTTAATATACACTAAAACACTAATGATGGATTTCAAATGTATGCCGTTGCCTGTAATAAAAGTAACCAGGATGGTAAGTAAAGAAGATGAAAGAAGGAAAGAAAAGGCATCCCATTTGTTTTTTTTAGTTTTTTTTAGAAATGTAGAAAGATGTCTTTTTTTCTTTTGAAGTATTTTTTATGCTCTAAAATGTTTGAAAGTCATATGTGTAAGATTGTAATATCATACGTAGATGCTATAATCTCTAGAACAAACAGGTAAGACAATTGAAGTAAAGGTAGTACTAGTAAGTATAGAAAAGTTTGGCTCTGGACATTGTTATCAGTTATTTACCATACTTAGTTTACTCTCATTTGTATTTTACTGCCACAATACAAAATGAGTGCCATATTCAAGTCCTATGTAATCTCTTTAAAATAGTTAGCTAATAAGTAAATACCATTGTAAAATTGGACTCATCAACTCTATATAAAATTGTTTGCTGATTACACTGTGATATTGTCATTCATACAGCGAGACCGGATCACTAGTTTCCGTAAGGCGGGCATGAAGAAAGAGAAACCCCTGATTCAGCACCCGACGGACCCCCAGTCCTCCCCGACCGAGCTGCCCCTGCCACAGCCCCTGTTTGATGACCGCTCTATGAACCTCTCGGAGAAGGAGATCATCGATCTCTTTGAGAAGATGATGGTACGTCTGCGCTTTCTTTTTTATATGTGCTGAATATGCTGTTTTAATGTGCTAAAGGGATGTCAGGTTTGTTGAAATGTCGCCAACTAGTGGTGATCATAATGAATTGAAACAATGTCAGCATAGAAAACATGTTTGCTTTCCATCCGGTTTTTGTTCCTTCAAGCAAAGCCACGTGTATACAGGAACACATAATAGTTAGCAACTTGGCACCTGGCACCACACTGAAATGCCTATGCCGGATGTGACAACTAAGCATACATGATACATGATCTTAATTAAAAGTGAAGGTCCATGCTGAGATTGTGGTTGCCAATTGTTTTCCAAACAAAATTAATAGTATGCATTATGTTACAAATGGTTGGATAACTTTAGGATAATGTGTGGTTAAGGTTGAAGGAAGGCTCTGGGCAGATTTGTTTAACATTATTGGTTGACTGAGAACCAAGAGTTTTTTATTCCATTTAAACAAAGGTCATTTGTTCAAGACCCTTCACTTATATTCATAGCTTATCCATACCTGCTGAAGACACCATGCAAGATAATGAAGCACATGCTGAACTCACCAGGCCTACCTCACCACCACAGGAAACCGTGTGTGCTGATGTCTGTTGTTCAATGGACATGGGCATATTCTGTCCCTTTACGACTGCTGGATCGGTACTGCACATGGGCAGAATGCAGAAATGCAGAAGAACGCTAATGGGATTGAATAGCTGCTTTAAGAAATATACTCCTGTTCTGGCTTCATTGATGACTATTAAATATAAATGCTTTGAATTTGAGTACATATACTTGCATATCAATACGCTACTAAAGTGACCATTAGCAGCCAATGCAATGGTTTGGATAAACCTTCGAGTTGAGGAAATGTATCACATTTTCTTTGTGTGTTTGTTATGTTTTGTTCACATGTTTGCATGGTTATGCATGGTAAAGCCAAGGTGTCATAAAGTGATTGCCATTGCGCATGTGCAGTACGGATCTGGCAGGAGGTACGGATCGGGTAGTGACAGACCCCAAGGAAAGGCGTGTTTGTATTCAGAAGTCAAGACACAATTTTGTACATCTTTTTATGAATTCTTGGCCATTGAATGCACGTTCTAATCTCAGACAGCAGACAGTGACAGCATATTCAAGTACCGTCGCTAGTACACAACCCAGTATTATGTATAAGATTAGATCCGTGTGTTGATCTCAGACGTGGTACCACAGCGGCCTGGGTAAAAAAAACATAGTCATCAGAGCGTTGTCAGTTCTAGCTGGAGAACCTTCAGCCGTAAATGCCAAACTGTCTGATGCCGAGACGGTTACAGCTGCCATCAAAGGAAGTGATATTGTACCGTTACATCATGGTTTATTCAAAACATCCCCTTTAAAAATACAGTTTGTCAGAGTTGTAGCTTCACTGATTCCTCTCTCAAAGGAGCGCACATTTGCCTCTTTCTTCCCTTAACCATTTGGCAGCTGTGTGCTCCGTCTCGGTGTCTGACGCAGCGCTTAACTGGTTCATCGCACAGAGCCCGGTCGCAGCGCTCAAATCACACGGATACTTGCCGCGGGAGCACGTAGATCACACGCACAAAGACAGCAAAGCGTGCCGCACTGTTGCGACTTATCACTTAGCGCCTTGATTCAGGTTCACTAGACTTTGAGTCACGCCTACACATAAAGCAAGGGCTTTTTTTTTTACCCAAGGAAGGAAAACTTTAATACTTTTCTGGGTTGTTTTTTTCAAACCGAGAAAGATGTTTCACATTTGACAAATGAAGAAACAAATGGCAGATGAAAACCCCCCCTGCAAAGAAGAACCCCAAGGGTGTCCTGTGCCGCACATTAACAAACTGCTCTGCTGAGAAACAATAGGATTTTGTTGAGCCTCATCGCAATCCACTTGTTATGCTTGACCATTGTCTCTAGTAACACTGCCTCCCTGGCTCCTTCACATCACCCTTTCTTTAACTTAAGACTTTCTTGCCACCGGTACCGATACCACTTTTAGGATTCAAAAAAATCTGATAGCCGATATTATCAACGTATGTATGTTTATCATATATAGCCTATTTATATTTATTTAGCTTTTAGCAGAAAAGGACCAGTTTTTATTTTTACCAAGTTTTAATAAAAACTTCTTTATTGAACACAGTTAACATAACACAACTAACAACAAAATAAAGATTGTCAATAATTAATAAACCCAAATCAATCAGTTTGAACAGATTAAACAATCAACTGAAATAAACAATTAACTCAAAAAAATAACTAACAAAAAATATTATTTTATTATTTAAAATAATTATTATTATATATTATTTATTATTTATTTTGAAAAAAAACCTAAAACACTGGCACTCTGTCCAGTGCCAGTCCTAAGAGTGCTCAGATTTTTCAGCCGTCAACCCCTGACACGCACTAACCGCATCCTTGAGACGCTCCTCACCAGACGATAGTCTCACCAAACCACAGCTGTGATCTCCTTGCTAATCGTTACATCACTTGTCACCCCACTTGTGTGTTATTCACACTGATTTTAATGGCCTACTCGCTGCAGTTAAAGCGTATGACTTTGAATCCTTGGGAGCGATCTCTCATTTTAATATTGGGGGGAGGGGGGGGCCACTAAAAGTTCTGCAGTGACATCTCGGTGGCAGCACTCAAAGCCTAATGACGCTTGAATTGTGAACATGGCGACACAAATGGTTAATAGACACATTGCCGCCAAGAAGTGTGATCAACAGTGAAATGATGTTACCGTTGATCCAAAGTACAACCACCAATCTAAATAGCACCCTCTGGTGGAGCTGCACCGGACTATTGTCCAAACCCATCATAGTTCATGATCATGGGTTTGATCAATAATACAATAATACAAAACTGAATAAAATAACTTGTATTAGCTGTGCATAAGCGTTGCCGAAGCAACAGAAATCTAATATCCAAGTCCACCGGTCAACTCTAAAGGAGGAGGAATTTTTCATCTTGAACTGTGGCAATTATCCTGGACTTTATGTTGCCTGCATGTTACCCAGGCTTCCCTCAGTGTGAACACTGAATATTTCAAAAGTTCAACTCATACCCATCTGAAAGGTCAACTGAGAACCCTTTCACACTGGCATCTTTCACTCTATTGTAATGGGCTCTTGCTCTTACGTATGGCAGGATTAAACTATAACAAAAAAAGCCTTCAGCTCATCTCTTTGAAGTGGTGAGCTATTACTCCGGCTTCATTGAATAGGTGTGTGTGTGTGTGTGTATGCTGTGTGTGCACGTATACCATTGCATCTCATTGTGTGTGTGAATGTGCGGGGGGGAGCTTGGCTAGAGATGGCCAGCTCTGCCTTTTTTCCCCCATACAATGGTCTTTATTGCCAGGGCAGAGATATATACGGCTAGTGCTTCTGGTTTTTCATGGGTCTACGGCACGCTGCTCTCCCGCCTGGCTGCTCATCCCTGTCACTCAGTTCACTCTTCAATTACTATGTTTGTGCCCACAGTGGCGTGACATTAAGCCCAGGCTTCAATTTGCTCAGTGACAGGCAACAGAGAGGGCATGTTTGCTGGCTTGACAATGGACAGGCTCTGGCACATGGGGTGGTGGGGGGGGGGTGGGGGAAAATATAATTACAGTAATGAAATAAAAAAAAGATGAACAAAAAGAAAAGAAACACTTTTTTTTTTTCTTCTGATATGCAGTTGTAGCCGTCACAAACAACCCTTAAAGTGTGTAAAGTTTTCCAACTATGAAGTGGCGATGAACAATGAAATGCTATGAATATTTGCGTTGTCACACACACGCACGCCCACGCACGCCCACGCACGCACACACATACATGCACAGACACGCACATGCACACGCACACACACTGTCACTGGTTTTTGATACACTTTAAACGCTCCACTTTCCGTCATGGTGCTACATGTTACAGGCCTTTTAGATCTTTTGCTCGCTTCAAACGAAGTGCTGGCCCGTGGCATTAGTCGGACCCCCTACTGTGAATTAATGACTAGGGAGTGTTGCAAAAAAAAAAAAATCCTTTTACAAAACTGTCCACACATTGGCCTGTATACCTCAAAGCGCTACCAGCATATATAGCCTATTACCGATAGGTCATTAAAGGCTACTGGGGGAAGAAAAATATGATTCACACAACTCGGTGATGGATACAGCTACAGGAACTCTTCCAAGTATATATGAAGCTAACCATGCTAGACAGGAGTCTATGATTATACTGAAGTTAAACAATATTGGGTATCTCCACACACTCTTGGCGTTGCTTTGAAGGGGCATATTGCTATCAGCATATTGCACTTGAGTGGACATACCGTACATATCATCTCTGGGTTCTCCAAGTTGCACAATATCTAATCCCGCCGTTTTGCCATCACTAAAGACACGCATTAATAGTCCATTGCTGCACCTTTTCCATGAGTCACTGCAGCCAAACGTTTCACGGATGGATTTCCATGGTGCAGCCACGTGAATTAGAGATAGATATTAAAGTGCTTCACTGACCAGTTTATTCCCCTCTGCCCCTGCCGACATTCAATACAAATATTGCCATGTTTAGTGCCCATTTTTTCTTACTAATGTGCCAGAAGCACAATTGGAGATACGTCCAGATGGGGCTTGTATCTGACAGCTAACGCTAAAATGAACACAATCACAGCTTTCTTACCAAAAGTCTGCCGACAGTGGTCCAATGTGCTTGTTATTCATTCAGTGTGAATGCTGTGGTGTGTGAAGTCTCTACTGTGTGTTTATGGCTGTTTTGAGAGAGACAGTGTTAGGGGTGGAGAAATGAGAAATGTAGTTTTGCAGTGTGGTTGGGACTCGTCTGAGGTTTTTACGTGCCTCTCTGTGCCCTATTGCCAGCAGGAACACTGTTAGTAATAAGCTCCTATGTGATCCCTTAACAGTAACACTGGGCTGTGGGACTGTAAAAAGCCCAGCCAAAAGCAAACCACTATGTGTGTACCCTCACACACTCCCTATGAATCAAACTTGGGGGCAGTGAAGTAAATAATTGATTTATCATAGTTGGTGAAAAAACAAACTGTTTTCCTCACCTCGTTCTACTCCTCTTAAATCCACTTTTCTCAAACCTTGGCTCCAATCCAGATCCATTTTGGCAACAGACAGATATGATGGCAACCATTCCTTATGGCTGCCTGAAAGTAAACACCAGTGGATGCCCATTGCCCTTGGCTGCATGCCTCCTGCGTTGGGCAGCATCATATGGAATGTTTTTTTTTCAGCAGTAGTCTGGATTTCTAGAAACCATTTTACCTCAGAATTGTTTTTATTTATTTTAATTTATTTTAATTTTTTAATTTTTTTGGGGGGGGGATCTCGCTCCCAAGTAGCAGGACAAGAGGAGTGTTGATTGAGTCAGATTAGCATGCGCCCAAATGGCTAATTGTTTCGATTTTGGCAGAGGAAAAAACAAGACAAGAACATCCCATAATACTTTTGGATAGCACAACTTTCATGGATAGCCACTCAAATGTGATCATTTGAATTACCCACACAGCCTCATCTGAGATATCTTGTGACGGTTTCATTTAGTGCAGCCTAGGAGGCAGTAATTAATAACTGAGCGTAAATCATTTTGGAGGCGGAACATGGAGGTCTCTTTCCTCCAGCTTGCCCCTGATAAATGTCCCCTAGGCCCCAACTCTCCTCCCTCTCGCCGGCAGCAGATTCTTTCTTCTGCCTGTCACGTTTCGGCTCGTTCTTTGAATGCCAATTAAGAGGCAGAATTAGCAGGCTTCGGAGATGAATTTAAAAAGGCCTGCTCGGCGACCGAACCTAGAAGTTTGACGCTGCTATGAAAGGGGTGTTGATGGCTTTTGCAGTATTTACTTGAGGACATACAGTTGAAGGGATTTGGGTCATCATGCTCAAGGGTGAAATTCTTGCCCGTGCGTATTTACCCCGGATCCACAGCAGCAGCACTCCATTCACAGCACTATGTGACACAGCTCTCTCACAGAACAGACATAGGGGTTCACTAATACATTATATATGCTCCAACTTGCACATGTTATAAAGAATCACAAAATAAATTACATGCAGATGGTTCACAACTTTACATATATGTGTATTGATGATATTAATCTGTGGATGTCAGAACTTTTTGCAACTGAACAAAGACAAAATAGAAATACGTGTCCTTGGTGCAAAGGCTCAGAGACAGACAATTGCAGCTCTTCTTAGTTTTCTGTCTCTGGAGAGCAAAAGTGAAGGCAGAAATCTGGGTGTAATGATAGACGGCGATCTACATTTTAAGAGCCATATCAATCATCTCATGAGATCAGCTTTCTTCCATCTACAAAACATTTCAAAACTAAGGGGCTTTCTGTCAAAAGCAGACTGAAAAATTAATCCAGGCATGTATAACAAGTAGACTAGACTACTGTAATGGTCTATTCACTGGTCTATTCACTGTTTGTGTATTTTGTATATTTTGAGATTTTGTACATTGTATACTGATTCTTGGTTAGGGATGGGAGGATATAGGATTTTGTCGTTTTATCTTGGTGAATTTCCATTATCGGGATAGTCGTGATTATCCTCACATGAGCGTGAATATCCTCATGAGTGGTAGGAGTTACTCCAGAAGATGGCAGTAATGCAACAAACGATGCAAGCTTCCGTTAAACCCCAAAGAAGAAGAAGATCCTCACGAGTATGTGGAGCCCGCATTCAGTCAATCAATCGTAGGTTCGACCTTGTCTTGTTTTCTCTCATTGTGATTACCTGTGTTGGCGAGAGTCTGAATCTGTCCGAATCTTGTTTTTCATTGAAAGGATGTACACAAAAAAAAGATGTGTCCTATATGATGCAATACAAATATGTGTTTAACAAAATGTAAGGTTAATTGATTCCAGTATGTTTTCGTGCCATTTTAAGTGTTTGAAGCATATTTTGATGATTATCAGGATAATATCGTTAATCGCAATTATTTTGGCCAGGATCATTTTCATATCGTCCCATGCCTGTTCTTGGTATAATTGCACTAATACCTGTCGATATACATATTTATATTCTGCACCTAAAATTGCATGATTGTATTGTATTGTACTGTAGTGTTATTGTATTGTTGTTGTATTGTGAAGCACATAGTGTTGCCCTGTGTATGAAATGTGCTATATAAATAAAGCTTGACTTGACTTGACTTGATTAATACAGGGGATTTACATTGCGGTTGCTGCCACAGTGAGTATCGCTGCTGAATCCCAGCACTCCATCCGGCTTTCTCCTTTTCCAGCAGAGGGCAGCGTTGTTCCACAGCTCCTACACTCACGCAGTAAAAACAAAACAATTTCTCTTGAATAGGATGCCCCCCCCCCCATCCGCCTTCTTTATTCTGTCCATCTATTTTTGTGCAGGAGTGTTCCTGATAAACTCCACCTCCCTATCCTCCATCCTAATCATCATGTAATTTCCGAGCTTTTAGTGCTCTGTCCAGCCTTCACTCCATCCCCCTCGGCTCCTTCACATGAAAGGCCTGCCTTTTGTGATGCACAATGAGAGTAGCGTGAAGGTAATACTCAAAGTAATACAAAAAGATGCAGATACCAACATCAAACTGCTATCGAGACGCCGTCTTTGCGTTGCATTGGGGCGTCCGTCATCAGTGACCCTACGCCCTCCACACTCCTACCTACCATAGCAGCCTTTGTTTCCATGACTAATTATGGCTGTGTTCATAACCTGTTGCTGCAACACGTGATTATAACAAATTAAGAGGGAGAAATGCAATGCAGATGAAATGCAGTCGACTTCACTTTCCAATTCCATCCATTCCCGTCTAAAAGGGACATATTGTAGGTTAGGAATTTTCGATGGTGGACGGTAAAATACTGAAAACAGTAAAAAAAAATGAATAGGGTTTCAACCATAAATACAATACGTCATTTTTATTGAGGATTCTATGTTTGGTTTATGTTTTTGTTTTGGCCAGTAGCCTGCTCTCTTCATCAGTTTTGTAGTCGTCACAGCCGATGGCAAGTCCTGAATGTATGATTGTTTTGTTGGAGAACTTGAAAGCTCTTCCTCTACTAGCAGTGTAGAGGCACAGTGGACAGGACCCTTCATTCAAAGTAACATTTTTCCTAACTTTCCTGTGGTGCCACTGCACTGGGATGAACACAAGGTTGTTTTTTTAAGAGTCAGATATAGACCCAGAACAACTAGTCAGTTTGTAAAATCACAATGAATTTTCAGGGGAATTTTCAAGAGTTCAGGGGTCTAAAGTAAATAAATAATGAAGGGAGGAGAATTTCTGTATTCAGTATGACTTACTTCACAGTCTACTGAATACTAGAATATTCTCCCTGCAAATAACGTTAATAAAATAGCTGTAGTCACCCCTGTTAGTTGCTGTAAATCATATAAAAAAATACAGAACATTTAGCTTGATTTGAAATGAATTACATATTCAATTGATATATGGTTTTCCTCATGTTGATGTAAAAAAAACTTCTATATTGGTATCAGTATCAGCATACGAATATCAGTATTGGCCAAGAAATGTAATTTTGGTGCGTTATTATTATTGTGTGTACATGGTGAAATCAAATGCAAATGTGACAATGGCTAGCTCAGACGGTAAACAACCTGTTGTTTCAACCAGTAAAACATGTGTTTCTCACCACTCCTCACTCCTGTTGTGTTGTTTCGCTCTCACTCTCTCTCCTCAGGAGGACATGAACTTGAACGAGGACCGCAAGGCGCCTCTGCGTGGGAAGGACCTGAGCACCAAGCGCGAGATGGTGGTCCAGTACATCTCCGCCACTTCCAAATCTGTAAGTAACACAGCTCCTTCTCATGCGCCGTTGGAGGAGAGGAGAACATGAACTGTCTGGTAGTAGTGGGTGGGATGAAATATGACATTCTGTATCACTCTGCAGAATAATGAGTTTTTACCTGATCCACTGCTTCATATCTCTCCTCTCAGTCTCTCTCTGGGTCTCTCCTTTTCTTCTCCTCCACTGCCTCCCCCTCCTCTGGCCATTGATTTGCAGTGTTCATTTGTTTTTCTCTTGTGTTTTCTCTTGTTGGACCTTTTCCCCCCCCCGCTCATATTGCTTTGGCGTCATGAAAGAACAGCGCAGGTTCCTGCATGGCAATATGGAACATGAAACTTTCATCACTCTTAACCAATAATGGCAGATAAGTCAGTGGATTTAAGACATGATCCTGTGGTGTCTCCGTCATAATTCCCCTGTAATCTCCACCAAGGCCATGCTGCTGCGAGGTGGGAATGGTATGGACACACAAAGAGCAAGAAAAGTGATTTCTACCCTGGTGGCTCCCCGATCCTGGTGGCACCTCTCCTGACATCACCATTTATTACCCTTCTCATTGTTATGATAATTAACTGCCATTATTGATAATGATGATTATCAGAGATGATTGAATTCTTCACAGGAGACATTATGCTTTGTGAGCACTATATTATTCAAACGAATAACTTAATCTGTGTAGTGAAAAGATGGGAGAACAAAAAGGGCGGGCCGCACGTCTGCGCTCCGCTCTCTCATTTTCTAGAGTTGAAGAAGGGTGATGATTGAATGTCAGTGATAGAGTAAAAGTGAAGGATATGTCAACCTGCACACACACACACACACACACACATACGTTTGCATGGACACGCATATACACACACTCACACAGGAATCAGTTTTGCATTAGAAGAGAGACATTGAGGGTGACAGAAACTGATACAAAATACCCGTCCCGAGACGGAGACAAACATCTTTTTATGTCTTTCAACACACAGTATATAAAAGACACACGATTACACAGCAGGACAGCGATAGACTATTAGATGCAATTTCCAAGGTGGCTGGCACGATTTCCACTGGATAGATATTTTATTGACACACAAGCTCCTGTTGACCTCCCTAAAGATGGAAAAGTACCAGTAACAGCATTTATTGGTATAGACTTCAGAGAAAGGGGAGCCTTGCAGTCAGAAGCTTTTGTGAAATGTGCCTAAACTGCCCGAGTGTGTCAGCCCCCTTTTATTGACCACAAAGAAATATTTTAGAGAGCCAGCAGCAGTATTAAGACCAGTCTTTTATAAGGTCTGATGCCTGGAAAAACTCTGATTATTATTTTAATTATTTTATTCAGCGACATACTTTTTTTGGGGAAGTTAGCTTAACTTAGAATAATAATTTACAGGTGTGGACTTAGTATGATGTGCTAATGACCAGAAATATGATGAGTTTCCATCGAAACGTAATGTTACCGATGTCTAACTAAGAGTGTATGTATTATTTTCCTTAATTTTTGATGTGCTTAAATCATTGGTTTCCTTTTTTTCTAAATGTTTTTTCTAAAGGATCTAGATCTTAGTTTTCGTTTTTGGGTGTTCTTACAAGAAAATGGACTAACTTACAAACTTCTCACACACCCTGTCACAATGTCATTCTTCTTTTCTTGAATGCTCCAAACAAGATTTATACGTTTCATTTTGAATATGAAAACATATCCCTTTTTATGGATATCTAACTTTTAATTTGTTTTTATTGTTATCAAAGTGTAGAGTTTGGTATTTGTGAATGTCACCATGCTTCAACATCAATGATCCAAATTGGTTCTTTAAGACCAACAACGATTCTAGACCATCCCTTAAAGGAGCTATATGTAACTCATTTATAATAAAATGACGATGATATATAATCACAGATTAAGGAAACATGCTGAACAAGTCAAAATACTGGCTTCTCTGACAACAATGCTACAGCCAGTATGTTCTCCTTTGACATTTTGTTTTGGCCTGTGTGATTCACTATTCTCAGAGTTGACTCCTCCCACTGCCCGATTGTCTTCGAGTTGACTGCTGGTTTATAATTTGCAAACAATAAATAAATTAACGTATACATTAGCTGATCAACTCGTCGTCACTTGTCATTGTCAAAATAGAATAATTGCGTTCGTCTCAAAATATAATGTTGCGCACTGGTTGGATTTGAGACCTTTTTCACAAGAATTATATTGTGTGAAAAAAATATGATATATCTCCCGCAATTAATCGACCTCTAAACTAATTTTTGGGAGTAGTTGTCGACTACTAATATTTATTCACTGACAAACTGTAACTTACACTGTACATTTACTGCATAACTGTCAACTTCACTGCTAACCGGCTACATAGGTACTCAAAGAACTGGAGTTAACTCCAGGTAACGACTATCTCCGCTTCGCTCACATTCTGCCGCTCGCTCTCTCTCACTCTAAACCACACACTCGCTACAGAGTACGCACTACTTAAAGGAGCTACGCTACTCTTATAACAGAGGATATCAAAGAGATGGGGTTCTTGATACATCTGCATTTCATCAATTGAGCATGGCAGGCATGGTTCTCTGACCAATCAGTGGTCTGCAGTGTTTTCACACCACCTTTTAGTAACGGCTCAGCTCGCTTGGAACCTCGACTGAGGTAATGCCAAGAAAAGTACCAGGTACTATCCACAACTTTTGCTAAAGCCAATCGTCGAGTCGAGGTGAGCTGGTACCATATGGTGGAAAAGGGGCATTATATAATACCTTTAAGTTACTCCTAAGCCAGTTGATGTGGTGATGTAGAGATGGCAATCGGGGATTGGGGGTTCAAATTTTTTTGTTTTATTTTTTCCCAGGTCACACACTCAGATGAGGAAAAAACAGCACATTTGAGTGCTTCTCTGAAAGCAAACAACGTTTTTCTCCATCTAGTTTTTTTTTTCGGAGAAGGAACAGATTTAAAACCACAGGCCTTAAATAGCCTCAACTGACGTTGCTTGCATTTTCCTTTCATTTCCACTCCCACATCATCGACACTTCTCTCTCCTCGTCATTCTGGATGAATATTAGCATCTCACTTCAATATAGCTCGAAATATGCACGAACACGAGAGTAGGAGTAGGATTAGTTTACTTAGTAGGAGTAGGATTAGTTTACCCTCGCCGAATATGTCGTACGTTATTTTTTTTCCTCTGTAGCGTGTTTTTACCCCTCACTCCCCTATCACCCCCCACCCCCTGCAATACCAGGGAGTCTCAGCAGGAGTCTAGTGAATTACAATTGGCACTAAATGGAATGGTCTTTTTCAAAGGAAAACTGTGTGCTGACCTTGTTCATTTGAATATAATGCATCCTCCTATAGATTCCAGTGTTGGTTTTCCACATGGAAAGAGTGTCTGTGAACGTCCTTGAGCATCCTCTCTCTCGGCGCTTGGTCTCTCTCTCTGTCTCTGTCTGAGAGATGTGTGCCAGTGTTATTAAAATGCCACAGCATGTCTTCCACGCTAATGCAATCATTAATTATTTTGAGTGTGCTGACAAACGTGGATACTTCCTGCCTTCTTGTCATTGATGGGTTTCATTTCCAATGTGCAATGCAGTTCATAGAAGGTACGATGGCAGGAACTTTGGCGGAATACATTGATTGATATATTTCTTCCATTTTATCTTTAATTTTATTTTATTAGCCAACTATTTTTGCAGTGAAATTAGTTAATTCCCTAGATAACTGCAGATCAGTTTTGGGCATTTAACAACAACAAAAATAATTTTAATACATTTTAATAAAACGTTCAGTTTAGATTAAATTATTAGCTACAGTTGGATTTGTTTGGCAAAAAACAATCCCCAAAAATAACCCTTGCACATAAAAACGTGACATTTCTTTAAAGTATATTTTCAGTCTATTTATACTTCTTTATAACAATACACCAGAGATGCACATTCATATTTTGCACAAGGTAATACCTCAACATCCCTTGTAATGATAACATTTCTGATGGGAGTTTTGCCACCTTGTTAGTGAGTGTATGTTTTCCCCTACCTGACTGCCAAGTCTTAGGGTCAAACTGCATGAAGATGGTATTGATTCAATTTAGCAAATCTGCTTCAGAGTCATAATCCTAGTCAAGAAAATAGTGAAACAGAACAAGTTATTTTATTTAGGTCATTGTGACTCACCTCAAGGTGCACACAAGGTGAAATCCTGAGAATCTCAAAGACTGTGTGTGCAGTGCATTCACTGGAGGATACTGAGGTGGACTGATGCGTGGTTAAATGGGTAGCGAGTGAGTGAAGGCAATTCCACATTACTAGTTAGCTTTGTGTCTGCCACAAACCCCTCTGAGAGCAACAAAGAAAGGAAGAAAAGCATCAAATGGCCATTGAATGATGACGTTTTAAAAAAAAAAGGCGGAAAGATTGAAAGAGACGAAGAACTGCCTGGAAAGAGAGAGTGAGGGAGAGGGAAGGGGAGGAAATAAATAGGTGGATGGAAGAAGATATTAAAGATACATTGAAGGGGGGGGGACACAAACGGAGGTATTTACTTTGGATAATCAAGGGGCATTGCCTTGGGATCATGCAGTGCAAAAACAACGCTCAGTGGCATATTAGAATACATCTCGTTGGCTGGCAGTTACACCCCGTCCCCACCACACTCCCGCTGTGATATAAGCACCACCGTTGCTGCAATGAAGAATAAAAACCTATCGCTATTGACGCAATACAAGGTTAACGTCCAGGATTCAGGCTGGCTACTTGGGCCCCAAAGTAGCATTATAACACAGATGTGACACCTTAACACCGGGGCAGCTGATTGATCAGAGCCGTGGGATACCTAGTCTGTGTAGCCCTGTTGGTCAATACGGACCACTGTTTGTTTCCTCAAGGAGACGAATGCACACCGATCAATTATTTCCAAGGACACATTTTTTCTCTCGCTTGGAAACATGAACACAATTATTTTGTTGTATTTCTTCTCCTTCTCTTTCTCTTTCTACAGCATTGTGGGCTTTTACTCATTTCATATCCCTGCTAACACATGCATTGTTTACCCATTTCTTTTCACTTAACAAATGAATCGCCAAACGTTTGATGCCATTGAAATTCTATCCCCACTGCAGATCCCTAACGTCGGCACATTTAAAAAGAAAAAAAATGAATTTAAAAATAAATGACATCTCCTGTTATTAATTTAAAGTATACATGCGTGCCAGTGTGTGAGGAGTTGCGGTGGCAACGCAAGTTACCCTAATGCTTCTGTGTATTGTGGAGACGAGTCTCTGGCCTACTAATGATTGTGCTGTTTGTGTCTTTTTGCACATTAACTCTCCTCTCGGCTGGCCGCTGCATGCAGATAACTGGGAGCAAAGTTCCGGTAAGTTGCCCTTTATTTATTTGGCCTCTGAGCCTTGTTCTTCCAATGTACCTTGTTCTTCCAATGCCAACCCCCCCCCCCCCCCCCCCTTCTCTCTCTCTCCCTTTCCCATCTCTCCCCTCCTCCTTATTGCCCCCCCCCCCCCCCCAGTCCATCTTGAAAATATGTTGTGGTGTATGTTCCAGAATGCAAAAGCGATGTCTGTATGGCTGGGACGTTTTTCTTTTGTATCCCCCTAGATTGATATGGCTAATGTGGCTGTAATTTAAAAAAATACATTTGTAATTTTAAAAGACATTTTGGGCATATGAATGCCAACCCTTTCCAATAAAGGATTTTGAAATTATGCATCAGGAAAAGAAACAAGGAAGTCCTTGTTGGCTTTTGCTGTTTTTATTTTGAAAAACGGATTGTCGTAGAATATCTATTAGCATTTGAATATTGCAGTGGCAACAATGAGCATCAGTTTATACACAAATAATGGTAATCTGTTTAGTGAAATGTTTTGCATCATAACTGAATTTGCAGTTTGATCATTCTGTCTTTGGAATAGCACTCATATAGAAAATATATCACTTAATAAGGCTTTGGGTGTTATTGTACACACACACACACACACACACACACACACACACACACACACACACACACTGTTTTTACAGCAAAGGAGATATAAAGTGCTTGTTTTGTCTTCTGAAAAATATTTGCTTGCTTTAACTCATTAGCTTCATTCAAGGCCTTTTGAATTTGAATGCGTTGTCAACATCTCCGTCTCTGTTCTGGAACATTAAGGCATGTCACCTCACAAATGGATGCCCTTGTTTTTGTTTTTGCTGGCAATTCTCTTTCCCTCTCTCTGGTTTACAAAAGGCCCAGTAATCTTTATAAATATACACTGTCAACAGATTGCCAACATTTCTCTACACTGTAATGCGGCAATTGCAGATTTGCTCTGTCAACTACTCACAAAGGAGCACCCTATTGCCTTTTGTGAAGAGCTGGGCATGGTTTTTTGAGGGGCTTTTAGGAAGAAAAAAAACGAGAGAAAAACCCCTCAGTTATTGCATTTTGCGCAAGCTGAATTGTCACCAATAATAGTGTTTCGTTGCTTTCCGAGCGCTTCTTAAAGATTAAGAGAACTGTAAAGCTTTACAGGAACAAGGACAAGCTAAAGCAGCACACGGTGACCTGGCCTCTGGACCGTCTGTGTACCCAGACAAACCTGTGGCTTTCAGGCAGTTTACAGGGAGCCATTTTGTATCGATTGCTTTTTCTCCCTCTTTGTCCAACGGTCCTTTTGTGCTTTGTTATTCCTGCAGAAAGAGCGAGTTTGGGCTGGGCTTGTATGGAGCTGGATGCGAGTAGCTGTCGATTGGCTGCAGTGGCCACATTGTATTCGGTAAATGGAACAGAGTCACCCCTCCTTGTATCATGGTCACTCATCCGAGATGCGGAGACCTACTTTTAGAAGTTTGCCAAACCATGTCAAAAAGGTGTTGGCAGATAACCCTGGTTATCAAGAAGTTTTATAAAACTTAAGTGGGGCGCCGAACCATTCAGCCCGACCCCAGTGACCATGTGTCGATCCGGCTACTGTTCCTGTAGCGTTGGCGAACACAGCGAGAGCACGGAGCTGTCAGTCTTAAAAGCCTCTCATAAGAAGCTACAGAACTAGAGGGAGACCATTTAGTCTGGGTTAGCTGCTACTTGGCTAAAGCTAGCTAGCTTCCTGCTTGGCTGGCAGATTCCCATTTTCACGCTGTCAGCGCACCACAGAGGTTTTCACACAGGTGCTGGATAAAGGGTGTTGGTGGCGATCGTCAATAGGGAACTTAAAAACACCTACGGCTCGGTCTCAGGCATGAAATCTCTCTGGCGCTTCCCCTCCCCAGGTAGCGAGCAAGGCGGGCGGGTTGCAGACTGTGTGAATTAGTTGTGATTCGGTTTGAACAGCGTGTAAGTGTACATCGCGCTCTGTCTCATCCGCACTCTCCACCTTCATGATTGCGCTGACCATCACATGCCTACAGGTAGACTCGGCCAGACATGTCCCAGAGGAGCCCTGCACCATGGTAGACAATTGGTGATGGGCATGACAGGCTCCACGGCTTCGACCCCTGTGAAAAATTGGTCCTGATTCACGTCACCGCCCGGGCGCTGCGTTCTAACAGCGATATGTCGATGGTTCCCTGCTGTGTTATTGTGGGAGCTAATGTGCCTTGTTTAACATCAGCAGCAGAGTCAACTGCCGTGGCTCAGATGGCTTGCCGCTGGGGCTCAGATTGACAGTGGTCTGCAGAGAACGGCCACGTCTTAGTGCCTTTTTTTTTTTTTTTTTTTTTACATCACACGGATGTAATCAATATCTACAGTGTTGATTCGACAAATGTGATCAGGAAAATAATATTAAACATAATTTCACACTACCTACATACACAAAACAGAACATCCACCTCCTTTGGATCACAGCTAAGAAGCATTTTCTCCAAGTTGTAAACCCCCAACTACAAACAATTTCTTTAACAGGTTTTGGCATTTTTTAATAAAAGGCAACTGAGCTCAGGTATTTTCATAGGTATGAGCAGAAAAAAAACTGCCAGTTGCAAAATAGTGTGTCTGGTTCAGTGGCCAATGTTAACAATGACAAGTGTAAACCTTGATATATCTCCTTTGAAGTATTTGTCTTTGGTTTTGATTTTTTTTTAATATACACTAAAAAGGCACACGTTAGGTTTCTACTGCAATCGTATATATTTGTTTCTTAACATTGCCATCAAATGACCTTTACATCTCTGCATGTGTGTAGTACTTGTAGCCTATGAGGTGCACTGTTCCTCTCTGGTTGAGGCTGCCTTTGAGAAGGGCCTCAGAGGAGTTGCTGGGGAAGAGAGAGAGAGAGAGAGAGAGAGAGAGAGAGAGAGAGAGAGAGAGAGAGAGAGAGAGAGAGAGAGAGAGAGAGAGAGAGAGAGAGGGGGGGGGGGGGGGGGTAGGGTTGAAACAAGATGGCATGTCAGACAGTTGGAGTTGGGAAAACAGAAATACCGACACCGACGGAAACGAAAAAGTAGAAACAATAAATAAATACGACATCTGCCTTTCATTTTATCACTGACTCTCTTTCACTGCAATTTAGGGTCACATAAGGAAGGAAAAACAAATATGCCTCAATAGAGATTTTGTTTCCAACATGCAAGTAAACTGAGTGCAGAGTGTTGTGCACATCTTGTGTGCCACATGTCCTTGGTGTTATAAAAGAGGAGCAATGAAGAACAAATCAGTGGCATGTGCCTCACAATACCCAACGCCGGTATTCACCATGGATTTCTGCTTAAATTAAGATCAAGGTAACCGGCTCCGGAGGTGCCTTTTTGAATTGTACGTATTTGATTAGTTGAAAGGCTTTCTCTAGTTTATCTGATAAACATTTAAAAGTTACGAAAATAACATGTAACAAACACAGCTTAACATTGGAAATCTGGACAGGAGAATTGACCATATTAAACCTCAACTCTATTGACCTATTAACCCTAAACCTATTAACTATTAAACCTTGATTGAGCCACTTTACCTAACCTGTAAGTTAAGTTCGCATGAGAGACAAGGATTGCATTTATTTGGTGACGTTTTCGGAGATCAGCTGGTCATGCGCTCTGGAGACTTTGGACTAGCGTTGTTGTTGGTTCACTGGACAGGTCGGATCTCTCCTGGAACTCTCCAGTCCCAGCAGGGATCATGTTGGTCCGGTGATGTTTGGATAGGTTCGATCAGTCTAGCCAGTGTTCGCCGCCCGAACCGAACTGCAGTCGTCTCTTGGCATGAACACAAACCTGGAATCAGAGTTTTGCTTCTATTAACTTGCTAAACTTTCTAACTTAATAAACTTTGTCGTCAGACGGTTTCAGCCAGTGGTAGAAGAAGTACTTCTTTATCTTTTTCTTAAGTAAAACTAGTAATACCACATTGTAGAAATACTCTGTTACAAATAAAAGTTCTGCTTTGAAAATGGTACTATAAAAGGTGTTGCATCAAAATATACTTAAAATACCAAAAGTGAAAGTACTCATTATGCAAAATGGCCCATTTCAGAAAAATATATATTATATTATTGGATTATATGTATTGATGCATTAATATGTTCGTCACTTTAATGTTGCAGCTAGTAAAGGTGGAGCTCATTTAAATGTATTTATATATATATTTTATATATTACTTTAAATACGCTGGGTAGTATGTGAATTTCCTCACATGGGACCAATAAAGTCTTATTGATATAATATGATTTATTTATTTATTATATTTTGTATTGTTAATCTGAATCTGCAAAGTAACTAGTAACTAACGCTGTCAGATAAAAGTAGTGGAGTAAAAAGTTTTTTCAATTTTTGCCTCAGAGATGTAGCAGAAAATAGAAATACTCAAGTAAAGTACAAGTACCTCAAAATTGTACTTAAGTACAGTACTTGAGTAAATGTACTTAGTTACTTTCCACCACTGCTTTAAGTCGATGAGTCGATTCACTTTTAGCAAGCTCTCTAAAATGTACTTATCTTGAATAAAGTAACAAAGTTAAATGAAAGTATATTGGCAAATATAAAATATATGAATCAACAAAAGATGTGTAACCACATGGAACACAAAAATAACTTCTGCTCAAACATGCATTCAATCAATTGATTACGTTACAATATTTTATTGCAGAGTATACTTACAAAGCATGCATTAATTGAACTCTGAATTTAAACGTAATGTTAACTATTTAAAAGTAGAGTAGAGAGAGAAAGAGAGAAAAGGACAAAGAGGGCTTCCACACATGTTCCATATGGTGGTCCCAGGACTGTTTTATGAACCCCACCCCACTATAGCTGGGAGGGGTAGGCCAGAGGTAAACAGACAAAGGGGCATGTATGTAATGTCAGTAGGAAATAGAGGCACTTAAATGTATCAAATAGGATTCCAAGAAACACTTCATTTTTTGAAGTGTTTTTCAAAGTCTAAGTTGTTGTTATTGTTGTTTGCATTTGTATTGTACGTGGAAGAGTGTGCATCTCAGGAATACATGGCAGAGGGGCCTGGAAGATTACTCTGTCCCAAATGGTGTATGGTTAAACTCATCAGCTGCTGAAAATGTCTTGAGCATGGCTTGCTGTTTAATTAACAGCTTTTGGGTCCATTTGATTAATGTATTGAACGAAGTTCATCTTAAGGACGGCAGGATGTGGGTGTGGGTATGCTGTGGAGGGATAAATCACTTATCAGGTCCAGATCGGTAAATTACCCTGGAACAAAGTGTGTAATCCAAAGCAGCGCAGCCTTGTAAGGCTACATATTTATATGTGTACAATTTGAGTTTCAATAAAATATCTATAGATATTGGCACTACACTTCAAATTCATTTTTCAAAGAAATTGACCAATTTTTTTTACATTATTCTGAAGCCATGTCGTCTTTTCCTCCAACATTAATTCTGAACAGTTGTTGCTGAGTGATTTGATTACCAATCAATACGATCCCGAAAAGAAAGTCCGCAACTTTCAGCCCGATTGGACAGATTGCGTTCGTGGAAAGCAACCGGGCCCCCCCCCCCCCCCGGGCCCCGGTTGCACCGTCGATAGTTACGCCACTGATCGTTTCATGGACGCAATTTTCTCATTACATAACAGACAGATCGCACTTCCAGCTCTTTCCACGAACGCAATCTGTCCAATCGGGCTGAAAGTTGCGGACTTTCTTTTCGGGCTTTTTCCTTTTTAACATTTTGATTAGCGCCAGGGGTGGACTGGCCATCGGGGCCGACGCACATCTTTGGGCCGGCCCAGGACTGTCATAAAAATTAAAAATAAAGTAATTTGGCCCAACCGGAGGCGGTGTGTTACGATCGCGCCCCCCCCCCCACCCCCCCCCCCCCCCCCGGTCGGTCTTCGGACCGGGGTGTGTTACGCGCATCCCGCGCATTACTCAGATAGACTGTAACTGCCTATTTGCCACGAAGCCTTGTCATATAGGGCCAGCGTGCGTGCGTGTGTGTGTGCGTGTTGGGAGAGTCGGGTTGATTAAAAAAAAATACGGTTTTCTCCGAATGTAATGACGTGTTTCAATCGACACAGCTCTCGCCCTAGTATTGACTGTTATTTTAGCATTATATTATGGTAGACCTAGTCTGATTCCTTGATTACATTTTTTTCCCCCCTCAACTAATTTCGTCCGAGAGCCCCGGCCGTCGGCAAAAGAGCCACATGTGGCTCGCGAGCCATAGGTTCCCGACCCCTGACATAGATTGATCTCCAGTCCCTATGGCTGGCCAGGTTGTGGCTGACGGTAATAGACCTAATTACTTTGGGAGAAGGTTTGGATTCTGACCCACCCAAAGACACTTGCTACAGTACAGATGCCTTCTCTACATAATTAGTCTTATAGTTGGCTGTAGCTGAACTCCATGCTTGTTTTGTTCATTTGTGTTGTAATGCCTATAGAAAAAACCCCATGAAAAATCAGTCTAAATAACAAGGTCAGGCAGAAATAAGTCCCATGTTAATTCATGAATGTTGCAAATGCTTATAACACACTCTCTGTGTGGTTAGCTGTTATTATTCTGAGCAGTTGATTTTGCCTCCTGGACTTTTGTTCTGTTTAAGAGAATGTCACCAGAGTTGCTGATAACATTGATACATGCAATGGAAAGTTTGCCTTTTTCCCCACAGGGACCATCAGTCACCGAGGTGCTTAAGGCTCAGGCAGGTAACCAAAGGAAAAGACAACAAGATCGAAAGAACATACAGATCTAGGTTTTTTGTGTGTTCTACACTCCTTAAACTTGTATTTACACATTGGTGTGTAAGCCAATTTCATTGCGGCCACCTTTTGCATTCAATTGAAATGGTTTAACGTCTAGCACTAATTCAGAAATGTCAAGTAGGATGTGATTGATTCATTATTTATCCTGCAGACTGTAGACGTTTTTTTTTTATAAATGCACATTGCACCACAAAATCCAGTGAGCTCATATTGGATTTGCAAAGGCAAAGGGATTTGAATAATAGTGCATCACAATTGAATTAGGCAGTATTGTGCTAGAGTACCAATTTCTCCTCATAAACCGTGATATTACCAACTGTTTCCATTCCGATGTTTAGAAAAAGGAAATCTTTTTAAATGTAGAAAACTGACGAATTACACTTTAATAACGAACCCAACCGGGCTTACTGCATTTTAAATTGATACCATTTTCTCTATTTACTCATATGTTTTCATACAGTGATATACAACTATATGGTGTGCACATCCATTACACCTGTATTAAGGTGTATGTTGCTAGAATCTAATGTACATTGCTTTCTAGCTTTTGTGGTTTGTTTGACCTAAAGTTTACCTTTTGTAGAACGAGTCATGCTTTTTCCTTCTTTCTTTCTTTCTTTCTTTCTTTCTTTCTTTCTTTCTTTCTTTCTTTCTTTCTTTCTTTCTTTCTTTCTTTCTTTCTTTCTTTCTTTCTTTCTTTCTTTTGATTGTTAATTTGGCAGTCTTTTTTGTTTGTTTGTTTTTTCTTTCTTCCCTCCCTCCCTCCCTCCCTCCATCCATCCTCCATTGCCTCCCTCCATCCTTCCGCCCATGACACATGTCTTTTCAAAGGCAGAAACAATCAGGCCTCTCCTATCAAAAAGAGCCGTCTTTCATTATGTTGAAGGGAAGATGAAAGGCGAGAATGGTCACAGTATGCTGCTCTTGGATCTAAAGGGGGTCTATGGCAAGGCTTTATAGTGTGTCTGTCTGAATCGGGCTTGTGTGCATGTATCACCCTCCTCCGCGTGGAGTCAACAGCCCCTGTCTTCCCATCTGAAACCCACAGAGGAAAGACTTCCAGTCTTTCCTCTGTGGGTTTCGGAGCCTTGTCTTCAGTTTTCGGGTATTACAGTGCAGCTTTGTGTTGAAAAACACATTTTTGATGAAAGCATTGTTATTTATTAGAATTATTTATTTTGTTTTTTTATATAATATTTAGCTGTAGTAGTGTTAATGCATGCACTTACACGTCCACACACTGATTTATTTGACATACTGGTAATGGGGATTGTGGATGGCATCCAGGCTCCCAGTCTCTCCCCCACATCTCTCTCCCACCGCTCAGTCACTTGCCGGCACTGTCAGCATTGCTCGGCGTGGTGGGAGGTCCTGCAGGCCGCATTAGGCTCCATAAAGTTTATGGCATATTTTTACAACCCGCCTCTCTGTATGCGTCCACCATCGCATCACATCGCATCTGCTTTAACTATTCACACATCTGTGAAATTCCGTGTATCTCCGCATTTTATAGTTGCCCGCTCCTTTGATTTCTTCAATTGCTTCCTTAGCTTTCTGATTCCCCTGCTCCTCACACGCACGCATGCACACACATGCATGTAAATACACACACACACACACATGCATGTAAACACACACACACACACACACACACACACACATACACGCATGCGCACAAACACAGCAAACGCAAACAGAGTGCAACAATGATGTGGGATTGTCTGCATCTAGAAAGCTTTGCACTGAAAATGTGTGCGGTGTGTTCAGATTCATATGCCAGCCTCTCCTCACTCCTCCACATTCTTTTATTACCATATTACCACCGTACAGTACATCTCCACAATGGCTGACAATATGTGGACTTGGTTGGCAGTGAAAGGCTAATCATGTCTTTTCCACACTGCATCCATGCATGTTATGAATGAGGGTGAGGGGCACAGGGGGCTTCTTCAGACATCCAGTCCTCGTTGACTCTTCCTTTCCTCAGCCAGAGAGAAACCGCTCTTCACAGGGACTTTAGGGTCAACGTGAGGGGAAACCCAATTGTTCTAGCTGTGGGGCTTGGAAAGAGACACATTGATGGCCTCCTGTAATCCCCTCTACTCAAGCAGTAAGCCTAGCAGGGCCTGTGGGAGTGTCCCTCTCCGAAGCCAGCTAGTCCACTCAGCACAACACAGTGCTAACAAGGTGGTACTCCTCCCCTTCCAGCTGCAGCCGTGCTCGTATACCGCGGTCATACTCGGACGCACAGGAATAAAGCCAAATAATCGCCTCATCAACGGCCAGCCTCACCCTTCGATTCCCTAGACGGATCCCCCTCCCTCCCCTCCTTTAATGATTGGTGATATGATCAAGGCCGGATCACTCGCTGTGTTATTGTCTGGCTTGCACTTCCCTTTTATGGGCACCCAGGGGAGATGTGTCCCCATTTAAACATGGCAGCTTTCAAGTTTTATCACTTTTCCGATTGTCTGTCCTCCGTCGTTCTCTGCCCGACTTTGTGGTGTACTTAAGGAAAAATAGATGAGGGGTCAGGTCTGACATTAGGGTTATTTACAACATTGTCGGCAGCATTGGATGTCCGGTTCCTCTGCTTTGGTGAGGCTGATTCACACTCATAAACACAGATGCCGGTCATGGTTGCTTCCGGTCAAATACGAGGCTGCAGATACTGCAGTTGTTGTAGTACCAAAGGCCAACACTTGGTGGCAGTGGACGCCCATTGAAAGAGCGACCCGGTGCAGTACAAATGGGCCTGAAAAGCGACATTGTTGCTATGGAATTGACCTAATGGGTTCCTCTCAGTCCTCACAGCACACCACTATGTCTGCCACTAATGCCATTTGTAAGAAGCCTGATCCTTAGCTTGGAGAATAAGTGTGAAAGGCCTCAACAGCATTCAAATACATCTGTCTCCTCAGATCAATACCTCCACCTTCCACTTCCCAGACAGACAGGGAGGGGCCATATACACAATGTTAAAGAACATACTGAATGTTGTTATCTTATCTTTACATTTTTTTTTAAAGTCAGACACCAATGACATAGGGGAAGACAGCAAGACCCAAGCCTTTCGCCCTCCTTTTAAACGCTTCACTTGCACATTCAGGGGCCTGTGAGGCGGCATACGTTACCTCGCCCCACTATTGACAAGGCCTCTTCTATTGACCATACTTTTATGCAATCAGACCTGAATAATTTAACAGGCCGGCGCCACTGTAATGAACCAATGCAGTCCCTTGCTAACAACACATCGGTCATGCTCGGAGAACCGCAACGTTTAAATCAGCATCTTTTCATCTTTTCAACTTTCTCAGATCCTAGAGTCCACATTTTTGTTCTTTGTGCCCATATAGACCGACCACACATCACCTCTCAAGCATGTGTATTCCTCTCACCACAACACAAAATCCTCTGTTGAAGGTACATTGACATCCTGAGCTCTGGACATGACACCGACTCTGTGGCAAATGTGTGTCATGGTGACTGACTGTTCTGGCTCTGAGACGGCTGGGTTATTGCCTTGATTGACCAGATTGTGTCATCATCGTATGCATAAAGCAATGAGGCATCGCCAATGTCCTGCATATGTTGTCCTTCTTCGCCCCCCCCCCCCCCCCCCCCCCCCCCTTTTCAGCATCATTCTGCTAAGGTACCCTTGCACTCTCGTTCCACATCCATTTTTTAAACACGACCATATGGCTGTCTTGTTTTTTTTTTTTATTATATCAGTGTTTCAGTCTGTTTAAAAGAAATGTAGAAAACGTTTCTATCTTCTTTACTTGATGTTCTGACACAGGTTAGATAGGCCCTTTGGCCCCATCACTCGATGTAAAAACCATATCGAGCACTTCTTTAGAATGGAGCCAATTACTGGATATTGGCCCAAGGGTGATTTGATGGCGGATGTATAGAGTTCCAAGCGGGGTTGTCCTTGATGTCGGCTATAGAACCAGCGGGTGAGCTGACATCCAATCACATTGAGAGATAGGTGACCCCTCTCTTTATATACTGAGTGGTCTTGAGAGCTGATGTCTTTTTTTTTTCTTCCTTGACTGATTGGGTATTGAACGCCATCTTTGAACCTGAGCAGCTACCCTTGAATCACCCAAAAACGTACTTAGGAAATTATGTGGAAACAAAAAGAAACAGATGATGTGCGAAATTATACAATTATTTAGGAAGACAAGCAGTATGTTTGCGGTCTTGTGCGAGGTGTGTTTTTTTTTGCGTGTTGTTCTCGTGTGACATTTTTCATGTTTGGTTTCAGTTAGCTGTCTTCCCTGCCAACGATCTTGCTCCAGTGTTTCTATGTCACCTCTCATGTCTCAGTTTGAGGAGGAGGAATGTTCAACCACAAAAGAGTGAAACCAAGAGTGAAACCAAGAGAGAGGGAGACAGACAGGAGAAAAGTTCCTCACAAGCCCTGCAAGTATAACAATAAAAACAGGAAGAAAAAAAAATCTTGATGTTATTATGCCGACAACATCTTCAGAGCTTCTGATATAATAAATGAACTAAGGGTTCTAAAATTGTCATTTGAATTATGCCTTTCATCTCCCCATGGTTTTTACCGAAGCAGTTCAGCCCGAGTCTCTGGTGAATGTTTTTTCCCCCATCCCTGTTTGCATTTCTGAACAAGCGCTATAACTGTAATGAATTCTATTATTTTAAAACCAATTACAGTTAGTTGGGAGCTTTTTCGGTGCTTCTGTCAGGGTCTCTGTGGAATAGTGCTGCTGCAATGTCGACCGCACTCGAACCTGATGATATTTTTCCCTCCATTCCCCCTACCCTTCCATGCTGATATAGGCTGTAGTTATGTTGTTGTTTCTATGCCTCCCCTGTTGCAAAATATTGCTGTATTTGACCTTACCATGACCACATTTAATGCAGTAATAACCATAACAATGTATTTTATTTTGTAGTTGTACAGTGACCTTTTTGAAATCTATTTAGATGTCTATACAAAAAAGATACTGGTTTTCATATGATTTGGCTTGCTGCTTTGAATATTTAATTCACAGTGACTTTTTGGGTTTGTGCTTTCTGTTGTTTTAAAGTTTTTTTTACTAGCTTTGACCATTTTAGTGATTTATTTTTATTTTTATTAGATTGTATTGTTAGCAAATACATACTAATGACCTAACATTTCACATTAATTTAACAAAAACACTATAGCCTATATGTGTATCAATCGTCATTATTGATTCGTATTTTAAATGAATAATACATCCACACAATAATGCAATTAACAGCAAGGGTGATAAAATAACAACAATAACGATAACTAAACAATGTTTCACTGAAATGACAAGAGGAAATGAAACAGCATGCTAGGGCCTTCTGTCTATTTCCTCCACACATATACTGGCAGTTAATAAACTGGCCTTATTGGAAGTCTGTTAATTTCTTTTCCCCATTGCGGTGGATGTATTTAATGCTTCATTGTGTATTTCAAATGCACCGTGGTCCACACAGTGCCCTTTGTTCATGGTAATTATATTACCAAAGACTTGTACAGACACTTATAGATAGTATTACCGTGTTTTCTATTCAGGCTACTTCCATTATTGCTTTTTCTAAGCATGGGGCTAATTGGATCGAGCCTGCTTGCTTTGCCAGTGTTTCGGGATAGAATTCATGCCAAAAGTTATTTTTACATTCATAATTCATTATATATGTAGAGAAAGAAAGCAAGTTAGAAAGAATTTGGTTCTTCCAAAATATTTTATACAGGGCCAGCGAGTTTCACATTTACGCGCGCACACACACACACACACACACACACACACACACACACACACACACACACACACACACACACACACTTGTCCACGCATGCCCAGTGCGGGCGAGTGGAAATGTGACACGTTTACTCATTAAAGCCAGTCTGCCCTAAAGATTGATTTATAGCTTATTTAATAAGCTGGAAGGTTACCTCAAAGCAGATTTTCTCCATAATTGACCAATTTCAGCGTTGTTCGATAAGCATTCATCTCAAGCTGAGAGGTGGTAGTGTCTCTCTCTCTCTCTCTCTCTCTCGCACTTCCTCTCTATCGCTCTCTCTACAGCTCAGCCGTTCACAGTTACCACCCATATGACTGTCTTGATTATGCATTGGAAGAGATATGGGATGTTCGACGTAGCGTCTGAGCAGTCGACGGGACTGGCCCACTAACCCGGGACACAATGGCAGCAGTATTAGTCAACATCTCCGAATGCGCTGCTAATTAGCTTACTTTGCCCAGCAGCTGTCTGCTATTAAGGCCCTTTGTTCCAGATGTTATCTCATTAGAATGGCATTGATCATCCTAATGACTGCAGGAGAGATGACTGGTCTGCATTAATGTGACCCGCTTGGGCCCCCTCCCCAAGGCCTAAACCAGTCACGGTTTCACCTGTCTATATGTTTGGTTGAAAGGTTAAGCATGGCGACCATTTTCCTCCATTAATAAATGGTTCGGTTTGGAATGGCGGTGAGCAAGAGAAGAGAAATTACTCCAAAATAGTGCTGCTCACTCGCTCCGAATGAGACCAATTTGCAGATGATCTTGCACATTAGAAGCGTTCACCGTGTGTCATCATTAGGCTAATGCCCGCGTACACAGTTCTCCATCTTTAAAATGTGTTGCTGCGTCCATTGCACAAATCCCGGGCTTGTTTCATAAAGGGATGGTATTAAGGTTGGAATCATGTTTTTTTCTTTGCTCTGTTTCAATCCACTTTGAGGGTGACGGCTATCATTATGTCTACCAGTTACCTTGTTTTTGAAAGCAAGGCTTTCACTTTAGTATTTAGTTTAGATGGCGTTCTGGTATTGAGTGTTCTCATTCATTGCACTATTTATCCAAGGCTGTTGGCATGTGTCATTGGTGTGTGTGTGTGTGTGTCTGTGTACACATGCTTGTAATGTTTTTAAAATCTATTTAATTGTTACTCTGTGTGTGTTTCTACATGTGTTTCTGGTGTGTGTGTGTATGCATGACAACGTGCAGAGTGCACTTAGAACCTATTTGTCTGTGTTAGCAGTAGTTCTGATGCAGCCATGGTGGGCAATGCTGATTTACCTTACCTTACAATTTACCTCTTTACCTCTCCTTCAACTGAAAAGTGTGAATGCTCTTCCAACAAAAGCTGTTTTACATGTGAGAGAGAGGGAGGAAAAGAGAGAGAAGCGAGAAAGTGAGAGGAAGAGAGAGCAGGGGAGGGAGCAAGAGAGAGACGGGATGGGAGAGAGGGCGAGGGCGAGAGCGAGGGAGAGAGACAGCAGGAGAGAGACGAGATGGGAGAGAGGGAGAGGGCGAGAGAGAGAGAGAGAGAGAGAGTAATAAAGAAGGAGGGATTTCAGGGGAGGGAAGCAGTAGGAGAGAAAACAAGTCGACGGGGAGCAGTGAACTGTCTTATTGCACTCCGCCAGTCTGTTCCTCCCTCTCAGCGGTGGGTGCGCTTTAACCGATCCCGACAAGCACAATTCTCAGTTTACACTCCAGCGTAAAGCTACCTTCTGGACTGTCACGTGTGTCCCCCCCTCGCCAGTCATGTCTACCCCCCCCCCCCCCCCGGTTAGCCTCCTTGTGTTGCAACAACAGGCTGTGTGTTGTTTTTTTCTGACGGCATTAGTCTCGCTCAGCACCACCCCTCTGCCGCGTGTCGGACGTGTAGTAAAACAAGCGCACTTAATTGCATCCTTATCCCCACTTCTTGTGTCTGTGTGTTGTTTTTTATTTTTGCTTTTGGGCACGAGAGCGAGGCACTCCAAGGCCTAATGAAAACGGAGATTCAACAGTTTAATTAACGCACTCGCCCCGCGATAGAGAGATCGTTTTTATTTGGAGCCCCTAATACGTTTCTCATCAGTTTGGTATTCACGTCAGCTGTTTTAAACTCAAGTGTGAAAGGCGGCTTGCCGCGTGGCAGCGCCTTCAGCATGACGGAAAAGTGTTTGTTTCTCTTTTTTTAGGGAAAGGAAGGCTCCATCTATTGCATACCATTAACTGCCATGATGTGTGTGTGTGAGAGGCATTTTATGTAAATCCTTACTCAAGATGGCTATGATTTTTCTTATACCACAAGTGTTGTTTTTTTTTCGGGGCACAGACAGAATAATCATAGATGACGGCCTTAACGACCCCATCAAGCGGCATCAAAGCATTAAGCGCCTTGCTGTACCCGGCCCATGTCGCTGTCAAGCGACATGGGCCCATCAAATGAGCCTGTTTTGTCATTTTGGGCACATCAAATGAGCCTGTTTTGTCATTTTGGGCACATCAAATGAGTCCGTTTTGTCATTTTTCCTTTAACTCGGATCTCACTCGCGAACCATCTCATCGATTAGGTCAGCCAATTTGTTGACTTGATTGGAGACCTGGTTGGTTGTGTGTGTGTGTGTGTGTGTGTGTGTGTGTGTGTGTGCGCGTGCATGTGTGCGTGTTGTAGAGGTCGGGTAGAGCTCCACTGGTCTTCTTAAATTATTAATCCCGACTCCACCACTTATTCATACTGAAAACTATACATTTAATGTTAACAGGTTGCACTGATAACACTTGTCGACACAGGTCTTTGTAGACATTCGAGGCACAAAAAGTAAGGATATCTCAGTAATGTGGCTTAACAGGTAAGTCAGTAACTCCCGAGAGACCATGTCGTGATGCCGTCATGATGTCACTTAACGTAACACTGTATATATATATATATATATATATATATATATATATATATATATATATATATATATATGATACTAATACTTAGAATGGCGATCATTAAAGTGTGTGTGTTTGTGTGTGCGCGCGTGTGCATGCTTGTGTGCATGCTTGTGTGCATCTCTGCTTGGTAGAGCTCTGTCCAAACAGAGGAGGAGATGGTTTGTGATGCTGTCATTAGAATGGATGTTGTGATGAGGATTTTGACATGCATAACCCCTTCCTGAGTTCTGGCTGTAGATGGAATGGGTGCCTCTGTCCCCCACCCAGGCAGAAAAGCCCATTTAGAGCTATTCTAATGGGATATGAAAGGAACATAATGATGTGTGTGGCCTGGTTATTTGCCTTTGTTCACAAAACACTTCTCTGGGTTATTGCGTTTTACGCTCGGAGGGCTTGATCACTCGCATTATGGTGGATGTAAATGGGAGTCAATAAATTACACACTGATTAAGGATGATGCCCTTGCTTCAGGTATGGGCACCATTTTCCATGCATGGTTAATGTCAGCCTTTTCTGAGTGTACTGGTTTAATCACTCCAATCCCTCCTCCAGTCTGCCAGCCGCCCACACTTCACCTCCAGTGCACCTTGTGACTGGAGAAAGACGGTTGATGAAGGTGCAAATGTCTTCTGAGTAACATTAAGTTAGCAACTAACTTAATTTTGCAAATAGCGGGGGTTTTAAACGAGGGACTCCCACGTTGGATTCCTTGAGATGAGGAATGGTCATTGGGATGGGGGAAGAAAAGGCGACTGTTCAAAGATTGTTAGTATATGCCATTTGTTTCTGTCTCTGTTTTGACTGTTACTAGCATGTACGCACACACGCACGCACACCAGCGCGCAGACACACACACACACACACACACACACACACACACACACACACACACACGCAAACTACAAAAGCTTTCCTTATCTGCATGGCCAGATGCATTTCAGGTTACCAACTTTTACCTTATTTTGTCTTTTCTTCAATATCCTTCGACTGTTTTTCTTCTCGTAATGACATGTTTTAGTCAAACTTCCAAGCAACAACATGACTTTTTCAAGTGGTTCCCAAAGCGGCAAGTGATAGATGTTGAAAGTGTTAATAAATAAACATGTTAGGAAAAACAACTTAATATTTATGCAACAAAAATGTTGAATTTGAAGAAACAGAAATAAGCACTTAAATATCCATATCTGTAACAACTATCATATTGCAAAGAACCTTTTGCCAAGATGTAATTTTTGTAATTGCTTTTTTTTCTTCTTTTAATCAATGTGATGAGGTTTGCCAGATACACACACACACATTCTCAGTTAAATTACCCAGACATGTTTTGAGGGGTTTTCACCAGCACTGATCCAAAAAAGGCAACTGAAAAGAAAATGTGATTGTTTCCATTTTACACATTTTCTCTAAATTAGCCCTTCTTCCCCAATTACCCCTTTCCCAAAACTGTTAGCACAAGTAGTAAATTGAGTTTATTTACTCAAGCAAGAACATGCTAATTGTGTTTGAAGTCCCCTTTAAGCCAAAAAAGTTTAGTTATCTAAAAGCGATTTAAACCTGCCACTTCTTCTCATAAACTGTAATGTTGTATACATAACTCGAGCTCTGGATACATTCTTAATCTATTTCAGTGTGATTTGTCTTTAGTTAACAAAATAGATGGTTCTCAGTGATATACACGGCAACTCAGGACACAACCTTGTTTTTGCTGACCCACTCCCTTTGATTTGGTTATTTGTAGATGAGAAACACAAAAGCCGCACGCACGATAACAATTGCCTCTGTTACTCTCTATAATACATATTTCCATGCCAAACATTACGTTTTATTTCACAGCCATCTGGATGCACTGGAAGTCGTGACAAGAGATGTTTGTGTATACTTAGTGTTTCCTACGCATAAAAACAATAATAATTTCCTCAGCAATGGACATTGGTCTGTGTTTGGAGATGCAGGAGTAGATCTCTGAGGTATATCTCCCTGTCTTCACTGTCTTTGTGTATGTGGCCAGGACAGCAGTTCTCATAGCTCAATCATTGACAAAGATAATGAACAACCTCAAAGGACCTTTTTTCTACGCACTATTTTACAGCAGTAATGGATGCATGTGGCATTTTCTTCATTTTCTACATGGTTTCTTTAACTGCTTCAGTTCTGCGTAGCCCAGAAATGGGCCCAATGGCTGCTGTCAGTGTGCATTGATAGGCGGTTGGCTTTCAGTGACAAGTTGACTGGTGCAAAATTAGCCCAGACTGCCTGTTCATTAATAACACTAGACGTTGAAAAATCTTTCTTTTCTCAAATCAAAACTGTCCTCAACTATAATTGATGTCTCAGGCGGTCACTTTATGCAGGCTAATACTCCCAGGCCCTGTAAGTGGTTCTAAGTCGTACCAGCTCCTTCAAGATTCAACTTTTCAATAAGGTACTGTTTAAAATCCTAAATCTGTAGGAGATGCTGTTACCATGCCAAAACATGTCTACCGCACATCCACGCGCTAGATTGTAATGTTTTGACAGATGTCAGAGGACAGATTGACGTTTTATCTCCACACTTTCATAGGCCCCGTCAGACAGACAGGGAGATGTTTGCTGTCACCCGTTGTGGCGCTCTTTCCATTTTTGGCGCGGGAGGAACGCAGCCAGTGTTGTTTACAGAGAGACACAACAGCTGACACCCAGCAGTAACATTTTGTTAACGAATACATATTGACTCTCGCTTGTCCCGAGACATACCAAGCTGTGCGATATGTGCTTCCTATAGATATGTAGGCTGTTAAGAGGCAACCCAGGTGCTCCCTCTAGGCAAGGCATTAATGTCCCCAATGCCACACATTCCACCCCTTATCTCCCTAACCCCACCTTCCCTGCTGTGAATATTTCTCCTGATGGAGAAGCAGGTTCAACCCATGTACATTGCAGATTGCGACTCAACCATTTTTGGGGATTTGAGTACATTTGGTTTAGGGTCATACTGTTATTGACTCATCCTTGTCACATAACATAGGGAGCCGTGCAGTACCTACAGATATGTGTGTAGGCTGTTAAGATGCAGCCCAGGGCTCCCTTTAAGCGCCCCCTCCACCCACACACACACATTGCATACACACATACACACACACACACACACTCACACACACTCTTAACTCCATTCCTCCATGGATGCCTCGGATAAAGGTGTGTGTGCATGTGCGTGCATGTGCATGTGTGTTTATATTTGTATTTCTGTGCATATCGCCTGTGTGGGGAGATGTTGCCGTGTAGAGCACATGTCTGTCATTCTGCTTCTTGCCTCCATAAATAGAAGTGTTTGCACTGCAGCTCCGTTGTGCTCTTCCTCTCTTCCTCTGTGCTCCTTAGCCTCCTTCTCCTCTCAGTTCCCTCAACCCCCCCGGTGACATGTGTCAGGTTTTATTTACATTTATCAAGC
Source organism: Merluccius polli (assembly GCA_030340625.1). Lineage (NCBI taxonomy): Eukaryota > Metazoa > Chordata > Actinopteri > Gadiformes > Merlucciidae > Merluccius > Merluccius polli. The sequence continues at coordinate 764,465 of JAOPHQ010000850.1, forward strand.
CACCACCACCACATTAGCATGTGGTGTCATTAGGAGATACTGCTTGCTACTTACTTCGATGGAGATGTGCCACATGTACTGTAGACGATTGCAGTGTTGTGTCATTTCATCCTTGTATGTTTACTGTAAAATACTATAAAATACTACCGCAACATTTTATAATAAGAAGGTGATTTTTTGGTTTTTGATATTATATCTTTGTCTTCATTCAGTTATTTAATTCACAGTCAACCGCCCCCCCCCCCCCCCCCCCCCCCACACACACACACACACTCACACACACAATTAATCACACAAACCTTGAAGGAACAGCAGTATGAACAGCTCTAGTTCTGTTTGATATCAGGGAAGATGTGCCACTCGTTTAAAGGTTGCACAGCTCCACACGTAACACCAGTATAATTGGACTTGTAGCAGGCCCACCAGACATCACGTTACAACACCATACTCACTTTAGCACAGAGTGAAGGTTTTAACCTAACACATAACACATTGCCTTTCAATAAAGTACAATCCAATCAGATCAGGGTAGAACAATTCCTGAGTGCTGTATGAGACACCTCCTACTCATGATGATCCACAATTTGGCAATACTGTGTATGCCTATTTGTATTCATACTGCTGCACAGTGCAGAAAAGTGCATGGGATGCAGAGGCAGCTCTTTGTTTTCATATAATTGGTTGAAATTCATAATTTGACCTTTTTGTGTTCTGATGGTGCAATGCACTGCAGTTGTTCAGTTCAGTTCATCTTTGTCCCACCAGGGAAATTCACATTGCAGCAGCAAGGCACATTAGTAAAAAAAAGTTTATCGCGCAGTTTATTTATTTGAAAAGTTATATTTCCCTTCCACCACTTCAAAAACGTGACTTTGATGCAGTATGTTGCAGAATGGAGCCCCTGGCGAAGCTAAGTTTAAATTGCATTAAATATCTCATTCGACCATGCACATTCCAACACAAAATAACAGCAGGAATATGAAATAGAAGAAATCTCCCAGGATGCACATACAGATATCATTTGAGCCTCCTCGTTATACGAAGTGATCTGTTTTTCTGAAGTTTTTTTGGGGCACATGACTTGGAATGTCGAGCCCAGATCTAAATAGCGCCATTTGCCAAGTTGTGCCTTCCAAATAATTACCATGGATGGGGATGTGACGGCAGGAGGCTCCAAGGGCTGATGCGAGCTCATGAAGGAGGCCAGCCATTTACTCCAATTGACACAAAGACAGCCTGTTCTCCCTCAGGTCCTCCTCCCCATTCCCTGAGATGCTGACTGTGGGGTACCGCTAATTAACGCAGTGAAGATGAGCTTCCTGCCACGGTTGTCCTAGTTGATGCTCAGGTGTGCATGGGTTGTTGTGGTAGCTCAAGTCTGTCTGGCGCCATGCCAGTATGGATTTTTCCCCTTTTAAAAAAAACAACCGAAAATCACCCTTTCATAATTTTCATTGTGCTGTTAGTCTTTGAGAAACCTATTGGCTGTATTGTATATTTCCTGACTGATCTTCTCTCTGTGACTTCCTTGTTGAATGTGTCGAATGAATGTATATCCACACACACACACACACACACACACACACACACACACACACACACACACACACACACACACACACACACACATACTGTATGGTGCCAGGAAATACATTAATACCTTTGAATAGTATGTCAGGGTAAATGTTTGTATTATTACTACATCCCATTCATACCTTGAATTCATCTGTGCTCATTTCAATAGGATTTCTTTAGTTCCCTGTGACGCTTATTTGCTAAAGTGGAACTTTGGAAAGTGGTTTCTTTTTCAACCCGGCTAATTGCCTTTACAAGGACTCAAACTAGCGGTGACTTGACCATGAAGGAGTGGAGAGAAGGTAATTACTGTGTGAAGGGATTTTTTTCGTTCTTTCACTGAGACAGAAAAAATAAAGACAATGGGGACGCCATCAATAAAGAGCAACTCTCCCTAAAACCTTTCCTCACACAATCTTTAATGAAGACCCTATTGGCTTAGATGGATGAGGCAGGGCTCGGCAAGAGCGAGAGAGCAAGAGGCAGGTAGATGTTTGTTTAGCGCTAGCTCACGGCAGATATATTGGAGTTGGAGAGGAGACCTGTCGGCCATGAAAGGCACATTAAGGCTGGGGTGATTAAGGAACAAAGTTGATGGAAAACAAAGTGCTATTGACAAGGCTTTGTCCTCCGCTGGTCTCCCTTGTGCCTACATCCAGGCCTCTGGCTCATCTTCTCCAGGCTAAGCCACCTGACTGGATTCACTGAACCTCCGAGCAATTGATTGTTTTACAGCAATTTTCTATGCAAGCCTAGGCCAGGGCATCGATTTTTGTCTTTTTTGCAGGCCAACTTCAGGAGTAGTGGTCTTAGGTTTTTATTACAGCAAATCATTACTCCCCCTCGTTTTATCTGGAGCGCCGGTGATTAAGACCACAGTGCATAAATAATGTCCTGTGCACCAGCCATCCCATTGTTGATGTTTTCTCTCCCCCCTTTGCATGCTATCCTGTCTTATCTGCCCTGCCCTACTGAGCAAGAAAGATTTTCTCTTGTCACAAACATGCACACACGCACATACACATGCACACACACACCCTTAATATTCACTCAAAAAGACTGTATAGCATAGCGAGGCAATGTGATGTTCAGGACTTGAAAGCCTTTCTTCTGCCTCAGATGTGACATCAGCTTGCTTTCTCTCTCTCTCTCTCTCTCTCTCTCTCTCTCTCTCTCTCTCTCTCTACCTCTTTCTCTCTTTCATCATCAGCATCTGCCCATCTTTCGACACTACAGAAGGTGTTCCTCACATGCCTGTCACCTCTCCCCTCCTCCACCAGTGTGGTTTCCGCTCTCCGTCTCTGGATCAGGCGCCTCTTAAGTCGGAAACTTGCGTACTTTGTAGAGTTAACGCTCTGGCATTTGCGTCACCTTGAAGTTGGTAAGTGGCGCCGAGCGGAGCGACGACCCACTCCTCGTTGTGTTTAAAAGTAGGTAGATGTGTTTGTGTCGGAAAGACGGGCAAGATGCCCGTTAAAGACGGGCGTGTGGCGGGCAGGCATTATACATGGGGAGGAAGGGGGGGTGGTTGCGGGTGTTGCTGCACCTTCACTATCTTAACATCTTCCTCCTCCTTACTACTACTCCCGTTGCGTTTTTCTCATCATTGGAAGGGATGCACGCGGCCCGAGCGTGCTCCTTGTTACTGGGTTTTCTTTTTATAGCCACTTTTACTGCCACTACATCCGTTTGAGGCTACACCCAAAACTGCCCTCGTGCAGATTCCACAAGAATAATCAGTGCAGAATCTACCCAGCAGCTCAAGTGCTATGGTTTAGCCACACACCTGTCAGGTAGAGCATCTCTATGTCTCTTTCTCTTTCTATTTCTCTCTATATATATGTTATTCCTCCTGAGCTTGAAGCATAATGTATTCCCTACTGAGGTAGTATCACTATGTAAACACATTGGTATGTGGGCTCAGCATCAGCACCAGCTCTCCAACTGTGCTGAACTCCCACATGCCTGCTTAGGAGCTACTTGGCGAAGGCTCAGAGAGACTGTTCCATACCTATTGCTGGAGGTGCTGGCACTAAATAAATACGTGGAAAAATAAAACAAATATGAATAATAAATTATAATATAGAACAAATATGTGGTCATATGTATCCCATCTATGGTTATTAATATGCGTGGGTGTAGGCCCATATGGTTTGACCCTTTGCTTAACTGAGGGGTTTATATTGCAAATGGTGTCAGCCCATTTGCAATATTTGGAAATGGTCTCTACTCCATTTGGTAGAAATGAGTGCCATTATTGTATATGTAAAAAACCCCAACATTTTAATTAGAATTGCTTAGATTAGTCAGTGACAGATCGGAATCGGATGATTTTTGTGGTTTTTCGAGAAAAGTAAAATGGAAATATCTTGCAAATGTCTGCAGATGCTGCTAGCTAACATACAAGCATGTGCAGAATGTGAGAGAACACCTCCCAGAGCAATGAACTTCTTACATGATACATTAGCTTATAACTTATCTACACATTTTTCCCATATGCATTTAACCTTTATTGAGTTCAAATCTAAGTTTTCAGATACTAAATTGAGTGAACAATGCTACCCAGTGTTCATGTAACATTGTACAAGATGTGAAGCTACCAGCTATTGGCCATCCAACACCACCCACATCCATTGTATCCAGGACTGTAGCTGGATACTATTAGCCCTCGCAGGCATGCAGGCGTCAACCCACAAGAGCTGACCCCATGCAAGATGCAGCCCCGCAGGTGGCAGCACAGGGGTGCTTGAAAGCAGAAATAACAGTCACAGCTCAGCTTACTTTAAGCCCAATTGTGTACATAATGATGATAAAATGTGTCATGTTCTGTTGCACCGTGATTACACAGCGGCTCCAAAAAAAACTGCCACATCCTGCAATTTGGAGCAAGGCGAGTAAGCGAGTAAGTATCTATTTGATACCCATGCCTGGCTCACCCATGTCTGTGCTTTACAATAGGCTGGCACCGTTTTTTCTGTTCATATTGTTGGAAATGTTGATCTTACACGTTTCAACTGCAGTACAATTGAAGGAGTCGAATAAAGAGACCGTGTAGGTTTAGTAATACACATTTGTTTATTATGTTAGTATTGGATCCACATACTGGTGTCTGAACCCTCTCTCAGCTGTGTGATCAAACTGCTGTTGGTTCTTGCGACACATCTGGATTTCTGACAGTTTAGCTACCGGCAGCCAACATCTGCTGTTGTTTTTGTCCTCAATTAGCTTACATGTACTGTACATGTAACCTAATTGAAGACACAAACATCTGTTATTACTGTACATGATGTACAGTAATTGTAGATGGAGATATGAACAAGTTGTGTATTTGTGTGTTTCTCTCAATAGCCCCTTAGCATATAAACTACATTACCTGAGTTTAAACTCTTTGGTTGGTCCCAGTACTCTCTGTATAAAACAGAAGAAAGAAGAAAAACATCTCAAGGACATTGTTACTGAATAAAAGGATTCCCTGTGGAGGTGGATGGCTGCGTTTGCTACAGGTTCTGTGTGGGCAGAGTAGAACTAGACACTGTAAGACAAGTGTTACTGACATGCCATTTCCCTTTATGAGATCACCACATTCTCTAGTCAAGAGTGCTATTAGATCTCATGTCCTAAATAAGTAATTTACTTTATTTCTGGTTAGTTATTTAGTTACAATCCCACTTGTAGAGTTAGTCGGTTCATAAATGTCTTCGGCTTGCTTGATGTGCAATTGAATGATATTTGGCAATTTGATAATGTATGCGGCAAAGTGGTTTGACCCCGTGACCCGGAAGTGTTTTGTGGATTCCTTATTTGGGATTGTGACGTAGGGAGAAGTTTTGCTTTGAAAGAAGGACCAAGATGGCCGCGTCCGGAGGAAGGCGTGACTGAAGGATTTCACACAACTCTCATAGCTCTACCATTGTGTATCAGACCAAGTTTATTGTCATTCAATCGAATCAACCATATTGCACCAACCCACAACTGGACAATAGCTAAAAAACATTTTCTAACCTTTTCTAACCATTTTCTAACGAAACTGGACACAGCTAATGCCAGCTAGCAACCGCTTCCTGTGACCACCAAACGCCGACCCTCCTGTTGATGCGGAGGCCGACTGAGCGAAGACATAGAGATATTAATACCTTTTTGACAACAAAGCCTTTCCAATGAACTACTATTACTACTATTTGGCAATTTATTGATATTGCTTGGCTTGCTATCTCTCTGCCCAGTGTACCGTGACACAAGTGCTGCCTTCAGTCCAACTGCACAGTGAAAAAATAACGTATGTTAAACTAGAGAAGTATGAAAGTAACAGAAAAGACCAAGAATCACAGTGTAGTTTCCAGGATAACAAAAACACAGTGTTCTATAACATCAATGTCATTACACACCTGCTCCTTTCAATTGAGGCAAGTAAAATTGTGTTGAACCTGAACCAGACTCTGTGTACTTCAGCAGTGGCTCTTGCTCATAATAACAGAATATCGTACGGACTGGGCCGAGGAATGGTGACAGGAGAAACTTAGTTGCAAAACATTTTACTGTTTGGTTTCAGTGCATGGCTCTCACCTACAGAGTCAATGTTGCTTTCATGGCCTTTTCAGTTTGGTGTCCTAAACAGCCGTTGCAGATGTAGCAGAAGTAGGGTTCCATATCCGAGGTATTATCCTCTCCCCATGTAAAACCATAGCTCCTGTCGAGGCCTAATCCCCAGCATGCGGGGAGAAGGGCAGGCATTTTTAGATTTATTAGTTTCTCCTCCTTTTTTTTTTTTGGGCGCAAAGCTTAGGGAAGCCCTAGGAATGCAGCTGATGCCACACTGAGATCAGTATGTGCGCAATGCTCACAGACAAAATAGGATTCCACCTGGTTAAGTAATAGAGCAAGAATAGAGACAGAGAGGCATAGAGATGGAGGGGAGGGAGGGAGAAAGATAGAGAGACACGGAAGGAGGGAGGATGGGATGAAGATAAAAAGGAATGTCACAACTTAAGAAACGTTGCATTGTCGGCAGCTTTGCTTCATTTTCAAGCAAATGTATTATTCCCTGAAGTAATGGTAACATTAAATGAGGCTTTTTTAATATGCCGGTCAGACAAGCGGCTGCTGGCTATTTGAGCTTTGAAGGAAACAGACACAGGGGAGTAAGCAAAGCGGCTCAAACTTTGGCGGGGGATTTTCCGCCCCTCTGAATCTAGTTATTCTCTAGTAAGAGGATGGAGTGGGGTTCAGAATTTTTTTCAGTTTCTTTTGATCTTTGGTCTGCAGTGTGGAAGGTTGGGTGGCATTTGCAGATACAATTGAGCTTAATATTTAAAATTATCGCAGTGATATCTATGGCATGACATTCCCCGACTAGCTCCCAGCATGTATCGATCGCTTGCTGGTTGTGGGAAGCAGCCTAATGAATTAAATGACGGATGGATCTTTAAGATAACCGATTCTGTAATGCCCCTTCCCCTAGACTAAGATGGATGTTAAGATTATGGTGGTGTTTTTTAAAGGTTTCATTTCATAGGTAAGTCAAGACAAAACTTAGATCTGTTTTATAACAATAAATACTGCCATGTTTTGGTCAAATTGATTTGTTAGCGATATCATGTTGCATTCTCACTGAGGAAGTGTGTTTCAAATGATTTGCACATCTTGGATTCACATATTTAGAGTAATGGTTTGATATAAATGGCACTAAACCAATATTTCCTGTCATTTTATTCCTTTTTTAATCATTCCTGGTGATCAAACTCTAATTTACTCTAAAATACATTTGCAAGTTTGGTGTATTTGTTACATACACCAAACTCTCAAATGTCCCAAGGAAAATTATAAGTTTGATCACCAGAAATCAATACACCCACTCCTTCTCACTCTGACCTTGTAAAAAAAGTAATTTTGACATACTTTAATGATCACACCATGTTCCCGAAGTAATACAAGTTTATATGCTCTGCGCGTCACCTCAATAGACATCAATTCCTTCTGACAAATGAATTCTTTGTTTTCCTGTTTGTGGGATGTCATGTGGGCACTGTGTGTAAATTATTACCAGTGTTGCAGAGGCGATTAGACTTTTTAAAAAGCCCTGTGTTGTTAAAATGTGCCTTCTTTTGGGAGCATCTTTGCATGTCTGCACAGCCTGATATTGCGAGCTCTTCTTTTACGACACCTCACTCCCGAATCGGAGTCAATTAATACCGTCTATGCTATTTGCTGAATGCAGGGTTTTTAATGATCTTTCACAAATTAAATAACCTTGGGCCATGGGCAGGATTAATTAGACAATAAAAATCACATCTCTTTATCTTACTTGAATGCATTATGTCTTCATGGTTTCTAAGGATCAAATGAGCTATTGTTTTAAGTGTGGGCCAGAAAGAATAAAAATGGCAGAAAGTATTCCAATTATTTACAAAGAATAAAAGTGAGACAGAGAGAGATAACTTTTACATTACTGAGTATAATAACAATCCAAAAATGACTTCGAACATAAACGTGTTTAAAACAACTGATCATTTCAACACTCAAGTGATCATTGCACAGAATTGTTGTCTTGTTCCTCCTCTCCATTCTTTACAAGGTTAAAATATACTTTCATTGTTTTATATTAAAGACGCTGATTCCAAGACCAGCATACATTCTTTTGTATGAAACATTTGTTCCCATCAATAAAGAATCAAAACCTTTTCACCTTTTCAACTTTGGAGCCAATGAGCAAATATCACCAGTCCATTGCATCACTGACTTCCTCCTCTCTGTGAAGGGCTGTTCAATTTGATAGAAAGGATTGATGACATGAGTAAAGGATGAAGACATGAAAAAGGGAATTGGCTGAGGAGTAGTCAGAGGAGGAGGAGGAGGAGGAGGAGGAGGAGGCGGCGGCGGCGGTGGAGGATGTGGGGGGATCACAGGGGAGCAGTGTGTGTGATAAGCAGGGGGATTAAAGCACTTGGTGTGTGCACCAATACAATTAACAGCAGTCATGGGCAAATCCTATTACAAAAGTGTCAGCGAATTAGGAAAAAAGGGGTGGAATATGAAAAAGTGTCTGACCCTGTCTTTATTAGATTCTGTCACAGGGAACTAAGCAGATTTAAAACAGTATGTATCAATCATAAGCAGTCCTGGGAGATGGACCCATTGCTTGTAAGTCTTTTTTTCAAGACACAGAACGATGGCATGCCTCTCTGGTATTAAAATGTGTGCCGCGGTTGGCTCGGATAGCGAACATACCGTCAAGGTATGGTGATTAACAGATACATCTCTCTCATGCCTTGTTCAATTACACAACTGGACCTAGTCACTTTAGTTGAAAGGTAATATAGGAACATCTCCATTGAACTCTGTATTTCGGCCGTCTTTCTACTTCTCTAAAATTCTCTGTGTATTCGTTGCAACGTATTTCTCTCAATTCTATATTCCTCTGCTCTCCTCTCCTCTCCCTTCTTTCCATCTCTGGCCTTGCATCACTCCCTTCATTCTCTTTAGACCTCCCTATTTTTTCATTTTTTTACCCTTCCTTTTCTTCTCTTATTTCTTGCAAGTGAGTGCTATAGAAGGTATACTCCATCAATATTTATCTGGCTCTGGGGCTGCAGGATGGAGCCCAGGGGAAAGGAGAGCCAGGCAGTAGACAGTGGGGACCTTGTCCTGGAAGACAAAGTAAATTATGCACAGATACGGTGTCCATTCAGAAAACATAGTGGCAATGTGGTAGAGCAGGGGCAATACATCAATATATTATCGATATTGTGATAAGAGATGAGATATCGTCTGGGTGTTGTAATATAAGCTCAATGTTAGCTTGTATTATCTCAGAAGGCTGTGTTATTGCTTTGTGAAAAAAGCAGAGAATGCTTTGTGTGGCTGAAAACTGTTTTTAAATTAGCGCTTTTGAGTTATTAAGGGAAGTTATTATGTCAAAGGTCAACTTGGTCAATAAGAGCTGTGATGTGTGGTTGACTGTGAGGCCTAGAGTTGCTTCTCATTACATGCTGGAACTTTCTTCATCAAGGGAGGTCATCTAATCAGTGACCCCTGGTGCTCTCCAGATCTTCAACTCCTTTAAATAAACAAGAATTAAATAAACCCTGCCATGGACTCGGACCTGTTGATTGGTTAGATTTAGAGAACAATAGGAATAAAAAGTCCCAGTATGCCATTTTATATCTTTATTGCCATATTTATTCTGTATGCTGTCACTAGTCAATGAGAGAGAATAAATTAATAATACAATTATGGATATAGAAGATAAGTTATTTAATAATTTGTTCTTGCATATTCAGTTTGATGAATCAAATTGTATGATTGAAAAATGCTTGCTAGGGAAAGAGAGTGGGGGAATGGCTCTTCCTTGTCTAAGAAATTATTACTGTGCCTCACAGCTAGTTCCTTTACTGCACTGGTGTGATGAAGACTATAAGGCCAAATGGAAGGAATTAGAATGCGGATTGACCTTTAACTTCCCTCTACAGGCCACAGTTGCAGATAGAGGACTTGCAGCCAAATTAGAGAACATAAACAATCCATGGATCAATCATACGTTGAAAATATGGCATAAAGTGGTAAAATCGTGTAAAATCCATAACATGTTAAAACTTTTTAGATGGTGTGCCTACGACACAGAATTCCTCCCCAATAGAGGGGATAAAAGATTTGAATCTTGGGCAGGGAAGGGCCTTACAACCTATCTCACATTTACACGCAAAGGTACGCTACAAAGTTTCCAGTCCTTACAGGCCAGGCATGGCCTTCAGCAAAGTGATTTCTTCAGATTCCTCCAAATGCGTCACTACTTTAATCAGGAATGCAAAACTACAGGTCTATCAACAGCAGAGTCGGAGTTCTATAAAATTCTAACGGCAGCCTCCAATTCAACTCTAACAAAAGCTATCTCTAAAGTTTATAATGCTTTATTCTACGCTAAAAATGAAAACACATTGCACATTAAAGAAAAGTGGGAAAAAGAAGCGGGATTGAGCCTTTCTGAGGAGGCTTGGGGTGAAATCTGCAGTTTTCAATGGTCATCAACCAATTCAATGGACTGGAGAGAGCACTGTTGGAAAAATGTTATACGATATTTTAGGACCCCACATCAAGAGAAATACAAGACTACAAACTCACAATGTTGGAGACAGTGTGGCTCAATGGCGGCAAACCACTTTCACATATTCTGGGGCTGTTCTAAACTAAGCAGTTATTGGAGTGGTATTCACAAGACGTTAAATACGGTGTTTAAGACTCAAATACCGCTGAACTTTGAAAATCTGTACCTGGGTCATGTCAAATGCCTGAACCTGAGGAGAGATATAAAGCTGCTGCAAGCCCTATTGGCTGCAAGTAAAAAATCTATTACCAGGAAGTGGCTGAATCCAGTACCACCTACACTGGAGGAATGGCAGGGAATAATCCTGGAAATTTTTAAAATGGAAAAATTGACCTATTCATTGAGAATCCAAAAAGATAAATTTGACCAAATTTGGCATAAATGGACTGAATTTATAACTCCATTCAGAGCAGATTTTATTTGACCTCGCCGAAGTTTCAGGCTTCCTCTTCCCTTTCTTGATGGAAACGCTGAGAATGTGAGCTCCCTTAGTTCGTTTGTATATAGTTATCACTTAAAGAATGTGGGACAGGCAGAAGCAGTAATCTGATTAAGTTTGTAAGTTGTATGCATGTGGGCATGTGGGGGGAATATGGCTGGGTTTTATGAAGGTTGAATTCTGAAGTGTTGGAGGAGCACTTAAGGTCATGTTCTCAGGGAAGTGAATACACTGGACCACAAAGCTCCTGGAGGATTGAGCCACGGCACACAAACTCTGTATTTTACAGCCCTCCATGCGCCGGGTGCATACAGACCCACAAAAACTGGAAAAGGACTACATGAACGCTTCTTAATTTTTGTATGCTCTCCTTGATGGTGACATATCTGTAATTGCCTTTTCCATTCAAAATAAAAAATTTAAAAAAAAAAGAAAAATGCTTGCTGTTTATAAGCTTACCATTATGAACATAGTTACTATTTATTATAACACATATTAGTGGTTGGGAGTGTTGCTGGGAGTGTTGTGCATATAAATGTATAAATATGTCTTTGTAAACTTAGGGGTGCTTGGCGAAGTAGTCACAAGGGAGGTATAGCTTAAAACTTGTGTTAAGAGTTGTGAATTAAAACTCCCGTGGTTGGTTAATTAGGTGTCTGGCTAGCACCCGAGGGCTGTTGCCACCATTCCTGCCGCCGTTCTCCAAACTCTGCCAGGCATATGGAAGCAGCCTCGCAACTCTCGTTAATGGCCTCTTCACTGTGAGGACTGTTATTAATCGCATCACAGCAAAACTCCCCACCCTCTCATCTCTCGCATATGTGTGGAAACTCTTTTATGTGGTTACGGATGCATGGAATACAACTCCTCGCCAAATGGCACGATGGTATTAATAGAGAGATAGGATTTCAGTGGGTCCGGCCACTTACTGTAACGAGAGCTTAAAATGGTTGCAGCGTGGGTCAGTGTTGTGACAGCGAGATCCATTCACTTTAACGTTTCCTCACAGCGCTGTCTCGCCAATGCCACAGGATCCGTTCTGTTCCCGGGCCTCTTTTTGTGGCAAAATAGGGGCCCTTTAACACACAAGGCCTCTAAAACCACAATTTACCCAAGTTATTTGCTACCTGTAATTGACCAATCTTGGTTTCCAAGAACCCATTTAATAAGCACTGGAAACTTTAGCCTTTTATGTCTAAATGTTTCCCTGGGGAAAAGTGAAATCATTACAAAAATGTCGTCATTACACTTGCTTTCTTTCTCCAATTTTGCAGCATTTACATAAACAACAAGCTTTTAGATAGTTGCTCACCGACTGGGACTAGGTGAGATAACTCCAATTGCTCTGCGTTGACATTCAATTCATTTCAGCTCGGAGGAACGCTGTAGGCCAAGTACCTTTCTAAAAATTAAACTCTGCACATTGGTACAGAGGTTTATTTTAATATCACAAGCATGTCTCTAAAGGCCCTGACACACCAAACCGATGTCGAAGAACTAGCGGTGACGAAGGCCGACTGTAGCATCGCCTCGCATCACTTGTGTCTTGGCCAAAAAGCTGCACTTGAACACACCGCAAAGACTACAGCCAACGGCCAACTAGCGCCTACGTTATGCGCCTGCGTGAGAAGAAATAACTCTCCATACCAGCAGGTGGCGGTAATCTGTATTCGTCATTCAAAAAGGGACACCGGAAGACCTAGGACTGCGGATATATACAAACATGAAACAAAACAGCGTTTGCCTACCATTTTCACACAACTCTTGCTCAGATGGTTTTGTAATATAGCTACTTCTAATCGAGAATATGTTTGATAAGAAGTTGCAAATGGCACTGGTGTTGAAAAATTAGACAATCTTTTTGTGCGTACCCACAAGATCTGGCAACATGTCTACAGTAAGTTATACAGTGGATAAATGCACTGTATATTTGTCCTTGATTTTTTAAGTCTCTTACTTAGTTACTTTGAGCTAACACAGTATGAGAATGGCATACGTAAGCTTTGCAGCACATTTTCTCTTATCGTTAGTTCTGGCAAATGGAACAAATCAGATTAAAAAATGCAGATTGTGTGTTGGGCAGTGGTTGATGAGACTTAATGACTGAGCTTCAATAAAGAAAAATGTTTTTTATCCTCTATTATTCCTCCCCTGGCAGAGTAGAGAGGATGGTAGCTTCTTACAACGTTATCCCGGAAGTAGTACCTGACTGTGCAGAACTCTGTCTCTGTCTTTCCCTGTCACTGTCACTCCCTCCCTTTTCTCTCCGATCCTTTGTTCATCCTCTGTCGGTTGGTTTGTCTATCTATCCCTCTCTCACTCTTTCCGTCTCAATCTTTTCATTCCCTCTCTGCTACTCTCTCTCTACCTCCCCAAGACATCGATGTACTGTACATACATCAATGTCTTGTTCTGAATGTACCACGGTACCGGAGTGTTTATTCTAACCATTGGGCACGATGGTGTTCTCTACGTAAATGTCAGCACCGCGCAGAATGCTCTCTCTCATTTACCCATCCTGTGAATGGAAGATTTACACCAAGATTAGAAATATGGCGTCAACAGCAGCACTACGCTGTGCGTGCGGTGGTAACACTGTGTAGCCATGATTCAGCGGAAAAACTTTGACTCCATCTGTAAATGTAGCAGTCATCGGCAAACAGCCACTCGTGATTTCCATCCATTTTTACGTCTTTATGGACCATGCAGAGTAGCCAAGCGAGCACTGAAATATTCATCATACTCCACATGCTCCATTTTCTTTTGAATCATAAAAGGCCAGGAAATAGCAAGTCCTCCAATTTCCATCTCATCTTGGCCTATCACTCCTTATAGCGCTAAGCAAACCACCAGCCACAGAAAGAGATGTTAAGCATTTGACCCCATATATATATATCCTGCACCCCAGCCGTGTGCACGATATATTTGCAATGTTCTTTATGTTGTGGAGATATGCGTCCGTTGGCTGTGTGACTTGTGTGCATGCTTCGACAGAGTGAGTGAATGAAAGGAGAAGAGAGAGAGAATGCTGAACAGAACAAGACCGAAATATAGAGCCAGAGTTGTCCACAAACAATGTAATAGTGGCGCTGCGCTGCCATGAACTTTTCAAAATAGGGCTGTCGCGACGCAGTCATTTAGTTGACGTTGTCGTTTTTTCCCATTACATTTCTGAAACTGTTAAATTGGTTATAACACATGTTTTATTAGAATAATGCTGTTTTATTTGAATAATGACTTCCTCCACATCTCCGTGAAGGAAATCAGTGGGTTTTGGATCCACTATTGGTCCGAGTCCGACTCAGTTACGGCAGAGCTTCAATGTAAAGCGGGTCGCACACCATACGGAGCACCGTGTCGGGCAGTGTCTCAATGTAGAAATGACGACACAATATTTTTTTTCAATTTTAGGTCTTGTGAAATGGGTTGCAATGGATGGCGCAGCGATGCGTGCCAAGGTTTTAAGCAGTGCTGGAAGTAATAGTGCAGATGTATGGCTTTGCCGGTGTGAGATTATTTGGAACGTGACCCACTTAAGTTCCAATTAAGACACAGGGCATTGAACAACAAAAAAGGTGGTTTGTACATTGTGCAAACTTTCAATGAAATTGCACTTCAAGCACTAGCGCTATTCAGGAGCGTGTGAAGAAAAAACACACACACATGTCATCTGTATGACGGATCGCCAGAAAAGGAAACAAAAACACCGTAACTGGAGCCTATTACCTAATTACCAGCTATTATTATTAGTAGGTAGAGCTCTTTGATATAGTTTGCCCTCGTTTAAACATTGAAATTAGTACCCCTACCCCACTCAATATCTCTGTACCCCTGCAACCAGTTTACTCTCAGAGTAGTAAACCCTTGTGTTGAACGCTTGTTGTTTTCATATGTTTTGAATCAATTTTTATGTTTTCCCTTAACCTTTGTATTTTTACAGTATGTTTAAGAATATCAAAATGAATATCGACATCACAATATTCATTAACAATATCGCAATATCCTATTTTGTCAATATCGTGCACCACTCCCAGGTCAAATGTTCGTATTTATGTCTGTGTAAAGGTGGTTTGGTGCATCGGGTGGTCTGGATTCTGCTCAACAAATTGCAGCGCACTGTAAGGCCTTTTATTTTTCCAATACACCAGCAAGTTGTTATATTTACTGCGTTAGACAGACAAAGCCATTTAGTTGGAATGGGATGAAAACTAAGAAAAAACAGGAAACTTGTTATCCCACTTCTGCCTCTTTTATGACTTACCAAAATACGTTTATCCTAATTGTGCGTGTCTATGGCTGCTATTTGTATCTTTGAGTTTAAAAAAGATAGAAATTGAGAGCAAAGTTAAGCTGTAAAAGGCAGAGATAGAGTGAGACATTGGCAGAGATCGAAACAGCAGTTATCTAATAAAGTGTATTTTTTTT